>OZ012736.1:178562269-179017269 GCA_963859935.3 Lathyrus sativus | reverse complement strand
AATGGCCAAATGATATGTATCATTGAATATTAATATGTTCTTGTGGGTAAAACTTATGGGAAATTGGACTTTCGTGGCCAGAACCTTGACATTGTTATATGTCTTACCCTGAAGGATTAAATATTAGATAGTAAGTAACTTAAATGCCGTAGGGTGTAATTGAAGGAAAAATTGTGATATGTTGTCCTTATAGGAATAAGAATATTCAAATGTGAGTAACTCTGAAGTACTCAGAGCAATTGCAGGAAATAGTGTTTTATGTGTTGCAAATGTTGCCAGATGAGCCTAATAAACCATAGAAGTTGTGCAGTTATTTCCGTATAACCTTAGGAATGTTTTAGTGATGTTTTGGGTGCTTTGAGTAAGTAATTCACAAGAATAATTGCGCGAAAATCAGTTCCGGAGCGTTACAATTGGTATCAGAGCAGGTTGGTCCGTCCGGCCAGTGTTGTAGTAGAGTCTGACTATAGAATGTTTATAGTCATATGTGTTTTTCTAACCTGTGTTTCTATGGTTGTTGAGAAGTATGGCTGGTAGGAATGATGCTGCGATGGCTGCTGCGTTACAAGCTGTTGCGCAGGCAGTGGCGGACATTGGTCAGAACATCAACCGAAGTGCTGACGACGGAGAGTTCCGTAATTTGGGAAAGTTTCAGAGTAATAAGCCGCCTAAGTTCGAGGGAGGACATGATCCAGATGTAGCACAGAAATGGCTGAAGGATATTGAGAAAATCTTCAGAGTCATGGGCTTCTCAGAGGATCAGAAGGTACGGTTTGGTACTCATATGCTGGAAGGTGAAGCTGAGGACTGGGACAACACCCGTCAAAGGTTGGAAGTTGGTGAAGGTCCCATTAGTTGGACAATGTTCAAGTCGGAGTTTCTGGAACGGTATTTTCCAGAAGATGTTCGCGGGAAAAAGGAAATTGAATTTATTGAGTTGAAGCAGGGGACCATGATAGTGGCTGAGTATGCAGTTAAATTCGAAGAGCTGGTGAAGTATTGTCCTCATTATAATACTGATGTAGATATGAGTTCGAAGTGCATCATGTTTGAGAATGGACTGCGTCCTGAAATCAAGTTGGGTATCGGTTATCAGAAGATCAGATACTTTCCTGAGCTGGTGAACAGGTGTAGGATCTATGATGAAGATAACAGAGCTAGAATCGCTCACTGTAAGAATCTGAGTGAAAGAAGAGGCAAACAGAAGCATGAAGATACATCTCATCATGCTCCAGCGGATAAAGGACAGCAGAAAGATGTTGCTGGGAAGAAACCGAGTGGGGGAGGATTTCCGTCCGACCCTCTCAAGTGTTACAAATGTGGTGGCGCAGTTCACTGTGCGAATGAATGTCGGAATGAGGCGAAGAAGTGCTTTAAGTGTGGGAAGCCAGGTCATGTGGTTGCGGATTATAGCAGCAACGTGCCAACCTGTTACAACTGTGGTGAGCAGGGTCATATCAGCACCCACTGTCAGAAATCGAAGAAGTCCCATGCAAGTGGGAAGGTGTTTGCATTGGCAGGAACTCAGTCTACCAGTGAGGATCGTTTGGTCAGAGGTACGTGTTACATTCATGACACTCCTTTGATTGTTATTATTGATACGGGTGCAACCCACTCGTTTGTTTCTGTGGATTGTGTGAAGAGACTAGGGCTTGTGCCGTCTACTTTGACTAGAGGGATGGTGATTGATACTTCATCTATTGGGTCAGTCACTACATCTCTAGTGTGTTTGGATTGTCCAGTGTCGATCTTTGGTAAGGATTTTGGAGTGAACTTGATTTGTTTACCACTCCATGAGTTGGATGTTATTTTAGGAATGAATTGGCTTGAGAGTAAGATACGAGAGTCGTATCCGGAATCATTCTCATCAGGTACATTTTCGAGGACGAAAATATTTCAAGTGGGGGAGAGTTGTAACACCCCATTTAAATTATTCAGTCGCTTTGGTATTTTCTGTGAGGTGTAGTTGTGTGGTGTCCTTAATTAAGGGTGTGAGGTTAGGAGTAAGGGAGAGAGGTGACCTTAGTTGGGGTACTGTGGACCTAGATAAAGGAGTAAGTTAATTATGATATCGAGAGCATTATAGTGATTAATATTATTCCAACTATTATTAATAATAATGTTAATGAGATTATCATTATTATTATTACTATTATTATTATTATTATTATTCGTATTAATAATATTATTTGGTGGAATATTATTATTATTCATATTATTACTATTAGTATGAATATTATTATTAGTGGGAGAATAATAATATTATTATTATTATTATTATTATTATTATTATTATTATAGGATTTAAATAATAAAATAAGAAATAAGGGATTAAAGGAAATAGAGAAGTTTTTTTGGGGAAAGAGAATTAGAACACGATAAACTGCCAGAGAAAGGTTTTGGGAGAAAAAGTGAGAAGAAGAACAAGGAGGAAGAGAATGAGGCTAGGGTTGTCAATCCTTCAAGATTCTTCAACGATTGAGCAATTAATCGAGGTAAGGGGGAGAATGGATTTCAATATGGGTGAATTAACATGAGAGGGTAGTGAAAGGTCTTTTCTCTCATAGGAGTTATGTGTTCTTGAGGATTCTTGATCTAATTTTCGTAGCATGATAAATTCCATAAAATTGTTGTTGTTCTTGAATGATTATTGTATGGAGAGAATTGCTTTTCATAGTTTTCTATGTATACCTTTCGGTATGTTGTGGTGATGTAAGGTTTAGGGATTTGGGTAAATATGTAAGAATGAATGTGTTATATACGATGCTCTAAGGTTTCCCTAAGGTTTAGAGATTTGGGTTAATTGTGGGAAATAGGGAGGTAACCGTAAGAATCTGAGGTTATGACCAAATGGCCAAATGATATGTATCGTTGAATATTAATATGTCCTTGTCGGAAAAACTTATGGGAAATTGGACTTTCGTGGCCAGAACCTTGACATTGTTATATGTCTTACCCTGAAGGATTAAATATTAGATAGTAAGTAACTTAAATGTCGTAGGGTGTAATTTAAGGAAAAATTGTGATATGTTGTCCTTAGAGGAATAAGAATATTCAAATGTGAGTAACTCTGAAGTACTTAGAGCAATTGCAGGAAATAGTGTTTTATGTGTTGCAAATGTTGCCAGATGAGCCTAATAAACCATAGAAGTTGTGCAGTTATTGCCGTATAACCTTAGGAATATTTTAGTGATGTTTTGGGTGCTTTGAGTAAGTAATTCGCAAGAATAATTGAGCGAAAATCAGTTCCGGAGCGTTACACTTAGTATCAATGGTCAGACCTCCGTCAGCAATGTCAACACATCCAACAAAGGCCAAGGAAGCCAGAGAAGCACTTCGGCCCGCTACCAATGTCATACATTAAGATTTTGCCATATTTGATTAAAGATGGATTAATAGTGCCAAAGGAGGTTGATACAGTGATCCCTCCATGCTTTGATGCCAACGCCCGATGTGGCTACCATGCTGGAGCACGTGGGCATTAAACTGAAAATTGTAATGTGCTCAGGAGCAAAGTTCAGAATCTTCTTGACTCCAAGATGATCTCAATCACACCTCAAGGCATTCAAATCTGAAATCCTTCACCACTTCATGTGCCTCCTCTACATCAAAGAAACGCATTTGAGGAAAATTCTAGTCAACTAGCATTTGGGCCTGCGCTGAAATGTCATCTTTATCACGTGGTTACCAAAAGAGTGCATCATCATCCATTGACTGTTTCCCCTCGAGGTCCTGGAAGGCAGATCACGAATAAGAAGAATCTTGTCAAAAGGAATAGGGCCTTCTATAAGCCAATTCTTATACCGCTGAGTAAGCTTTATCCGCTACTTATTCAAAACTTGTTGGTGACCCCACGAGCTCTCAACCCTCTGCTAGGACCATGGCACAATGCAAATTTGACTTGTGAGTTTCACAAAGGGGCTGAAGGACATGAGTTAGATACTTGTTTGGCATTAAGATCTGTTGTGTAGGAGCTGGTATATGACAAAGATCTAATCCTCGAAGAAGATCACGCAGAAGTTGAATGCAAGTACCATACTAGGTGTTGCACCCCAAAATTTGACCAACTTCTCTTTACCTAGCTTGTGTTTCATTTCATTCACATTAGCATTATCATTTGCATTTCATTGACATGTATGCAGGAGATCAAGAGGTATGATTACCAATAAAGAGCTACACAAGACTATGAAGCTAGCTAAGAAGGTTATTCAAGTGTTCAAGGGTTGATATCTTTGAAAAGATCCTCAGAGAGAGTGGTTGAAACCAAGGTTGTGTGCCTCCTAACTTGAGAGTTGGAGGAGCTCCTCAGATGATTCTGAAGTCAAGAATGTGGACTTGAAGCCATGAGAGAGCTTATGAGATGTCTTGAAAGCCATCATGAAGCCTAGACATGTCATTGTGCAAGATTAAGAAGACTCAGCCATGAGTGGTGCAATTAGGGTTTGACTGGGTCAACCCTAGGTCAACTGATGATTTGAACAAGGATGAGACCTAATTCAAGGGCCATGTGATCATGGAGTGACACATTGAGATGTTATAAGGATGATTCCAAGGTCAACTCATCATGATTGAAGAGTTTGAGAAGTTTCAAGCTAGGGTTTCTAAGGCTTGACAGTGTAAAATCCCCTAGTTTGACCCCTATCTTCAGGGCAATTTAGCTCAAGATGTGATGGTCATCTCATCTTGCCCCCAACATGAATGTTGTAGAACTTGTTCTTAGGTTTAATTTGAGTACTATAAGTCCTTGATAGGATTTGTAGAGCTCAAGTTATGACTTTGACAAGTTACAGGTCATCTGAGGTATGTGAATCTGGGGCCTTGAAAGTTACCCAACTTGCATCAAACGTTTTCCCAAGAAGGATGATTCCTATGAACTTTTGGTCAACATGAATGTTGTTCCTTATCTTCTTAGCTTTCTGGAGAGTACTATAAGTCCTTGATAGGATTTGTAGAACTCAAGTTATGGTTTTGACAAGTCAAGGGCATTTTGGTTATTTGGAGATTACAGGTCATTTCAAGCATAAGGCCATAACTCCTATTTCCAAGCTTCAAATGGAAAAATCTTCAACATAAAACTTGTTCAAAATGATGTTTTCAGGCTAGTAGGGAGGTCATGAGATGATGGAAATGCTTGTAGCTCAATGTTGCAAAAATGACCTAAAATAAGGGTATAAGTTAAATGAATCAAAGTTGGAAATTGATATTTTCAACCTACACATCCAAACCATGGCATGTAACATATCATTTTGACTCTAAAAATATTTTAAGAACATTGGTTTAGCCACATTTTTGAGTTGAGATTCAATTTATGGACTTGCTTTGAAAAGCACTTGCTTGCATATTAAGTAACATGTGCATAACTTAAAATCAAGGCATGAGCAAGGGCCTTTGCAAGCTAAACTCTTCCAAAATGTCACTAGGGGAGAAATTGAAAGAGAATAGGATGGTTTTCAAGCTGAAAACAGAATTGGGCATAGCATGAGACGTGTTTGAAAATCTCATGACATGAGAAGTGGAAACTCTCATTAGAAGGATCTAGAGGGTTCTAGATCATCCAAACATCATCTATATATTGAGTAGAGATGATACATTGAAGAGGTTGGTGATGATTGAAGGAGAGAGCATAGATTGAGATTGAATTTCCATAGCTTGTAAGTGAATTCTGTTTCACCAAATTCCTCAATTTCCATCCATTTTCTTGATTGAAACTTCTTCCATGGATGTCAAGGAGTGATTCCAGATCATTTTCAAGAAAAATTCGTGGCTGAATAGTGTATGAGCAAGTGAACTTCTCCACCTGCAACTCACCATCGGGTTTCAAGATTCAAGCACTTTCAACTGGTTCTTTTGCATACAGAAGCAAGGAGGAGGTTCATTGATCATGTCTGCAAGATTGTAGAGCTTCAATTGGAGGTTTAAGGCATCTGTTCAACCAAGATTTTCAGGTTGGTAACTTTCTTCCTATAGCATGATTTAGGTAGAATTAGGTTGAATTAAGGTGCTAGATTCATTGTAGAATGGTGTAGGATGGATTTCAGATAGTTAATTTGAGATTTAGAGACAAAATAGGAGAACTACCATTTTCGGTTGAGAATTAGATATGATGAATCTTGAGGTTTCAGAGGAAACTAAGGGTATGGTTGAATTCGTGGCAAGATTTGGGATGAGTTTCATGTTGTGACCATTTGCAATGGAGGTCTGTAGAGAGAACTAGGGTTGGGGATGGTGACCGGAGCTCCACCGGTGGTGGCCGGAGCTGGGCGCGAAGTTCAGACGTTTGAAAGGTAGAAGATGATGAGGATACCATTGGAACTTGTTTTGACTTGGACTTTGAGGCTCATCCAACGGCCACGTTTTAAAGTTCAAGTGTGAAGGATTTGAAGGCTTGAAACGCACCGTTTCATTTATTCAGGCGTTTTGGGCTTAGTGAGCTAAGTGATATCCACACCCCCAGCGAGCCCAATCCATTATTTGTACTGAAAATGGTTTCTATTTGCACCGTGCCTTTATTCTTTTATTTGGATTTTCTTTATTTTTTCTATTTTATTCATGGTTCTTTAAAGATTCATAATAAATTGAAAATTAATCCAATTAAACCCATTCTTTTTGCATTTTATTCATGATTGAGTCTAGTATTTTTTAGAGAAAAAATATTTTCATTTCATGTATTTTCTGATTTAATGGGAATTTTATATTTTATTTGATATTAAAATGATTATGTTTGATGCATAATTTTGTGGAATTTAGTGTGATCACTTGGTGATGATTTTGAGCCTAATTTTGTGTGTGTGATTAAGTTAGACATGTATGATCCCATAGAATTTTTCTCACATTTTGGTGATGAAAATAGGTGTGCTTTCTAGATTGATATTTAGATGCTTCCTTTTAGGGTTTTAGGTTGGATACCTTGTAATGTAGGATTTAGTTCTAGGTCTAATTTGATGATTTGATCTCTGAAATTAATGTGGTAGAGTCATGATTGACATAGGTTCCCATAGTAATTTTTGTAGGATTTTACAATTGATTTTAGTGTTTTATTTAGGACTAACTTTAGTACTAGGTTTTAGGTGATCCTAACTTACTAATTCAACTAGTTTAACTGCTTTAGTCCCCTTAGATTAGGGTTTGTGCTTGGTTTGCCTTTGATTGAGATTGAAGACAAGTTGAAGACAAGGTGAGGATGCTTGAAGTTGCTTGAAGTTTCTTGGAGCTTTGGATTTGTTTGTGCCTGAAGGTGTCTGATGAAGAGTAGGAGATAGGAGACATAGGGAAAGCCTTATAGTTAGAATGATTTCTTTCACAAACATGGAAAGAATCTTGTGCTTCCATTCCTCCCAATGACTAAAAGTCCTTCTCAGATATTCACATCCCTCCTTTGGAGGGATGAGTGGCTTTATCTGAGAAGTAGAACTTTGAGGGAACCAGTCTCTCATAATGATGAACCCTTACAGGCTTCCTTTGGTTGTCAGTAAGCTGTTTATCATTTCCTCTCATCCTGTTAAATCAATTGTCTTCTGGTTTGAGTATCTTGAAAGATGTTAGACTTGAGTGTGAAGATGAGGACTTCATTGAAGAGTGTGGAAGAGGATGATTCCTGGAGCATTGCCATTACATTGAAGCTTGAAGAGCAAGAATAACAAGTTGATTCTTGAAGACCCAATGGAGATTGAATGAAGAGTGAGGAGTTCCTTGCTTGGAAAAGAATTGAAGAATGAAGTTGACACTTCTAAGCGATTGAAGATTACCCTGAGAAGCTGAAGCTTGTAGGAGATGAAGACCAAGTTGATACTGGTGAAGCAAAGAGAGCTGAAGCTTGAAGACTAAGTTGATACTTATGAAGAGGATTCAATTGAGATTGAGTGTAGAGCTGAGGCTTGAGGAATAAAGGACAAGTTGATACTAGTACACTGATGCTTGGAGAGCCTGAAGGAATCAAGTTGATACTTGTGGTAAGAGTGAAGCCTGAGGGTGGAATTGACTGGAGAGCTGAAGCCTGGAGAAGAGAGGATGAGTTGATACTTATGTTAGATGGATTAAAACCTTAGAGAAGCAAGTTGATACTTGTCATGGAGGATGGTAGCCTTGAAGGGTGATTGAGGTCTGAAGACTGGATTGCTGTTAGAAGAGCTGAAGATTGGAATTGAGAGAGGGGTTGATCTGCTTTCTTGTCTGTTTTCTTTTCTGTGCTGATGTGCCTTGTTTGACTTGCTTGATGCATTAGAATAAGTCCATGATTAGACTGCCTTTAATCTAGAGCATGATTGTACTAGAGGTTGAGTTGCTCCCTCTGCTTGTATTGTTACTGAATGGCTTTGCTTGCGGGTATTCGGTAGAGCCCAGCTCCCTTGCCTATGTTGTTATTTCTTCTGTATGATTGCAGTTGTTATTCTATTTTGCTTGACAGCATGTTATTTTTACTGTATGATTGCAGTTGTTATATTATGCTTGATAGCATGTTGTTATTTCTTCTGTATGATTACTGTTATTCATTCTGGCTTGAGGTTGAGATGAGCGTGTGGAGGCTGCTGCCCCACACACATTTCCTCCCTCACTTGCATTGCATGCATTTTACAGTCGTTTACTGTTTAACTGTTTACTGTTTAAGCTGATGCTTTATCTGTTTCTGTGTATCATTGACATGATCCCTTAGGACTCTCATTTCCTTTGATAAGGAAGTGATGATAGAACTTTAGGTTGAAACCTATGCATGATAACTTCTAGGAGTTCCCTGTTTCAAACCTCAACCATAGGATGAATCCTTGGCATGACAACAGTAGGACTTGATAGTCTCCCCGTAGTTGAGCCTCTCTCTTCTCATCTCAAAACAGCTTAAGATACAGTAATCATGAATGATTTCTTTCGTACGTTACGAGCCTTAAGCTATCTGAGAAAGGATTGTTGGAGAGTTTCTTTTCAACAGTCTGGATGTTTAGTATGGCACCCTTTGGGTGACATGCGACGCATTCGCCCTCAGGTCATAGTCTTTAGTGCGATTGAAATTGCAAACATAATAAAAAACACTTCTTTCGTAAAAGACAGAAAACAAACTTCAAACCTTTTTGCCCCGTGGGCCTATAATTCAAAGGAGCTTTTCTGAAGAAAATAGTGTCGTTAAACTTCAGCGCCAACGCAAACAGGCTTTGTCCCTAACTGCTGGAACTGCTGTTTAACCCTACTCGATAAAACAGATGAATCTGAATCCCCGTAATCCGTAGTATCCCGAACTACGTAAGCTCTGATCTCTCATACCTGTTGAGAGTACGTAGGCACAATACTGATGTATTGGTGAGCCACCTCCCCCGTAACCCGTCGTAGGTCGAACTACGTTGACTCTGATTTCTCGTTCTTTGATGAGAATACGTAGGCATAAAGTGCGATGCTTTGCCGAGTCATTTTCTTTTCCTTTAAAGCCAGCCTTGATAGGTAGATAGATAAACCAACTCGTCCAGTAAACACAACAAGCGTGGATCCCGTCGAGTACGACGAACGTGAGGGGTGCTAATAACTTCCCCTTGCGTAACCGACTCTCGAACCCAGACAATGGTTGCGATGACCTTGTCTTATACCTTTTCGTCAGGTTTTTCCGATCGTTTCCTTTCCCGTTCCGAGGGATAAATAACGAAAGGTGGCGAATCTTCTGTTTTTCCGGCACCTTATTTTCGCGGAAGCGACAGCTGGCGACTCTGCTGGGGACTTGATAGTTTCCTGGGATCCAACGTCCCGAATGCGAGTCAGTTTGGGGATCCGACGTCCCCTGCGAGATTCAATCCTAGCGCTTGTATGATTACTTGTTGGGTTGTTTTTATTTATTGCATTTTATTTCCCGCACTTTATTTTCAGTATGATATGATTATCTGTGCTGTTGTGGGATGTGCATTCTGATGAGTGAGAAGCCAGACCCAGGCTTGAGTGAACATAGCATTAGTTGTGGAAATTAGTGGGCGCGTGCTTGCTTGGCAGGCACTAGTGTCTCATGAAATCCACGCTCAGACGAGGTTCTCCCAGTTGGCTTCTTTTTCAACCCTTTGGGTTGAGGGGGTTGTTGGTTTGGAGGATTGTCGACTCTGGGGACCGATCATTTGTGATTCAGCCGAGTGAGGCCGCTTCATGAGCTGGTGATGCCACACCTTCTGGGTATCGTATCACCCCTCTTGAATGTCTGTGAGCAGGGTTGGGTTTATTGCAGGAAACTTTGACCTTCAGATTACCTGATTTTCTTGATAGTGAATCAGTCTTGTTGGTACCGGAGGTTCTCATCGTCAGATATATGATTGTTCTTGACAGAGCAGAGCTTTGGTCCTGTATCAGAGGACCTTATATTCAGAGATGTGTATTTTGTTCTTGATAGAGCAGGTTTATGATTGGGATCTGAGGATCTCATCTGCAGATGTATGTTTGTTCTTGACAGAGCAAAGTTTTGGTCCTGTATCAGAGGTCCTTATTATCAGATGTTTGTTCTTGACAGAGCAGAGTTTTGGTCCTGTATCAGAGGTCCGTATTATCAGATGTTTGTTCTTGACAGAGCAGATTTATGGTCCTATATGTGTGTGTTCTTGACAAAGCAGATTTGTGGTCCGATACCAGGGTTTTCTTCTTATCAGAGAAAGTGGTTGTTCTTGACAGAGCAGCGTCATGGTTTTGTTGATACAGAATCTCCACATCACAGGTGCCTTGATCTCCTGCTGCATGATTGCATTTTACATTGCTTTGCATACTCATTTGCATTTCATTAACGTGTGTCTGTGTTGCAGGTACCGTTTTTCCCCGATCCAGGATTTCTTGCCTTTTTTTGTATTGTTATGGGTTCTCTGAGGAAGACCGTGGCTTACAAGCTCCCTGCCCCTGATGTGGTTCAGCTGACTGGTTTGATTGCTTTAGCAGGTGATTCTGTGAGAGATGAGTTCAGAAAGTCTTACGGCAAATTGCTCAGTTTGGTTCGCAAACCTTCTGCGTTCGAGTTGAATGGGTTGCACGCTCTGCTGCAGTTCTACGACCCCCCGTTGAGATGCTTTACTTTCCAGGATTTTGTTCTCGCACCCACGCTAGAGGAATATGCTGATTTGTTAGATGTACCTATCAAGAGGCAGATGCCTTTTGTTCATATGGATGCTGAGCCTGACCTGGCTAGTCTAGCTCCTTCACTTCATCTGGATGCCTCCGAGTTGGTATTGTCTAGTTGGAACAAGGTTCCCGGTTTCTCCTTGCAGTTCTTAGTGGGAAAGGCTCAGCAGTGCGCCAAAGACGGATGTTGGGTCGTGTTCAACGCCATTCTTGCTCTGTGCATATATGGCATCATTCTGTTCCCCAATATGCCCGACTTTGTAGACTTTGACGCGTTTCGCATCTTTGCTTCAGGGAATCCAGTCCCTACCTTGATAGGAGATGTCTACCATTCCGTCCACTACAAAAGTGAGAACAGAAGGGGTAAGAATGTCTCATGTTGTGTACCCCTGCTCTATAAATGGCTTGATAGTCATCTGCCCAAGAGCGGTCCCTTTGTTTTGTCTGCAGCCACAGCTGAGTGGTCCGAGCATTTGATGAGTCTATCAGCGGAGGATATTGACTGGTTTGACAGAGATAGGTTGGGTACTGAGATTATCTTCAGCTGCAGCGGGTTTCCAAACGTGCTTTTGATAGGCAGGAAGGGCTGCATAAACTATAATCCATCTCTGCTGGTCCGACAGTTCGCGTATGCTTTGAGAGCTCCGCCGAAGGATGAAGAGGTGCAGAAATCTCTGTACCTCACTGGTCTTCTAGAGGGGGATCTGTTATCTAAGCTTCATCGCGCTTGGAATGGTATCAGTAAGCGGGGAAAACCATTGCTGGGGAGAAGCAATAATCAAGCCTACCCTCCGTACGTGACGTGGATCAGAGCCAGAGCCAATGCTATAGGGATGTCGTTTCTTCCTGCCAAGCCAGAAAGCCCTCCAGTGATTGAAGAGCCTACTACTGTGCCCATTCAGCAGTATAATCAGGTGTTAGCTGAGAGAGATGAATTGAAGAGGGCAAATGAAGAACTGGAGAAAGAATTGGCTCAGCTCAGAAGTGAGAGAAACGAAGCCGTTCATTCCTTCAAGAGGCAGACATAGCTGGTGAGCCAGCTGGGGACAGACTTGACTAAGCAGATAGCTGAGCGTGAGCGCATGGGTCGAGACTTCAAAGCTGTCAACGATGTACTGGCCACGAAGAAGAAGCACTTGGACAAAGCGTATCGAATGATATCCAAGTTCAACCAGCACTGGAAGGTCTCCCTAGCCAACAGGAAAGAGCGGGAGGATAAGCTGATGCAACAGATCTCCAAGCTGAAAGCCCAGGTGAAGGCTAGTGAGAAGAGGTTTGATGAAGAAACCGCTCGCAGATATGCCGCTGAAGGCCAACTCAATAGGGCTCTTGCTAACCTGAAGGAGCACAAACTGACGTTTGAATCCAAGAAGCGGAGGTTAGAAGATTGTTTCGGCGAAGGAGCATGGGAAGATTCGATCGAAGGTCTTCAGTACACCATTATGTAGAGGGAGTTACTCGTCGAAGGGTTACTCACTCGTCCTGATCATCCGGAAACGAAGGGGTTGTTAGAAGAGTTTCGCGCCCGTGGCCGTACTTGACGATATTTGTATTCCTTTTGTTTGATCATCGTTGTATGCTGACCATCACCAGGCGTGTTGGCTGAGGTCACGCTATTGATTCTGCTTGTACTCACTGATGTTGTGTACTGCCTTGATGTGCTTTCTTTATATATGAGATGTTATTTCCATGACTGGACTCGAACTTCTTATTATCAGCACTGGAACTCAGGCACTAGGATCGGGGGAGATCTCCATAACGCACAGATACACGTTCGCATTTGCATGAAGCATTTGCATAACGAGCACTTTGTCGTTTTTTCCTAACCCTTTTGTGTTTTCAGGTTGTTTCAAGTTGTGCCAGGATTGATCAGAGACCTATCCACCGCTATCCGACCAGAGCAAATCAAACCAGAATCATGGAGCAAGTGCAAACTGATGTTCAGGAACACCGCGAAAGAATGGATCGCTTCATGGAGCTCATGCAAGCGGTCGCCAATGGCCAGGATCAGCTCAGAACCTTGGTTCAGCCTCTGATTTCAAGGGTTGATAGCAGTGGCGTAGTCCATGGTGGGACCGTGCCTACTCCTCCACCAGTTGAAACTCCTCAGAATGGCGTCCCCGTGACCGGGGGGAATGGCAGTGCCAACGACAACGTGATAGCTAACATGGGGCTCAATGGTAATACGACGGGCGTCGGTAATGGGAGTCTGGAAGCTAATGTCAATGTTGGGCTGGGCAACAGCAATGCAGGTGTTGGGAATCTGTTTGGGCCTCAGCCGTGGTTAGAAGATCGTCAAGACGATGTGTTCTCTCAGAGAGGTGCTGAAGGGGAGCTGACTGCTGAAGCACGGCTAAGGTTCAAGGCACTCGAGGATAAGATGAGAAATATCAAGAACCAGAACACCCTGGGTGTTAATATGTCCAAGTTGGGACTGATTGCTGATTTCAAGGTGCCTCCCAAGTTCAAGGTACCTGACTTTGAAAAGTATAAGGGCACCACTTGCCCTCGCGTCCACCTGAGATCGTATTACAGAAAAATGTCCGCTCATTCTGAGGACGAGAAGTTTCTGATGCACTTCTTTCAGGACAGTCTGTCCGGCCCCTCCCTCGAATGGTACATGAGTCTGGAACCTACTAGTGTGCGCACGTGGAAGGACGTTGCTGAAGCATTTGTGCACCACTACCAATACAACAGCGACTTGGCCCCGAACCGAGTCCAACTGCAGAATTTGTCGCAAAGGAACAACGAAGGGTTTAAGGAATACGCCCAGCGGTGGCGTGAGTTGGCAGCCAGGGTTCAGCCGCCGATGGTTGAACGTGAGCTTGTGCAGATGTTCGTAGCCACCCTCCCAGGGGTTTACTATGAGAAATTGGTCAGCGGTATGTCTGGAACCTTCTCAGATCTCATTATCACGGGTGAGCACATTGAAAATGGGATCAAACTAGGGAAAATTCAAGGTGAGTCATCCTCAGCTGGAGGAGGCGGAAAGAAACCTTATAGTGGCAAAAGACGGGAAGGAGAAACGAGCGCTGTGTCCAATGCTCGAAGGAAGGGTAAAGGTCCTCACCAGCAGGTGGCCAGCATAACTATCCCGGCAGTTCAACAGCCATAGCAGCAGTAGCAGCAGCAGCAACCGAATCAACAAGGATAAAGAAAGTATCAGAATTGGGCACTCTGTCGAGCCGTCACCTCGAGACACCGCCCATGTCGTACGCGCAACTATTGCAGACTTTGCTTCAGCTACAGTTGATCCAGAAGAGAACTTTGGCTCCCTTGACAGGGGCACCTCCGCCAGGTTATGACGTGAATGCAACTTGTGAGTTTCACTCAGGGGCACCGGGCCTTACCATAGAGAATTGTAAAGCCTTCAAGCACAAGGTGCAGGACATGGTGGACGCTAAAATCATCAACTTCTCAGATAATGTGCCAAACTTCACGAAGAACCCTATGCCGAATCATAGGGGAGGTGGAGTAAACGCCATTATTGAAGACGAGAGTTTGGATTTGTTAACTGACGTCAGAGATCTGAAGACGCCGCTTAGCTTCGTTAAAGCTAAGTTGATGAAAAGAGGTTTCTTCCCAGGTTGCGGAGAGTTGTGTATGGGCTATGCGACTAGTCCTGATGGATGTGAACAGTTGATAGAGGGGATCCAAAGTCTGATGACTGAAGGGATCCTACAGTTTAGCCGGAGGGCTGAATTTGGATCTGGAGAGGTAATGCTGAAGCAAGGGGATGAGGTTGCCACCATCACCATCCCTCGCCAGACGATAACTATTTCTGCACCCAGACCGCCCACGATTACCATCACCAAAGCTGGGCCGATACCCTTCGAAAGCACTAATGCTGTCCCATGGCATTATGGGGCTGAAGTCTACTGCAACATGACAAAAGTTGGAACTAGAACCGTTTGGGTCGTCTGTAGAGAACCTTGCGGGAATCAGTGGTATTACTCGCAGCGGAAGAGTGTTTGCACCATCTGAAGTCGTGGCAGATAAGGCGGATAGAGCTGACGCAACTGATAAAGGTAAAAGTAAAGTCGTTAAAGAGATTCCGCGTGGGGCAAAAAAAGACTTACTTGTCAAAGACGCCGAGGAATTTATGAGGTTGATTAAAAAGAGCGACTACAAGATTGTGGATCATCTCCATCAGACACCCTCGAAAATTTCCATCCTGAATATGTTGTTGTGTTCTAAAGCACACCGCAACGCACTGCTGAAGGTGTTGAACGCCGCATATGTACCGTAGAAAATATCGGTAAACCAGCTGGAAGAGGTCGTAGCCCACGTGAATGCTGGAAATGGGTTAGGGTTCACTGACCTAGAGCTGACGCCGAAGCGCAGGAACCACAATAGCACTCTGCACATCTCGATAGAGTGTAGGGGAACGATTATGTCGCACGTGTTGGTGGACACGGGGTCGTCACTCAATGTTCTTCTGAAGAAGGCATTAATGAAGTTAGATACTCGCAGAGTGATTTGCACACCCAGTGATCTGGTTGTGAAGGCGTTCGATGGAACCAAACGCCATGTTTTCGGGGAGGTGACCCTGCCAATCCAAGTCGGGCCGGAAACATTCGACGCAGTCTTTTATATTATGGACATCATGCCTGCCTACAGCTGTCTCTTAGGCCGGCCATGGATCCATTCCGCAGGTGTCGTGACCTCCACGTTACACCAGAAGCTCAAGTACACCGTCGGAGGTAGCATCGTGACCGTGTGTGGCGAGGAAGACATAATGGTGAGCCATTTGTCGTCCTTCAAGTATGTTAAGATGGATGAGGAAATCCACGAGACCCTATGCCAAGCGTTCGAAGTCGTTAAAGTGAAGGACGTAGCTCCTGTAGTCACTGAAAAGCCAGAGATGACTCTCTCTTCCTTCAAAGAAGCCCGGGCCGTTGTTCAAGCCGGATCTACCCCAGGCTGGGGGCGAATTTTGGAGATACCTAACAAGCAAGACAAGTTTAGGTTGGGATATTCTCCCGGAGCTGAAGCCTCCTCTTCTAGCAGTGCATCGCGAGGTAAAGGGCCGATCCAGTTTACCAGTGGCGGGGTGATTTTTGAAAGCGTCAGCACGGTGTCTGAAGACAGCGGAGATAGCGACTGTGACCTCGACTCTTGCATCCAGCCAAGCAAGCCAGGCGAGGGCCTTACCAACTGGTCCGTCAAGGATATCATCCAGATGACAAGCGAAGAGTAATGATTTACTTTTTCCAATCATTGTACAACCCTATGTCCTACCCGGGGCATAGTGGTTTTATTGTCAGGGCCTTGTTGGATTACGTACATGCATTTTATCAATAAATCAAAAGGCGTTTTTCTTCGTGTTCAAATATTGTGATCTCTGTTATTCTTGTTTTATATTTGTTTTGAAAAACAATAAAATGGCAATGGGGTTTGTGCTAACCTGCATATCCTTGTTTTAAGCTTAACCCTTGTTATTGCAGGATCCACATGACAGATGACATCGACTCTGCACCTTTTATGACTCACTTCGACTTTGATTGCCCGATCTATCAAGCCGAAGAAGAGATTGATGAAGACGAAGGCCTTCCTGAAGAGTTGGCCCGCTTGTTGAAAAAAGAAGAGAAAGTTATTCTGCCTCATGAAGAGGAGATCGAGATTGTGAATCTGGGTTCTGAAGAACTCGTCAGGATCGTCAGGATAGGGGCTGCATTGCAGAGTGACGTCAAGCAGAGATTGGTCGAGATGCTGAGACAGTATAATAACGTCTTTGCTTGGTCATACGAAGATATGCCCGGACTTGACACTGACATCGTGGTCCACCACTTGCCGCTGCGAGAAGATTGTCCTCCCGTTAAGCAGAAGCTTAGGAGGACACGACCAGATATGGCCGTTAAGATCAAAGAAGAAGTGCAGAAATAGCTTGATGCTGGCTTCTTAGCGGTCACTACTTACCCTCCGTGGGTCGCCAACATAGTGCCTGTACCGAAGAAGGATGGTAAGGTACGAATGTGCGTCGATTATCGGGATTTGAATAGGGCGAGCCCTAAAGATGATTTCCCGCTGCCTCATATTGATGTGTTGGTCGACAATACATCACAGTTCTCTGTATTTTCGTTCATGGATGGCTTCTCCGGCTACAATCAGATCAAGATGGTGCCGGAGGACATGGAGAAAACTACGTTTATCACGCCTTGGGGAACATTTGGCTACAAGGTAATGCCTTTCGGTCTGAAGAACGCGGGGGCCACTTACCAACGAGCAATGGTAACTTTGTTTCATGACATGATTCATCATGAGATTGAAGTCTATGTTGATGACATGATTGCGAAGTCCCAAACGGAGGAGGGACATCTGGTCAATTTGCTGAAGCTTTTTGAGAGGCTTAGGAAGTTCAGGTTGAGGCTGAATCCTAACAAGTGTACTTTCGGAGTACGGTCCGGAAAACTACTGGGGTTTATCGTGAGTGAAAGAGGCATCGAGGTTGATCCTGCGAAGATTAAAGCGATACAAAAAATGCCAGTGCCAAAAACTGAAAAAGAAGTTCGTGGTTTCCTGGGCAGAATAAACTACATCGCAAGGTTTATTTCTCAGCTCACGGCCATGTGTGAACCGATGTTCAAACTGTTAAAGAAGGATCAGGCGATTACCTGGAACGAGGATTGCCAGAAGGCATTCGACAAGATAAAACAGTATCTGCAGGAACCTCCAATCTTGATACCCCCAGTGGCAGGACGGCCTTTAATCATGTACTTGACAGTTCTTGAGAATAGTATGAGGTGTGTTCTCGATCAGCACGACGAGACGGGCAGAAAGGAGCATGCTATTTACTACTTGAGTAAAAAGTTCACAGGCTGTGAATCCCGATACTCGATGCTGGAGAAAACGTGTTGCGCACTAGCCTGGGTTGCCAAACGTTTACGACAGTACATGCTCAATCACACCACCATGCTAATTTCGAAGATGGATCCAATCAAGTACGTCTTCGAGAAGCAAGCGCTTTCGGGCAGGATTTCCAGATGGCAAATGGTGTTGACAGAATATGACATTCAGTATGTTTCCCAGAAGGCCATCAAGGGAAGCGTATTGTCTGATTACCTTGCCGAACAGCCGATCGAGGATTACCAACCGATGAAATTTGAATTCCCTGATGAGGATATCATGTTTCTCAAAGCGAAGGATTGCGATGAACCGTTGCCCGACGAGGGGCCAGATAGGAAATCCCAGTGGAAATTGATATTTGACGGGGCAGTTAATTCTTATGGAAATGGCATTGGGGCAATCATCACGACTCCCCACGGATCCCACATCCCGTTCACTGCGAGATTGACGTTTCCGGTCACCAATAATGAAGCGGAGTACAAAGCATGCATCATGGGTCTAGAAGAGGCAATTGATTTGAGAATAAAGAACCTAGACGTATATGGTGACTCGGCGCTTGTGATCAACCAGATTAAAGGGGAGTGGGAGACTCGTCAATCAAATTTGGTGTCGTACATGAACTATGCCAGAAGGCTACTTCCGTTCTTTGATCGAGTGGAACTTCATCATGTGCCCAGGGCCAAAAATCAGATGGCCGATGCCTTAGCCACGTTGGCTTCAATGTATAAGGTCAATTTTTGGAATGAAGCTCCGAGAATTGTCCTTTCTCGTCTTGATAGATCTGCATTCGTCTTTGCGATCGAGGAAGCCGCCGACGGCAAGCCCTGGTTCCATGACATCCAGACTTTCCTAATGACTAAGGGATATCCTGCGGGAGCGTCAACCCAGGATAAGAAGACTCTGATGAGGTTGTCTGGAAATTTTTATCTCAATCCTGATGGAGTGTTATATAAGAGAAACCATGATCTCGTGCTACTCAGATGTGTAGATGAGAAAGAGGTGAGTATGCTCATGGAGGAAGTCCATGAAGGCACATTTGGTACGCACGCCGGCGGGTACACCATGACAAGAAAGATCCTGAGAGCAGGATACTACTGGCTGACGATGGAGTCGGATTGTTTTAAATACGCGAAGAGATGTCATAAATTCCAGATTTATGCTGATAAAGTTCATGTGCCACCGTGCCCGCTAAATGTCATGTCCTCCCCGTGGCCGTTCTCCATGTAGGGCATCGACATGATAGGCAAGATTGAGCCCACTACATCTAACGGTCATCGCTTCATTCTAGTAGCTATCGACTACTTCACCAAGTGGGTGGAGGCAGCCTCATACGCTAATGTGACCAAGCAGGTGGTGGCTAAATTCATAAAGAGGGACATCATCTGTCGTTACGGAATTCCTGAGCGAATCATTACGGATAATGGTTCGAATCTGAATAACAAGATGATGAAGGAGCTGTGCCAGAGTTTCAAGATTGAACACCACAACTCATCTCCTTACCGGCCGAAGATGAATGGCGCCGTTGAAGCGGCCAATAAGAACATAAAGAAGATTGTTCAGAGGATGGTTGTGACCTACAAAGATTGGCACGAGATGTTTCCATTCACACTGCACGGTACGTACGTCAACCGGGGCAACTCCTTTCTCCTTAGTGTATGGTATGGAGGTTGTCTTACCGTTAGAAGTGGAGATCCCTTCTTTGCGAGTTTTGGTTGACGTGAAACTCGATGAGGCAGAATGGATTAAGAACCGACTGAACCAACTCAGCCTGATGGACAAGAAGAGGTTAGCATCGATTGCATATGGTCGTCTGTACCAGAGCTGAATGAAGAAAGCTTATGATAAGAAGGTGCGTCCTAGAAGCTTTCAGACGGGTGATCTCGTCCTGAAGAAGATTCTTCCTCCACACTTCGATCACGGGGCAAGTGGACTCCCAATTACGAAGGTCCGTACGTCATCAGCAAGGTCTTCTCGGGAGGAGCTTTGTTGTTATCCACGATGGATGGTGAAGATTTTGCATCCCCGGTGAACGCGGACGCAGTTAAAAAATACTTTGCTTAAAAAATGACCCGCTGGAAAGAAAAAGAATGTCCAGGAAAAAATGGGGCATCCCGGCGAACCATAAAAAAGGAAAAAGGTTCGGGCAAAAATTAGGGATATAAATTGAAAAAAATGTACACCCGCAAAGTCGAAAACCCGGATGGGCGACTTTGGAAAAAAAGGGTATCCCGGTGAATCGAAAACCCGGAAGGGCGATTCAGGCAAAAGTTAGGGATTTGAAAAAGCAAATGACTGTGTTCCGCGTGTGGACTGTATTTGTTTAGTGGTTTGGAAGACTTGAGGGCTGTTTATTTGAATCAATCTCTTCTGAAGCTGAAGCGTCGGAGAAGTATCGAAGTCGAGTGGGTCATAGAGGGATCAACTCATGGTGTTCGTCTACGCCTCGCTGCCGACATTTGTATATACTGATGTATATTTATGTTTTATTTTTGCGCAGCTTCCTCATTCCAGGAGCTTGCATCTGTTGTAAAACATTTTTACCCATTCAGGGGTTCGTTATCAATAAAATGTATACTATTCAGCAATTATGTTTGTTTGTCTAGCACTTACCTGTTTTGTTTGTGAAAAAAACGCCGATGTTTTTGAAAAAATGCGCATACATAAACTTACTAGCCTAGGCCACTGATTGTTGAAACAATGAATTACTTAAACATTGTCACAAGATGATAACCTTGATAGGTCCCTTTGAGAAGGGCATCTTGTCTGTTTGTTTGTGTTGTTGCAGGTGTAGCATGTACTCGACAGTATGCCGTATGCGTCCCCGAGCAGGATGATTCCTCCTTCTCCAGCAAAGTTCAGCAGCCTCTCCCTGCAGAATCTGAACATGAGATCGTGAGCATTGATATGTCTCCCCAGGCAGAGAAGATTCTCTCCCCAGCCAGATGCATCCTGAAGGAATGTCGTCTCCCCAGCTGAGTCATACGCCGAAGTATGCAGCAATTGATAGTTCCAGACTGAAGTCTCCGATGGAATTGAGATTCTTCACAGAGTCATACTCTCCCCCGTAAGCAGGATGATTCCTTCTTCCCCAGCCGAGTTCGTAGATCCCCAAGAGAGCTGAGTCCTTGGAAGCAGTTCGGGCCATGATTGGTTTTTCCCAGTAGAGTGTTGAATAGCTGATGCCGTATTTCCCCACCGGAGTCGTGATCTCCAGGAAGGCTAGCCGTGAAGGCTGTGCAGTTTATTTCCGCGATTGACATCGTTTTCCTCAGCAGGTCCAGATTCTCGTAGAGCTTTATTCCCCTGCAGCAGTCAACTGAAGTTTGCTTCCCCATACGGAGTCCGATTGAGATTGGCGTGACCTTTTCTCCGTGGCAGGACGATTCCTTCCCCCACCCGAGTGGTTCTGTCTCCTTGACAGGAGGATTCTCTTGTCAGCATTTATTTTGCTGACGGGGCCGTAGCATTTTGCATGATTGCATAGCATTTATCTTAAACGCGTAGCATTCCCACCGTGTGGAGCATTGCGCCATTATCAAAGCATATACATACTAAACATGAGCTAGGTTGTTACCGTTTTTGTTTTGCAGGTGTTTCTCCGCAGAGTCACTTGCCCAAGATGATTCTTGAATCCCCCAGCAAGGTCGTTTTCTTAAGATGCTTCTTAAAAATCCCCAGTGCAGTCTCCAGAGAAGGTTGCTCAAGTTGATGCTTAGAGTCTCCGGCAGAGTGTTTGCTCAGGATGACTCCTGAAATCTCCAGCATAGTTATTGGTTCAGGATGATTCTTGAAGTCCCCGCGGAGTCATTTGTCCAAGATGATTCTTGATGTCCTCAGCAGAGATGATTCACCCAGATTGATTTCTGGAGCCCCAAAGCCGAGTTACTTGATAGTTCTCCAGAATCCCCAGCGGAGATGTGTCATCCCCAGCAGGTTTCTGAACGGCGAAGTTGAAATTTCCCTCGAAGGCTTGATGATTGAAGTACAACCGTATTGACGAAGCAGTTCTCTTAGCTGATGCAGAGTGCCTGATGGCAGAAGTTGGATATCCCCAATTGGTTCATGATTGACTGAAAATTCCATTCCCGACTTACTGATGAAGTCCGGCTGATGCCCGAAAGTCTTCTTTGAATGCCCGATGGCAGTGTTAACTTGATTGCTGACCTGATGAGTCCCGAGGAATCTTGGTGCCTGACGGCATGATCTACCATGTATCACCGGTTACCGTGTGACCGATTCCCCAGCTAGTTGTCGTGCAGCTAATATTTCAGTTTTCAAAGATTTGTTCTCATCAGAGTACCGTGTACTTGTGCAGTTGGAAAATTTACGGGTTTGTCGGTATTCAACCGTCTCGCACCTTGATTGGTTGAGAGTCGTTCGCTTCTCACCCAGTCAGGTTCAAGCCGTTTGAATAGGGGCAGCTGTTGCACCCCAAAATTTGACCAACTTCTCTTTACCTAGCTTGTGTTTCATTTCATTAACATTAGCATTATCATTTGCATTTCATTGACATGTATGCAGGAGATCAAGAGGTATGATTACCAATCAAGAGCTACACAATACTATGAAGCTAGCTAAGAAGGTTATTCAAGTGTTCAAGGGTTGATATCTTTGAAAAGATCCTCAGAGAGAGTGGTTGAAACCAAGGTTGTGTGCCTCCTAACTTGAGAGTTGGAGGAGCTCCTCAGATGATTCTGAAGTCAAGACTGTGGACTTGAAGCCTTGAGAGAGCTTATGAGATGTCTTGAAAGCCATCATGAAGCCTAGATAGGTCATTGTGCAAGATTAAGAAGACTCAGCCATGAGTGGTGCAATTAGGGTTTGATTGGGTTAACCCTAGGTCAACTGATGATTTGAACAAGGTTGAGACCTAATTCAAGGGCCATGTGATCATGGAGTGACACATTAAGATGTTATAAGGATGACTCCAAGGTCAAATCATCATGATTGAAGAGTTTGAGAAGTTTCAAGCTAGGGTTTCTAAGGCTTGACAGTGTAAAATCCCCTAGTTTGACCCCTATCTTCAGGGCAATTTATCTCAAGATGTGATGGTCATATCATCTTGCCCCAAACATGAATGTTGTAGAGCTTGTTCTTAGCTTTAATTTGAGTACTAGAAGTCCTTGATAGGATTTGTAGAGCTCAAGTTATGACTTTGACAAGTTACAGGTCATCTGAGGTATGTGAATCTAGGGCCTTGAAAGTTACCCAACTTGCATCAAACTTTTGCCCAAGAAGGATGATTCTTATGAACTTTTGGTCAACATGAATGTTGTTCCTTATCTTCTTATATTTCTATAGAGTACTATAAGTCCTTGATAGGATTTGTAGAACTCAAGTTATGGCTTTGACACGTCAAGGGCATTTTGGTCATTTGGAGATTACAGGTCATTTCAAGCATAAGGCCATAACTCCTATTTCCAAGCTTCAAATGGAAAAATCTTCAACATAAAACTTGTTCAAAATGATGTTTTAAGTCTATTAGGGAGGTCATGAGATGATGGAAATGCTTGTAGCTCAAAGTTGCAAAAATGACCTAAAATAAGGGTATAAGTTAAATGAATCAAAGTTGGAAATTGATATTTTCAACCTACACATCCAAACCATGGCATGTAATATATCATTTTGACTCTAAAAAACATTTTAAGAACATTGGTTTAGCCACATTTTTTAGTTGAGATTCAATTTATGGACTTGCTTTGAAAAGCACATGCTTGCATATTAAGTAACATGTGCATAACTTAAAATCAAGGCATGAGCAAGGGCCTTTGCAAGCTAAACTCTTCCAAAATGTCACTAGGGGAGAAATTGAAAGAGAATAGGATGGTTTTCAAGCTGAAAACAGAATTGGGCATAGCATGAGACGTGTTTGAAAATCTCATGACATGAGAAGTGGAAACTCTCATTAGAAGGATCTAGAGGGTTCTAGATCATCCAAACATCATCTATATATTGAGTAGAGATGATACATTGAAGAGGTTGGTGATGATTGAAGGAGAGAGCATAGATTGAGATTGAATTTCCATAGCTTGTAAGTGAATTCTGTTTCACCAAATTCCTCAATTTCCATCCATTTTCTTGATTGAAACTTCTTCCATGGATGTCAAGGAGTGATTCCAGATCATTTTCAAGAAAAATTCGTGGCTGAATAGTGTATGAGCAAGTGAACTTCTCCACCTGCAACTCACCATCGGGTTTCAAGATTCAAGCACTTTCAACTGGTTCTTTTGCATACATAAGCAAGGAGGAGGTTCATTGATCGTGTCTGCAAGATTGTAGAGCTTGAATTGGAGGTTTAAGGCATCTGTTGAACCAAGATTTTCAGGTTGGTAACTTTCTTCCTATAGCATGATTTAGGTAGAATTAGGTTGAATTAAGGTGCTAGATTCATTGTAGAATGGTGTAGGATGGATTTCAGATAGTTAATTTGAGATTTAGAGACAAAATAGGAGAACTACCATTTTCGGTTGAGAATTAGATATGATGAATCTTGAGGTTTCAGAGGAAACTAAGGGTATGGTTGAATTCGTGGCAAGATTTGGGATGAGTTTCATGTTGTGACCATTTGCAATGGAGGTCTGTAGAGAGAACTAGGGTTAGGGATGGTGACCGGAGCTCCACCGGTGGTGGCCGGAGCTGGGCGCGAAGTTCAGACGTTTGAAAGGTAGAAGATGATGAGGATACCATTGGATCTTATTTTGACTTGGACTTTGAGGCTCATCCAACGACCACGTTTTAAAGTTCAAGTGTGAAGGATCTGAAGGCTTGAAACGCACCGTTTCATTTATTCAGGCGTTTTGGGCTTAGTGAGCTAAGTGATATCCACACCCCCCAGCGAGCCCAATCCATTATTTGTACTGAAAATGGTTTCTATTTGCACCGTGCCTTTATTCTTTTATTTGGATTTTCTTTATTTTTTCTATTTTATTCATGGTTCTTTAAAGATTCATAATAAATTGAAAATTAATCCAATTAAACCCATTCTTTTTGCATTTTATTCATGATTGAGTCTAGTATTTTTTAGAGAAAAAATATTTTCATTTCATGTATTTTCTGATTTAATGGGAATTTTATATTTTAATTGATATTAAAATGATTATGTTTGATGCATAATTTTGTGGAATTTAGTGTGATCACTTGGTGATGATTTTGAGCCTAATGTTTTGTGTGTGATTAAGTTAGACATGTATGATCCCATAGAATGTTTCTCACATTTTGGTGATGAAAATAGGTGTGCTTTCTAGATTGATATTTAGATGCTTCCTTTTAGGGTTTTAGGTTGGATACCTTGTAATGTAGGATTTAGTTTTAGGTCTAATTTGATGATTTGATCTCTAAAATTAATGTGGTAGAGTCATGATTGACATAGGTTCCCATAGTAATTTTTGTAGCATTTTACAATTGATTTTAGTATTTTAGTTAGGACTAACTTTAGTACTAGGTTTTAGGTGATCCTAACTTACTAATTCAACTAGTTTAACTGCTTTAGTCCCCTTAGATTAGGGTTTGTGCTTGGTTTGCCTTTGATTGAGATTGAAGACAAGTTGAATACAAGGTGAGGATGCTTGAAGTTGCTTGAAGTTGCTTGGAGCTTTGGATTTGTTTGTGCCTGAAGGTGTCTGATGAAGAGTAGGAGATAGGAGACATAGGGAAAGCCTTATAGTTAGAATGATTTCTTTCACAAACATGGAAAGCATCTTGTGCTTACATTCCTCCCAATGACTAAAAGTCCTTCTCAGATATTCACATCCCTCCTTTGGAGGGATGAGTGGCTTTATCTGAGAAGTAGAACTTTGAGGGAACCAGTCTCTCATAATGATGAACCCTTACAGGCTTCCTTTGGTTGTCAGTAAGCTGTTTATTATTTCCTCTCATCCTGTTAAATCAATTGTCTTCTGGTTTGAGTATCTTGAAAGATGTTAGACTTGAGTGTGAAGATGAGGACTTCATTGAAGAGTGTGGAAGAGGATGATTCCTGGAGCATTGCCATTACATTGAAGCTTGAAGAGCAAGAATAACAAGTTGATTCTTGAAGACCCAATGGAGATTGAATGAAGAGTGAGGAGTTCCTTGCTTGGAAAAGAATTGAAGAATGAAGTTGACACTTCTAAGCGATTGAAGATTACCCTGAGAAGCTAAAGCTTGTAGGAGATGAAGACCAAGTTGATACTGGTGAAGCAAAGAGAGCTGAAGCTTGAAGACTAAGTTGATACTTATGAAGAGGATTCAATTGAGATTGAGTGTAGAGCTGAGGCTTGAGGAATAAAGGACAAGTTGATACTAGTACACTGATGCTTGGAGAGCCTGAAGGAATCAAGTTGATACTTGTGGTAAGAGTGAAGCCTGAGGGTGGAATTGACTGGAGAGCTGAAGCCTGGAGAAGAGAGGATGAGTTGATACTTATGTTAGATGGATTAAAACCTTAGAGAAGCAAGTTGATACTTGTCATGGAGGATGGTAGCCTTGAAGGGTGATTGAGGTCTGAAGACTGGATTGCTGTTAGAAGAGCTGAAGATTGGAATTGAGAGAGGGGTTGATCTGCTTTCTTGTCTGTTTTCTTTTCTGTGCTGATGTGCCTTGTTTGACTTGCTTGATGCATTAGAATAAGTCCATGATTAGACTGCCTTTAATCTAGAGCATGATTGTACTAGAGGTTGAGTTGCTCCCTCTGCTTGTATTGTTACTGAATGGCTTTGCTTGCGGGTATTCGGTAGAGCCCAGCTCCCTTGCCTATGTTGTTATTTCTTCTGTATGATTGCAGTTGTTATTCTATTTTGCTTGACAGCATGTTATTTTTACTGTATGATTGCAGTTGTTATATTATACTTGATAGCATGTTGTTATTTCTTCAGTATGATTACTGTTATTCATTCTGGCTTGAGGTTGAGATGAGCTTGTGGAGGCTGCTGCCCCACACACATTTCCTCCCTCACTTGCATTGCATGCATTTTACAGTCGTTTACTGTTTAACTGTTTACTGTTTAAGCTGATGCTTTATCTGTTTTTGTGTATCATTGACATGATCCCTTAGGACTCTCATTTCCTTTGATAAGGAAGTGATGATAGAACTTTAGGTTGAAACCTATGCATGATAACTTCTAGGAGTTCCCTGTTTCAAACCTCAACCATAGGATGAATCCTTGGCATGACAACAGTAGGACTTGATAGTCTCCCCGTAGTTGAGCCTCTCTCTTCTCATCTCAAAACAGCTTAAGATACAGTAATCATGAATGATTTCTTTCGTACGTTACGAGCCTTAAGCTATCTGAGAAAGGATTGTTGGAGAGTTTCTTTTCAACAGTCTGGATGTTTAGTATGGCACCCTTTGGGTGACATGCGATGCATTCGCCCTCAGGTCATAGTCTTTAGTGCGATTGAAATTGCAAACATAATAAAAAAACACTTCTTTCGTAAAAGATAGAAAACAAACTTCAAACCTTTTTGGCCCGTGGGCCCATAATTCAAAGGAAGCTTTTCTGAAGAAAAGAGTGTCGTTAAACTTCAGCGCTAACGCAAACAGGCTTTGTCCCTAACTGCTGGAACTGCTGTTTAACCCTACTCGATAAAACAGATGAATCTGAATCCCTGTAATCTGTAGTATCCCGAACTACGTAAGCTCTGATCTCTCATACCTGTTGAGAGTACGTAGGCACAATACTGATGTATTGGCGAGCCACCTCCCCCGTAACCCGTCGTAGGTCGAACTACGTTGACTCTGATTTCTCGTTCTCTGATGAGAATACATAGGCATAAAGTGCGATGCTTTGCCGAGTCATTTTCTTTTCCTTTTAAGCCAGCCTTGATAGGTAGATAGATAAACCAACTTGTCCAGTAAACACAACACGCGTGGATCCCGTCGAGTACGACGTACGTGAGGGGTGCTAATACCTTCCCCTTGCGTAACCGACTCCCGAACCCAGACAATGGTTGCGATGACCTTGTCTTATACCTTTTCATCAGGTTTCTCCGATCGTTTCCTTTCCCGTTCCGAGGGATAAATAACGAAAGGTGGCGACTCTTCTGTTTTTCCGGCACCTTATTTTCGCGGAAGCGACACTAGGACAATGGGGGCACCTGGTTGAAGAATGCAAAGGTTTTGGCATGAAATTGCAAAGCTTGTTGGAGCTGCTAAAACCTCAAGAAGGTAAGCCAAATGCTAATGTCTCGACTCATGAAGCAAAAGACAAAGGACCTATGAGGCCCATCAAGGTTCTGTACCACAAGGAGCAAGTAATCGGTGATGGAAGCGTTCCCCTGTCTGGACCTGGAAATTGAAGTTGTTAAAGTCAATTCTTCAAAGATGGTTGTATTTTAATTGTGTAAGTATTTTCAGTTGTATTTTCCTTGCTTTTTAATTTCATGTATGCTTGTAAGCTTTGTTGTTTTTGAATTGGCAAGATTAGTGAAATGTTTATGCATCTTTTGATTAAGTCCATTCGTTTCACTTTTTCTCTTTCCGTTCATTATTAAAAAAAATAAAAAATAAAAAAATAAAAATGAAAAAAAACAAAAAAAAATATTTTCCATCTACTTATCTTTATCAAACTGTTGTTGCTTAAGCAAAGATTGGGGAGGATGACGAAAACATTATACCCATAATTGTTGTTGGTATGCTTTCAATTAAACTCTGTCGATGATGTAAGGCATTATTTCAATTCCTAAACACCATAGAAATAAGGAGTTAATCCCTTGTTAACCCTTTTGATCCTAGAAGAAGAAGTTTCCTTCTGATCTAAAAAAAAAGTAATCTCAAACCTGGGGTGGGTAGTTCTCAGTTAACTTAGCGATATATGCTTGCAAGACACCTTTCATATAAAGGTTGTGCTCACAGGTCTTCCTTCGTACATAGCAAGCGAGTGTCGAAGATGTTTTCCAAGCCTAAGTGCTAATGATGGTTCACCATAGCCATTAAACTATGTAGTCACCTTCTTTCTCAAAAAGGAAAATAAAAAAAAAGAAAAGCCTGCTAAGTCAAAACCTATGAAGGAGACTTAGGAAAAATTGGGGCATCTCGTTGACTGTATACTCAAAAGAAACAATTTAGGAAAAAGTTAGGGATAATAAAAAGAGGAGTTCTTTAAAGCTTTAGCTCTAAAAGTCCTCGATATCAAAAAACAACCGAGTGTTATAAGGGAGTGGTGACTACCCTAGGTTTTTGAACCATCAATAACTATCATCAGTTCAAATCCTAACCTATAGGAACCTGAGTGCATAACCTGAGTTAACTGAATGTAGGATGGAATTTCATTATGAAGATTGGGTGGGAACAAATAAACTTTGAGTCGTTATCTTTTGTTTCATGAACCTTGAACCAAGCCACGTTACAACCTCTAAAAGACCTAGTTGAGGTAAGGTTGTTTTGAAAGCATACTACAGCAAGGTTGGATAACCTAACTCCTAATGATCTTTGATTTTTTGTTGATCACTTCACCTGTCATTCTATAAATGACAGGATCCACTTTGCTTTTGATTTTTGAATCACTCTATTGTATTGATTTACCAATAAACTTTAATTGCAAAAGTTTGCATAAATGTTGCATTGAAATTGCCAATTTTTAAATGAACAACGTTGTTTGCAAGACAATACCAAAGGAATTCCAACAAATGCAGCCACCTAAGGAATTTAACTTGGTACAAGAAGCTTAGCATGGGGCAACCAATTTGAGGGTTTTGTTAATCACCCATCCCCAAGAGTTAATGAATCAGGGGCAGAACTCTTCAAAGTTCAGAATATTGGGACACATCGTCTTGAGGTCATCTTATAGTAGGTTGTTTCCCAATTCCTTTAAAGGCGAGCCATTCCAGACCAGTTAATCAGGAGTAGTCAGGTCGAGATTAGATAAATCTCTCGAAGATCAGTTAGTCTGGGGCAACTCATTCACAAATCCACCAGCTAACAGGGGCAAGTTTTTTCCCCAATTGTTATCCCCATAGTCTGATGGACATGTTTGAGAACTTTGTTGCGCAATTGCGCTTAAACTGTGGCAGTTACGTCGAGATTCGTGAATCTCTCCAAGAGTTAGGAGATATTGAAGCACCTTGTATGTCAATTCTTCTATAAAATACTCTTGATATTTTTCTCCTTTAGACCATGTAATCTGGGGCAGAGGAAATTTGAAGTTTATTTGATGTAAGGGTCGCTACTCATTGTGATGATCGTTATGCAAGATAAAGTACAGAGCTACTTGGTTCTTGTGATATTTTCTGCCAGCTCCCTAATAAGTTGTTACTTCAGTTGATATTGGCAGTTTCCCATGGATCTCCTTCTCCAACAAAGAAATCGGGCTCATGATAGCAATCCATGGTGAAGTCATGACGTTATATCCTGAGTGGAATACTATTTTCCCCAGAGAAGGTTGTAACCTTGAAATAAAGCTGCTTGATTCCGCATGTTTGTCCCTAGTGATGGTTCAATCTGGTGAGATTGGCTGGGTATCCTTGTCGAGATGTTTATTTCATCTCTGGTTTTGCTTCCCTTTGTCTATTTTGTCAGCATAAACATAAACATGGCATACAAGCATTCATACATATGCATAACATCTGAGCATGTTGCTACCTTTCTAGTGTTTACCTATTTTGTTCACTTCAGCATTTAGTCCCCAAGTGACTAGGTATGTCTTTTCTCTCCAATAGAGTTATCAGCCCTTAGGCATAAAGTGCCCATCATCTCTAATTCCCCACAGAGTTTGTTTCTCGTGGATGATAGTTGTTTTAGTTATATTTTCCACGTTTGGGTAAGGTAAATCCCCATTTGAGCTTGTTTCTTAATGGTTGGAGTCTTGTTTGACCATTTCTTTCTAGCTTGTTCCTAGATTGAACTTTGGTCCCTAGCAGGTGTTGCTTCTGAATCTAAGTCGAGTGTGCACTATATTCCCCAAGAAGAATCTTTTACAAATCCTCATTGAAGACAAAATCTTTCTCTAGCAGTGTTGTGGTAACAACATCTCCTTGGAATTTATACTCAAATTAAATAGTATCTCTTTGAGAAAGTTGATGAAAATTATGTTGTTTATTTCTCTTTGTTTGAGAAAATTGGCTTGTAAAGCAGCAAGCCCACATCTCTTTTATGAGATCCCCAGTAAGTCCAGTGGTAACTGGCATCTTTGTTAAGATCTTTGGTTGACAGACATATATCGTTACTGCCTGTCTGTTTGTTACTTGTCTCCCCTTCGAAGTTTAGTTGTTACTAGCACTGCTGTTTGCAAGTCCAATTGTCATTGATACCTGTTAGGTCTGCTGTTATTAAATTCTGTTCATCTGGTTATTACTAATATCCTTGTAAAGCCCAGTGGTGACTGGCATTTCTTTTTAAAGTCTAGTGGTGACTGGTATTTTTTTTAAAGTGCAATGGTAATTGACATTTCTTTTGAAAGACCAGTGGTGACTGGCATTTATTTTAAAATCCAGTGGTGACTGGCATTTATTTTAAAGTCCAATGGTAATTGGCATTTCTTTTGAAAGTCTAATGGTGACTGGCATTTATCTTAAAGTTCAATGGTGATTTGCATTTCTTTTGAAAGTCCAGTGGTGACTAGCATTTATTTTAAAGTCCAATGGTGATTGGCATTTCTTTTTAAGTCCAATGGTAATTGACATTTCTTTTGAAAGTCCAGTGGTGACTGGAATTTATTTTAAATTCCAATGGTAATTGGCATTTCTTTTGAAAGTTCAGTGGTGACTGACATTTATTTTAATGTCCAATGGTAATTAGCATTTCTTTTGAAAGTCCAGTGGTGACTGGAATTTATTTTAAATTCCAATGGTGATTGGCATTTCTTTTGAAAGTCCAGTGGTGACTGACATTTATTTTAAAGTCCAATGGTGATTGACATTACTTTTGAAAGTCCAATGGTGATTGACAATTTTCTTTAAAAGTTCATAGGTGACAAGCATTGTTTAAAATCTAATGGTTATAGGTACCTAAAGTCCAATTGTTTTTGGCTCTTTTATCCCACTTTTCTATTAATATTCAGAGTGTATTATTTTTATTACTTTCTGGTGTTTCTTGAAGATCCCGTTTGAAATCTTCATTTTAAGAAATTTCCAGAAGGTTTGTTTGCTTTCCAATGTTTGCATGATCTCTTGTAAGATGATCATTTCTCAACTCCCTTGGTCTCTAGTTAGAAGACCACTTTCTTTTATTCTCTTGTTAGAAGACTAACCTTTTGTTTATATTGATCCATAGTGGAGATCATACTTCTTTCTGGTTTTATCCCCAGTAAAGAGTTTGCCTATTCATCTTTATTTTAGGGTGTCGTCTAGTCATGTCTAAACCTGTTGGCTAACTATTTTGGATATTCCCTGGTGGAGACCATCTCTTGGTTCCATCTCTGGTGAGGATCCTTTCCTTCTAAAGCACAACACGGTCCTGCTCAAACCAATTGCTCCACCACTTTAGATTTCCCCAGTGTTGATGTCTTTCTCTAGTGAGTGATTACTCGTTGTGTCGCTTCTTTCCCTATTTGCTTTCATCTCGTCTGCATTTTTGCATTTGTCATTCCATCATTTTCATCATGCTAGAGTTCATTGCATGTCAACATTATAAATTTGTTTTCTTTTGTCTATAACATATCATATCATTGCTTCTAAGGGCAAAATTTCCAGTTATCTATATTTAAATACCTTTCGTCATGATTTCATGAGGATAGTCATCACTCATGTCATCCGGTAAATATATTTAAATAGGGGCAACTGTCATACCCAAAATTTTACCCTCAGATTCCTTGATCTTCTACATGTCATTCTAGGCCAATAATTTGGCATAACTAACCAAATCATCAACTTTTGTTTTTTTTTGTGTTGTTTCACTTATGAATCAGGGTTTTACTCTAAAAAACTTCAAAGATTCTAAATCAAGGTTTTGGTTCTCGTGAAGTTTTTGTTCATAAGTATGCACTCAAGGCAAAGTTTGCAGTTTAATTGGATGTGACTTTAGTGTTTGTCAAGAAGTGGGATTTGTTTCATTGAGGTCAGGGTACAGGGCCATCAAAGGTCAAAGCAGGTGAGTTGTGTGCAAGTACTGATTGTGTGGTTCTTGTCATTGATCTAAGTTTCGTCAGAGTTATTGTTCAATCAAAATCGTGCTAATTTAGATTTAAGGTAATGATATCATTCAAGGATTGTGGCATTTAAAGTTCATTTGTCAAGGTTCAAGTGTGGACTGTATTCAAGTATTGGTGTTTGAGGACCCAGATCAGTGTCTTGTGCAAGTTCAGGTTATCTGATGATGAAATCAAGTCACAGCATACCCGAGTTCAGTGCATTTTAGCCTCATGTTCCTGGATGTTACAAGTCCTCTTCAATACTCAATTTCAAAACCATGTGTGTTGCACCCCAAAATTTGCCTAACCTTTTCTTACTTGATTTATGTTTCATTGCATTAGCATACCATTGTTCTAGCATTATCATAAGCATTGCATTAGCATTTATGTAGGGGATCAAGTGTGATATATATCAAGAGGAGCCTATCTAGAGGTTTTATTCAAGCTTGAGAAGGTCACCAAAGTCATCAGGAAATGGTTTGTGTTCTTAAGAAGTTTGGATGCTTGTATGTGGTTCATCTCCTAACTTGGGAGCCAATTGAAGACCATCAATAGGTTGTGAAGCCTTGATTATGGATAGAGTATGTGGATAGAGCTCATGGAGTTCCTTGAGGGTCATCGTGGAGCTTAGTTAAGTCATTATGCTAGGTGTGAAGAGCCACAGTTTAAGGTGTTGCAATTAGGGTTTTCATCTGGTCAACCCTAAGTCAACTATACAATTAAAGGAGGTTAAGACTCAATACTAAGTATTTGTAATCATGGAAGGTTGTGTTGAGATACATGAGGTGTTATTCCAAGATCAATTCAAGAAGAATTCAAAGTGTGAGGAGTTGCTAAACTAGGGTTCTTAGGGTAAAATCCCCTATTTAGTGCCTGACTTCAACACCACTTATCTCAAGACACAAGTTTCATCTCAACTTTTTACCAACATGGAACTTGTAGAGCATGTTCTTAGATTTAATTTTAGTACTAGAAGTCCTCCATTGGATTTATAGAACTCAGGTTATGATCCAGACAAGTTACAGGTCATCAGATGAATGTGAAATTTTCCTACAAAAGTCAACCAACTTCCAAGGAACTTTTGACATAGAAGGATGTTTCTCCTCAACTTTTGGCCAACATGAAAGTTTTAGGTATTGACCTTAGCTTTCCAAATTTTACTAGAAGTCCTCCATTGTATTTGTAGAACTCAAGTTACAAGCTTTGCAAGGCAGGGGTATTTTCAGAAACCTTGATTACAGGTCATAAAATTACAGGTCAAGTTCACCACTTTGCATAATTCAAATGGATTTTATTCCAACATGAAAGTTTCTCCAAATGGGGTCATTTGGTCAACTAAACCTCAATTTATCAATGAGCTAGCTCATGGTTGAAGATTGTTGAAGGAGATTTTGTGAAAGGCATGTGAAAATCCAAGTTTGTGATCTTGCCAAAATTTAATCAAATATGGTCATATTTGTGCTCATTTTGAATGGAAAACATGTTTTAAGAACATTGGTGACAAAATCAATTGCATTTGAGACATGTTTCATGGTGTATCTCAAGCTTTCTTCATGTTTAAGCAACATAATGGATCATAGCCATTGAGATGGAAACGAGGAGTAATTGTGAGCCATAGATCTTCCTTACATTACAAGGAATGGAATTGAGTCAGAAACACGGAAAACTGGCCATGAATTCATCCATTTTCATGGGCTTCCAACTTCCAAAAATCCAAAATCCATTTCATTCATTCTCTCACAATTGGGCCCCCAATTTGCCACAAATACTTTCTATAAGTGTCACACATGAGATCTATCATTTTTTTGGATGAAATTGGGTGAAGAACAGGCTGTTACAGATTGATCAAAGTGAGGTTCAAGTGAAATTCGTGTTTTCATTTCTACATCAATTCAAGCTCTCTCAACCATCCAAACATCTCCAGGAGTATTCATTGAGTGATTCTACACAAAAAGTTGAAGGATTTATGGCTGTTTGAAGCTATACATAGCCATTTTCAGAGGTAATGGCAATTCAAGATAACTCACTAATTATGCATCTTTATGCTTCCGTTCTTGTGCCATTACATTGCCCCTGAGGTGTATCACGTTTCTGGTAACACTTGGAGAACTTTCACGAAGATTTTGTGTTCTTGGAACTTTCTTGGATTGGCACAGGCTCAGAGTTTCAGGGGATAATAGCCTAATTCATTACCATAGCAGCATTGCTCGTTAAAAATGGCGTGATTTTGGTTCAAGAAACTTTGCATTTGGTGAAGTATTAAGGAAGTTAGGTTTTGGAGAAGATGACCGTAGAAAGTCCGGCCACCACTCACGATAGCTCTGGTATTTTCCCTCTCAAATCAGTTCAAACAGAGAAGAAGACCACCAGCCATTGGATCACTTGAATCTGTTGACTAAGTACGCAGATCGAGCACACACAAAGTCGCCACGACATCGCTTCCCAAAACGCGTCGTTTTACTAACTCTGCTGAATGGGATTAACGTTTGGTTTTCTATTCACACCCCACACACAAGCCCAACCCAAATTTTCACTGGCTGATCTTGCTATTTACCACACGGTTCTAACTATTTTTCAATTGTTTTTTCTCTTTTTCTCTATATTTTGCTTGCTAGCTTTAATTCTTTTTAAAATAGCAAATTGCCTGATAAAATCTTGATAATTTTACACAATAATATTTGACATGATTAGGGATTTTAGGAATTGAGAAAACTGATTTTGGATTTATTTTCAATTTGTTTGATTTTTTCTATTTTTAATAGTCATTAAAAATTTGAAATTGTACCTTTCTTCTTGTGGATTTTTGTTGAGGTACCAAAACAACAAATAAACTCCTAATCTTTTTTGGCATTGTTTTATACATCTTGAGGGTTTTGGATATATTTTTCTCTGGATTTTATTGTACCATTTTCATTGGTTTTTGATAGCATCTTGTGCATGCTCTAGTTTGCCCTAGTTTTAGGGTACCCTTGGTTGTTTGCCCTCTGTTTAGGAACTTCCCTTTGGATTATTTTGCTACCCTTTGAACCTCTAATCACTAACACTTTTTAGGTGCTTGGAGAATTTATTTTGCATTTTTAGATGCACTTTATTATTTTTGCCTTATTTTGCAAGTTGGCTCATAATTTGGCACTTTCACTTGGACACTTGTATTGTTTTGGCTCCAAAAGCCTTGTATTGCTTGTGTGATGGATATTATAGTGATTTCTTCATGTTGTGGACTCATTGTAGGTCTTGTGGACCAATTGGTGGATGTTTATATTGTATGTAGCATTCCCATTTGATGCCTTACTTTCATGCTTGTACATTGAGATTCCATATGGTGGTGTATGTACCTTCTTTGCTTGTTTCTCTTGGTTCCTTGCCATTTTCCTTTTGATATTCATTTGTGGCTTATGTTGTATGATTAGAATGTGTCACTCTCTGTCCAATGACCTTGGTGTGTCATTTAAGGAAGTTTTGGGTCCCTCCTTTGGAGGTCTCTAAGGCATGCCTAAAGTGGTGAATCCTTGAGGACTTCTTTTGTATGTTTTGTGACTTGCTTTTTGTTGCATTTATTCCCCTCTTCCATTTGCATTTACTCATATTTGGATTGAGGTTGAGATGGGCTTGTGGAGGCTCCTTCCCCACACATATTTCCTCCCTCACTTGCATTGCATCTTTGCTTCCATGTTTGCATTTCATGTATGCATTCTTATGCTTGTCTTCTTCTTCTTTTGTCTTCCTTCCCTTAGGATTTATATTCCTTCTTGTTCAAGATGGAATGTGCTAGACATTAGGTCCATAACCATGCATGATAACATTATGTAGTTCCCTCCTAACCTCAACCATAGGATGAACTTTGCATGACAACTTTAGGATTGGATTAGTCCCCTTTAGTGCGTCCTTTCTCTTCTCATCTTCAAACAAATCAAAATACAGTAATAAAGGTTAATTGATGTTGTACGCTACGAGCCTTAAGCTACTTGAGAAAGGGTTGTTGGAGAGTTTCTTTTCAACAGCTTGGGTGTTTAGTATGGTACCCTTTGGGTGACATGCGACGCATTCACTCTTAAGTCCAAGTCTTTAGTGCGACATGAGTTACAAACAAAACTCAAAACACTTCTTCTTTAAAAGACTTCAAAAACAAAGATCAAACTCTTTTTGTCCTCTGGGACCTTTAATCCTTGGAAACCCTTTTCTTAAGAAGATTTTGGTTAACTCTCGGTTCTACCACAAATGGTAAACGCCTAAGTTTCCAAAGGTCGAGTTGCACACACCAAACTGCTAGAACCGTTTGTTAACCCTACTCGAGTAAAACATTTTGAACCAAACCTGTGGTCTTGTTAGCCCGAACTACGTTTGCTCTGATTTTTCATGCCGTGTGAAAGTACGTAGGCACGAGATGTGATATCTCGGCGAGCAACCTTCCCCTCTTTTTCACCCGTAGTTAGGCGAACTACGTTGATTCTGATTTCTCGTTCCAGACGGGAATACGTAGACATAGAACTGCTGTTTTCTGCCGAGTCATTTTCTTTTCTCTTTAGACCAGACTTTTAGCGTAGATAGTTAAACCAACCCATCAGATAAACACAACAAGCATGGATCCCATCGAGTACGATGGACGTGAGGGGTGCTAATACCTTCCCCTTGCGTAACCGACTCCCGAACCCAGACATGGTTGCGATGACCTTGTCTTATACCTTTTCGTCAGGTTTTTCCGATCGTTTCCTTTCCCTTTCTGTGGGATAAATAACGAAAGGTAGTGACTCTTCTGTTTTGCCGGCACCTTATTTTCGCGGTAGCGACAATATGCAATCTCATATTCAATTCCTTCAGTTTCCAATTGCCTTTTCAACTTAGTTCAAATTCTTTTTTCTTTCAATATCTTTCAAAATCCCAAGTCATATTACATTGCAAATCCATTCTCATTCAATTCAAGTCTTATATTTTAATTTAAAATCCAGAGTTCATATTCACTTCAAGATTTAAAATTTGAATTTCAAGTTGTTTCTAAACATCATATGCAAGTTTTATTCAATAAATTCCAATTTTCATTCAAAAAAATAAAAGGTCTATGTTCATAAGTCCAATGTCAAAATTCTAAAAAAAAAAAGACATTTCTTGTTAAGCCCATTACCATAAATTCTAAAAAAAAAGAAATTTCTTTTAAGTCCATTAATTCATTATAATAGTCCATTTGTTTTTTTGGTCTTGTTAGTCACAAAATAAATTTAACAAACGGAATGTTGACATTCATGGTTTGCACCATGACCCACATCATATACCACTATGTTCCAAATTCCTGTTGCACCTTTACACCAATTTCACTAGCCTCCAAATTCTGCTACAAGCCATGCATATATTTTTTTATCATCGTGTAGGATTTACTCCAAGAACCTGTAACAAAATTTGGACAAAATAGCAAAACTTACTTCACATTTGAAAGCAACATTAACATTTCAACACAAACTGCTTTATCGTACCACCTTGCCACCCCTACACTCCCAAAACCTGCATCACTGTCGCATCAATACCTGTACAAGCCTGCCACAATCTGCTTTAAAAATCATGCGAATCCTGCCTCAACAACTAAGAAAAACCTGCTACACAATGGCGACTTGACACTCCAACATTTGGAAAAAAAAAGTAAGAAAAAATTCAAGGAGAAGAGAAAGATTGGAAAAATCTGAATATAAGAACAGAGAGCAGAAAAAAGAAAGAGGGAACCTGGATACTCCCATTTCCTTCATTAAACCACACTATTAAGCCTTCTCCTCACTACCAAAAGCAGTACCATCATCTTTTTCCAAAACAGATAAACCATTCTCCCTGAATAATCCTTTTTGGTTTGACTCACAAGCCACTTCCTAATACCATTAGCCTTCAACCGAACACTCATTATTCACAAAAAAAAAATCAAAACCTTCATTAGCTATCCTCCTTCATCAATTCCTTCAGCAATAGACCACCCAAATCGATCACAACCTTACACCAACAACAAGCCATCTCTGAATCACAAAGAAGAACAGAACCATAACAGGTATTTTAGAATTGGTCCCCTTTGTTTTACTTGAGTGTTCATCACGAGTTCGTGAAATCTCATCAATCTCATTAAGAAAATTTGATAAAGAGAGGGAGAGATCAATTCGTGTTTTGAGAGGCAAAGATGATGATGAGTTGAGCTTGGATGCTGAGGTTTGATTAGAGATACTCAGAGTTGTAAACCTTGCAGCATTTTACATCGTGGAATTTGCTTGCAGCATTCTGGAATTTTGTCCATCGTGTTTTAGAATTGGGAAACGACTGAATTATCAGGGTTCATGTAACCCTATTTATTTTTTTTGAACTAGGTTGGTCCATGACCCATGGTCAACCCACCTTGCTACTGCATATGGGTTTTGGTTCCCATTCTAGACCCATCATTTAGCCTGCTCCACCATTTTTTTTCTTCTTTTGTTTATTTTAAGTTTTTTTTTAATTTTGTTTTAATTTTCCTTATATCTCATTTTTCTTTTTTAAAAAAAGAAGAGCACAACTTTTTTTTAGTATTAGTAGTTAATTTAATTTTAATTCCTTTTTAGGGTTTTAGTTTACAATAATAGTTTAAAAAAATATTTCTTAAGTAATACTTGATTTATTTTTAGTAGAGTTTTTATTTGAAATATATTTTTTTAGATTTATTAGTTTCTTTGACTAAAGAACTTTTTTTCAAAATATATTCTGATTTAGTTCATAAATTATTTCTTTCTTGTTAATTTGTGGTAGATTTTGAACCTTCTGGTTATTTAAGCTTTCTTTAGATTCTACTAATTATTTTCTTTGGTCAGTTTAACTACTAATTTATTAACTTGTGAATTGATTTCGGAGTTTGAGGCTTTGGATCTTTCTCTTTGACCAATCTCAGATCTTATGTTCTTAATATTATTTTTTTACTATATCACTTGCTCTTTATCTGGTGTCTATCATGCATTTTTGTCATATTATTTCTTTAGCTTAAATTTGTGTCTGGTATTTCTTTGCTTTAGTTATGCTTCTTCTTGTTAACTCATCTTTGATGCTTGAGACTTTTCTCTGTACTCTTTTGAATTTATATGATTCCATGTGCCTCATTCCAAAAGAAAGGATCATTCCTGTTGACTGCCATATCATTTAGGATAACCTTGTCCATCTTTCCCTCGAGACCTTGTGAGAGTCTTTCCAGTTGTAACCTAGTTTAGACTTTGGTTAAATCTGTGTAAGTATCATGGTTATCAATACTTATTTTCCCTTGGAACCTTGATCACATTCGAGAGTTCGTCAACCCTTAGTTAGGACGAACTACAGAGGCTCTGATTCCCCTTTCCTAGTCATGATACGTAGGCACAAGATGTGATATCTTGTCGAGCCCTCTAACCACTAACAACTAACACTTATCTCCCTCCTTTTGATCTGGTTAGAACCAATTGATCTTGCAACTTAGAATTAGTTTTATAGTTTGTAAACTCTATGTGAGTATCATGGTTATGAGTACTGACTTTCCCCTTTGACTCTGGTTAAAGTCAACCCTAGTTAGGATTCTCAACTTAGACTTAGAGAGTTGATTAACTCTATGTAAGTATCATGCTTATGAATACTTATTCCCCTTTAGAACCTTGATCGTTATCAAGACTTCCTCATCCTTAGTTAGGTGAACTACGAATGCTCTGATTCCATCCTAGTTAGGATACGTAGGCACGAGATGTGATGTCTTGGCGAGCATACTTAGTAAATAAACCCCTAGGTCTTTACCTTAGCACAGTTCTATTAGCAAGCAAACTATAACATAACACTAATACTAACAAGAGGTTCCTGTAGAGTACTACAGTTACTTAGGATGCTAACACCTTCCCTAGGTATAACCAACCCCCGAACCTTAGATATCTAGATTTGTTGTTACATAGCGCACTTAGGGTTTTCTTCAATATCTACACTTTCCTTTGGATAAATCAAAGTTCGGTGGTGAATTTCATAGATTTGTGATTCAAGTTAATTAACTGCTTGATATCCGATTGTCACCGCAATAATCCCGATGGAAGAAAAGTTGGAGGAAGCCGAGTGGGTCAAGGAAAGGTTTGATCAGTTGAACCTCATTGATAAAAAGCGAATGACTGCCATGTTTCACGACCAACTCTATAAAAAAAGGATCAAAAGAGACTTTGATAAGAAGGTCCATATTCGATAGTTTCGAGAGGGAGAACTCTTGCTCAGGAGGATACTGCCAACTCATAAAGACATGTGTGGGAAATGGATTCCCAATTATGATGGCCCCTTTGTTATGGAGACATCCTTCTTTGGAGGTTTGCTCGTCTTCACAACAATGGATGGAGAACAACTCTGTCACCCTGTAAACTTTGATGCAGTCAAAAAATATTATGCTTAAAAGACCCGATGAGTCGAAAACCCGCAAGGGCGGCTTATGCAAAAATGGGTATCCCGGTGGATCATAACCTATAAAGGAGATCTAGGAAAAAATTAGGGATGAAACAAAAAAAGAGAGCTCGCTAAGGCGAAAACCCGCAAGGGCGTCTTAGGTAAAAATGAGCGTCCCGTTGAATCGAAAACCTGAAAGGGCGGTTCAGGCAAAAGTTAGGGACAAAAGCATCTCGCTGCATCAGAGGTTGTTACCACTACTGAAGATTATCAAGGAAATCCACTTCCACCACTCTTATCAGAGGCGAAGATTTGAGGAGCTCTTAGATGAGCCTTTTTCCCTTCTTTCCATTTTCAAATTCTAATTATTCCATGGAGCTTTGTTGTTCGCAAGCTACCATTCATAAATAAAATCAGTTTGGACCATTCCAATATATGTGATCTACTGTGTTCTTTACTTTTCTTTGTTATGCAAAACATCACTTACTGGTTAGTAAGTAATTTTGAAAGTATGTTTTGAATCAAAAAACAATTTTAAAAAACAATAATAGAAAAAGCAGTTACTTTGGTATGTGTCGCTACTGCAAAAATCGAGGCCGGAAATGACAGAAGAGTCGCCACCGTGCGTTATTTATCCCAAGAGAGGGAAAGGAAACGCTCAGAGAAAACCTAACAAAAAGAGGGATAAGATCGGTCATCGCAACCAAATCTCGGGTTCGGGAGCCGGTTACGCAAGGGGAAGGTATTAGCACCCCTCACGTCCGTCGTACGCGACAGGATCCACGCTTGTTGTCTATCTAAAAGGGTGATTGAAACTATCTAACTACTGGCTGAAGGACAAAAGAAAAAGAAGTGACTTGGCAAAGCAACAACGCTTTGTGCCTACGTATCTCATCTGAAATGAGAAGTCAGAGTCAACGTAGTTCGGCTAACTACGAGTGAAAAAGGGGGGGAAGGTTGCTCGCCAAGACATCGCGTCTTATGCCTACGTACTTTCATCTGGTATGAAAGATCAGAGCAAATGTAGTTCGGGCTAAAAAGGGAACACAGGTTTGTTCAACAGTTTTACCTAAGTAGGGTTAACAATCAGTTCTAGCAGTTTGGTGTATGCAGCTCGACCATTGGAGACTCAGGCATTACCGTTTGCGATAGAACTAAAAGTTAACAAAACTCTCCTTATGAAAATGATTTTCCAAGATTAAAGGCCCCAAAGGGCAAAAAGAAGTTTGAATGATTTGTTTTTGTGTTTTTTAAAGAAGAAGTGTTTTTTGAATGGTTTGCAATTCATATCGCACTAGAGACTATGACTTAGGAGTGAATGCATCGCATATCACCCAAAGGGTGTTATACTAAACATTCAAGCCATTGAAGAGAAACTCCTAAAAAACCCTTTCCCAAGTGCTTAAGGCTCATAACGTACAATACTCATTAACCTTTATTAAGTGTTTTATGGTTGTTTTGGGATGAGAAGAGAAAGGACACTAAAGGGGGACTAAATCCAAACCTAAAGTTGTCATGCAATGGTGATCCTAAGGTTGAATAAAGGAGTGCTACCTAATGTTATCATACATGGTTAAGATCCTAATGTCTATTATAGTCTCTCTTGAACAAAAGAGATTAGAGGTCCTAAGGGAAAGAAGAAACAATAGGAAACAACATAAACATACAAGATTGTAAACATGGTATGCAAATGAGGGAGGAAATTGGTGTGGGGCAGTAGCCTCCACAAGCTCATATTGACCTCAAGCAACAATATGACAAATGCAAGAAATGAAAAGAATAAGAAATGCATCAAAAGAAACACACAAGTGCATCAAAAATGGGATGAAATGGCCTAAACCAAACAACATCAACCATAATGCCAAAACAAATACAAATGAAAGGCAAGGAAAACCTAAATCAAAGTGAGGATGGGAGGAAATATGAGGATAATAAGGAACCCATAATGGCACTTAACTATAAGCATCACAAGAAAAGTGCATAAGAAAGCACAAAGAAGTCCTCATGGATTCATCATTTCTAAGCATGCTTCAAGTACCTCCAAAGGAGGGACCAAGCTACCTCAATTGAGATTACAAAGTCATTGGACAACAAGGGACATTAAATAAAAGTTCTCAAAAGAAAAAGGAAGTAATCCACAAGAAAATGCAAGCAAATTCCCAAAGGAAAGCCAGCTTGTTTCACAATGAAACCCTAATTGGAAACTCAAAAGCAAGAAATCAAATGAACAAGAAAAATACAATATAATGACCTAAAAATGAGCAAGCATCATCCTTATCATGTTAGCAACATGAGTCAATAGGCATTGAGATCTCAAAGGATCCAAAAATGTCATATCCAAGTCAAACTAGGTCAAGAGGTATGTATGAACTTCCCTTTGTGTAACTTGACTTGCAAGTTACTCTAAAAATAGGAAAATGATTCAAAAATTATCAAATAAAATGCAAGAGGCTCATAAATATGTTGGCAACCAGAGGCCAAAGGATTGAAATTAGAATCACTTCACAACATCACCATAGAAATTGATTCACAAGGGTGCTCCATTGTGAAGAAGGATTGTTTAGGGTCAAATGAAAGACATCAAAAGTCAACTCAAAAGTCAACCAATCAGGGGAAAAATGGTCCTCAAAAATTCTTCAACTCATCATTGATATGAGGATTTAATTTCATTCATTGGATCAAAAGGAAATGAGAGAAATAAAATAAAGAACAAAGCATCTCAAGATTTAGGTTAAATAAAACACTTTCAATATTAAATCCCTTTTTTAATTGAAAAATAATTCATAAAATAAAATAAAAATTTCTAAAAATAACAGGACATCTCAAAGATTCTAAAACATATTTTTTTGGGATTTTACCACACTTGAAAGTATTTTAAAATAACTAAAATCTAACAGAAATAAAATAAATACAAAAAGAAAATAAAAATAAATAAACAAGTGGGCTGGGGGTGCAGGAAGTAACCCAGAACGTTGGAAAACCATTGGGCTTCACAAAGGGGGGGGCGTGAATAGCATGCCCAGCCCAACAAAAATTAAAAAGAAAACAAAAACGTGTTGGTTCAGTGGTACAATGTCTACAGGGGTCTATGGTACCTCAAGATTTGGGCAATTGAATTAAAAAGTATGCACATCAGACGGACCACAAGGTCACACGTGGCCAGGCAAGGAAAATAAAATAAAAACTAAAAAACTGAGTGATTGTGTGAGACAAGTCAACTAATGTACACCGTGGGTCTTAATCTCAATCGTGAAAAACAAAAGTAAACAAATCCAATGTTCCAGAGCAAGCCACGTCATCATCTTCAACCTTTTAAAAAAGGGAAATGGAGGGAAGAACCAGGAGGCGGCCGGAGCCACCTCTGGTCATTTTCTCCGGTCATATGGCCACCGTCCAAAACGTAGGTGATGCAAAACTCAACCAAAATCAACAAATAAATAGTCAAACTTCATCTACTCTTCAAGAGGATCATGAATACATGGTTGGTTTTCAAAGAAAGTGCTTAAATAAAACAAAACAAAGAGAAATAGAAAACGAGCTCAAATGAAAAAGTTCACAAACAGTCACCAAATCAATCCAGAATCCATCTATGATGTGCAAGGATAAAAAGACATAAAAATTGCGTGTTAAAAGTGCTTGAATAGAGAGATATTTGGAAAAGAAAGAAACCTAAAAATCAGCTTCCTCAATGCTCAGTTTGTTATCAAAGCTTGCAATAAGTTACCCATAAACGTTCAGTGAAGCTTAAGGAATGTTTTGGAATCTTTTGTTTTGATTGAAACTCAGTGAAACTAAAAAAACGTATTTGACTTTTTTTTTCTTCTCTTTTCTCAATCTGTTCTTGCTCAAAATCTTTCCAAAACTACTTCTGAGGACTTGTGAATGAAGCTGAGTTTATGTATGTTGGATTCAGATGGAAAGAGGGCCCAATTCTGTTTTCTTTGACCCAATTGGATTTTCACCTTTTCACTTCATGGTCATTTGAATAGTGCACGAAATTCCCCTTACCCAGCTGTAAAAATGGTTCCTTTAGCTTGCATCTAAAGTAGGTTGATCAAAGGGATGAGAATGGCTCCTTGATTTGGTTTTATGGCATGTTTTTGATGTGTTGCTTAATCTTGAAGAAAGCTTGAAAATGGCCAACAAAATGCACTCAAATCTCTAATCCAAAGATGGAATTGTGTTTCAAATGTGTTTGGCACTCAAAATATGCACAAGGTTGGTACAAAATGTTTTCAAATGAATTAAGTTTTATTTTTCTCTTTTAAGGCCTTTTTCATGGAAATTTCATTAGGGATTCTTCAATCCAAGCCAAACCTTTGATTCCTTGATGTTTGGTTGAGCAAATTACCCTTTTTGTAGCAAGTTTGAAGTTGGAAAGATTTCCATTTGAAGTGTGCAAAGTGGTGAAATGGACCTATAATGAAAATGACATGTAATCCTGCTTTCCCAAAATACCCCTGCCTTGGAAGCCTCATAACTTGAGTTCTACAAATCAGATGAAGGACTTCTGGTACTCTTTGGAAATCTAAGATCATGAGGAACAACTTTCATGTTCATCAAAAGTTGAGGAGAAACATCCTTCTAGGTAAAAAATGGCTTGGAAGTTGGTTGACTTTTGTTGACCAAAATCACATTCATCTGAGGACTTGTAACTTGTATGCATCATAACTTGAGTTCTATAAATCCAATCAAGGACTTCTAATACTCAAATGAAAGCTAAGAACATTCTCTACAAGTTTCATGTTGGGGCCAAGATGATATGAGACTTGTATCGTGTGATAGGTGGTCTTGAAGTTAGGCACTGAACATGGGATTTTACACTAAGAACCCTAATTCAGTAACTCCTCACACTCTTACTTCTTGATGAATTGATATTGAAATGATATCCCATGTATATTAACACAATATTCCATGACCATAAAGACTTGGAATTGAGTCTTAATCTCCTTCAATTTCACAGTTGACTCAGGGTTGACCAGATGAAAACCCTAATTGCACCATCTTCAACTGTAGCTCTTCACACTTGGTATAAACACTTGAATGAACTCCACAATGACCCTCAAGGCCTCCAATGATCTTAAATGATCATCTCTCTTTATACCCATGGGCTTGTGATCCTTATATGGTCTTCAAATGGCCTCCAAGACAGGAGGTGAACCACATACACTTATCTGCCTATCCAAAGGGATTTGACTTATCTCTGATGATGATAACCCCCCTGTTGACTTGAATACAACCTCTTGATTAGGCTTAGAACCCTTGGCACATTCCTCTTGTTGCACACACATCTCTTGATCCCCTGTAAAAATGCAAAATGTTATGCAATGCAATATGCTAGAACAATGAAATGAAACATAAACCAAGTAAAGAAAAGGTAGGGAAAATTTTGGGGGTACAACAGTATGGAAGATAACAAGGGAAATTAGTTTGTTTCCTAGGAAGTCTAAAAGCGACCAAGATCTTGATAGTTCCACCTCAAGCAATGTTAGCCCCGCCAAAGAACAATTTCTCTGGTACCCCTCACTTTATGGAAGTTTTAAAGACCCATTCTCAGAATGAATACTTCAAATTTTCGAAGAGGTTTGTATTGTTAGCTGGCTTGCCTAAGCCCTATCTTGTCCCCAATGAAGTGAATGGGGTTGACCTCTGTGTGTTGTCAAGGACACCTTGGTTCCCTGGTTTCAATGTGACACCTGTTTTTCCCAACGAAGTAGTTTGTGATCTGTCTTCTCCTCTAAGTCAGTTGTTTCTGTGTCTCTTGTTAGAGTCAGTTCTTGCGCGTCTTTGAGCATTTTCATCATATCACAACATTTGCATTTAGCATATCTTTTCAAGTTGTGTTTGCTTGGCTGTTTCATTCGTTCCTAAGTCCCGTTGTAACTGGCAATCTTTCATGTCTATTTTCCGCCATTATCTCCCTCAGAGTCGCCTAGATCTCTTTTTGAGATCTTTGGTTGTCACCAAACCTTTTTGGATACGTTGTTACTGCCATCTTTTACCTTTTGGTTGTTACCAATTTCCCTTGAAGTCTAGTTGTTACTAGCTCCCTACTGTCTTGCTTGTCTGGTTGTCACGAGATTCCTCTATGAAGTCTAGTTGTAACTAGCAATTTTCCACATAGAATCTAATTTTCATTGATGCTTGTTGTCTGGTAGTTACCAGTATTACCTTGTGAGGTTAGTTGTTACTATTTCCTCAAGTTATTTTTGCTATCTAGTGATTACCAGTTTTTTCCCCATGAAGTTTAGTCGTTGCTAACTCACTTTGAAAATCCAGTAATGTTTTGACTGGCATTATTTAAAATCTAATTGTTATTAGTATCTCCGATTTGGTTGTTACCATATTTGTTCGAAAGTCCAGTAATGTTTTGATTAGAATTGTTTAAATCCAATTGTTATTGGTATCGCTAACTTGGTTGTTACCATATCCACTTTGACAGTTTAATAATGTTTTGACTAGCATTGTTTAAAATCCAATTGTTATTGGTATCGCCTATTTGGTTGTTACCATATCCGCTTTGAAAGTCCAGTAATGTTTTGACTGGCATTGTTTAAAATCCAATTGTTATTGGTATCACCGATTTGGTTGTTACCATATCCACTTTGGAAGTCAAGTAATGTTTTGACTGGAATTGTTTAAAATCCAATTGTTATTGGTATTGCTGATTTGATTCTTACCCTATCCACTTGAAAGTCCAGTAATGTTTTGACTAGCATTGTTTAAAATCCAATTGTTATTGATATTGTTGTTTTGGTTGTTGCCATATATGCTTGAAATTCCCGTAATCTTTTGACTGACATTGTTTAAAGTCCAATTGTTATTGGCATCTCTATTTTGGTCATCACCAATCCCCAGAAATCCTAGTAGTTACTGGTATTACTTGAGCTCAAAGATTGTTGGTAGTGGAATATTTGGTTGTTACCAATCCACTCTTTTTTCCTAAAGTCTAGTCAATACTAGCATCATCTAAAGCCTGAGTGGTTATTGCCAATGTTTGGTTGGTTGTTACCTACATCCCTAGTGAATCTCAGGATGGTTATTTGTTACCAGCATCCACAATGCCTTTTTAGGTTATTTGGTTGTCACCAATATCCTCGGTCGGTCTGTTTGTTTCTCTGGTCATTTCTAGAAGATTCTGTTCGAACTCTTCGCTGTAAGGAAATTCTCCATTTTGGTTTTGTTCCCCGTGGAGTCTTGTTTTGGCCTGTCGTTTCTTCTTGTTAGAGGTCACCTTTCAGTTTTAGCCTGGTCCCTAGTAGAGCTTTTGCCCTTTTGGATTTCCCCAATGAAGTGTTTTCTTCCCCATTAGGAAGAGTTATTTGCTCTAGAGTGTCACACTGGTCATGTTTGAACCTTGTGCCTGATCACTTTAGATTTCCCCAGTTTGTTTCAGCTTCCCCTGTGAGTGGTTACTCATTGTGTCAACTTTCTTTCTTGTTTGCTATGGTCGTCTATATTTGTGCATTTTCTCATCATAAAGCATCATTGTAGAGTTTATATCATGTCAACACTTACATAGTCTTGTCTTCCTTAGCATATCATTGCATCTAAGGGCAAACATTTTGGTTTGCTATATTTAAACACCTTTCACCATGATTTTATGGAGATTGTCATCTCTCATATCATTTGGTAAAGCTATTTAAATAAGGGCAACTTTCATACCCCAAATTGTGATCCCTAGATTTCGTTACCATTATAGGAGAATCAAGCATTGTTTCCTAACCCTAACCTTGTTTCAAGTTTGTTGTTGTTAAGATTCATATGAATTAGGGTTTTGCACCATTGGAATCAAGAGAATTATTGCTTGATCAGTCAATGTTTTGGATTGGTCATCGTTAAATCAAGCTCCCATATATTCAATATGATCATATTCAACAATAATCAAGTGCTAATTGATCTCACTACAAGTCAATTGAAGCCCAATTTAATCTGGCCCCCAATTAGGGTTTTGTTAGGAAACGTCAATTGTACCTTTGACTTTTGATTCAAGCATGATACCAAGCCTTGGAACATGATTCAATATGTTCATATACATCATTGAAACCTTCTAGGGTGTTTGAGAAGTCTTAATATGCAAATTCATTGAAGATCACACAGATGAATTCACTCGATACAAAATTCATCTGACAAAGTAAACTCTTTGACTTTTAGTGTTTTTGGTTCAAATTGAAGCTTCCAAGCCAAATTTCATCAAAATATGTTTAATCAATGAGTTATATTATGAAGAAATCAATATTTAGAAGGTTTCCTGCAAAAGAAGAAAACTTGGATAACTTGAAATATTTCTAAGTGTGGGAAGAAACCCTATTTTTGGTACCAACTGTGAAAAACCATAACATTCAATCCACACATCCATTTTTTGAGTTCCAAATATCAATTTAAAGATATCCTCATGTACTACAAAAGTATCCTAGTGAACTATGAGCAAAAGATTCTTAAATTTTGAGTTATGAAGCTTTAAAGTTTGGAAGAATCTTTAAACACTTGGAAATTTTTCAAGACAACTTTGTTACACCAATTTTCAGACAACTTCAAGGCCAATTTTCACTATGATCCATTTAGATTCAAGAGTTCTACCAAACATGAAATTTGTAGAGCATGATTAGGGATTTTCAAAAAGTAGAAGAAATCATCCATACCATTTCTGAGCAAGGAGTTTCAAAGAGAGGAAGTTGAGGCCCAAAACTTGATTTCTAGGTCATGCCCACATGGATCCACTTTGGAAAACCACTCAAATCTCCAAGATTTTGTTTGAAAGACCTTGTTAATTGTTAATATGGTTTAAATCAGATAAGTACACATATTTTTGGTGCATTATCCAAGTGGTTGATGCTTTGTTTCAAAGATCTTTCCATTTTTTCCAAAAAGGCATGACTTCCATTTTGATAAAGCATGGATTTTCCCTAAAACCAACATTGAGCCATTCCCCTTGCTCTTCTTTTCACTCCATAGTACAAGAGATCTTCAGAGGCATGCCCTAATCACATCTACTCTTGTACTTGACACTTGAAACAAGGAAAAGTGATGATCACAAGCAAGTTGGTTTCCAAGTAACTTAGTTAGCAAGAACTTAGATTCTGACCATACTTCACCACCTTCACTCTCTCTATAAATAGGACCTCAATCATCACTTAAGAAGAAGGACAAAAACACTACAAACCAGCCTCAAACCACCTTGCATTCTTAGAATAAAGTGCTCTTGCAAAACACCTCCAAACTTGCAACGTCACTTCAAATACACATTCCACTCGTGCCAGACAAAAAAGAACATCACAAACCTTCTCTAAACACTCCATAGGCCTTGTTTCAACCATAAAACAAGTTCTGAAATACCTCAAACTTTAATCACCATCTTCAAACTCCAGATTGCAAGAAGGCACGTGTTTTGTTCTTGAAGCCGCGTCCAATCCATTTGAACATTCAAGTCATCTCTCTAAGGAATAACAAAGCCAATGAGGTTGTCATTTCCTTTCTATAATAGCATTTGAAGAATCCTTGGACTATCTCTAAGAGGTAAGTTTCTTTCTCTTTGAACCTTTTCATTCATGCATCATTAGTGATTCATTTGTGAAGCAAATATGTAGATATCATCATGTGCTAGATGTTTCAACCACTGTTTGTATTATATGAGTTGCACATGTAATGTTTTGATATGTGCTATTCTTGATGTGTTGCAATATTGTTGGATAGTTTGTGAATTACTCAGTTGTTTTTAGGACAAGATATTTTTACATTCTTAATCCTTGTGAAAAATGCTACAACTTTGATTTTTTATATCATTGAAAATGGTTGAGAGATGAAGGAGTTAGAGGAAGAAGAAAATCTGGCCATGGATGAGTTGCTAGGGCACGAAGAAGAGAGAAAATGAGAGAGCGTGTGAAGGAGATGAATTAAGTGGAAAATCCATTCAGCATGACATGACGTTGACTGAGTGCTGATTTGGCCGTTTGGCAGTGTTTTTTAAATAAAAACAATTAAAAGCGTATTATAACTGGATGTAACTGCCACCCCAGTGGTAAACCTTGCCTTGTTGTGTCCTTAGTTACCTTGTGTGTCTGGGTTTGATCCTGTTGATCAACCCTTTTGCTATTTTTCTCATTTTCAAGGCTTGTTTTACATATATTGATCAACTTCCACCTATGATTCACAATGCGCGTGTGGTACAGCTGGCTAAGGTTTCGAGCCAAGAACCTTGAGAGCGTGGATTCAAACCCCATTGAGTGCATCCCCTTATATTTAATGCCTTATTTTCATGCTTTCCTTAACAAATTGATTTAATCATAACTCCTTTGATTTTTATCATTTTGATACCATTCTTTTTTTCTAAATGCTCATAAGAATGTCTATTTTTTTGTCTATGCCAAGAAAATTACAAAAGATTATTTATTTGGTACTTGTGTATGTTCAAAGTGTGTGATCTTTTTAGGGTTTCTTAGGTTTTCTTTTGATCCTTTTGATTGATTCCTTTGATTTTCCTTGCACATCTTGCTTGTATGCACCCAACATTGTTTGTATGAACCTCACTTGATGTCTGAACTTGCATGCCTTTGTTGTTACATGATGGTTATTGCTTTTTCAAGTTCATGTTCATATGTGAATGCATGATTGAATATCATAAAACTCGATTGTTACCTTGCTCTTAACATATGATTCTCTTCCATGATCAAATGATTTGAATGTGCATATGCTTCATGTCTTTTATACCTTGAGTATTCTTAAACACGTGTCATTATGATTGCATGATCTACCTTTGAGATGTTTCTCATCTTCCATGATTGAATTCCTTTTACATGTTGGTTGTTACCTTATTGTTTAACATGATTAACCACAATCCACATGTTGTTATCACACATATCACACTCTTATTCAAGATGTTTGGTTGTTACCTCTACTTGATTTGTATCCATACTTAAATATTGTTATGATTTATGCATGTTAATCTTGATTTTTTAACTTTGTTATAAGTAATGTTTTGACTTATACATTATTCTCTTTATTTATATCCATGCCTTAAATATTGTTATGATTTATGCATGTTGATCTTTGAACTTTTCCATGATAAGTAATGTTTTGACTTATGCATGATCCATTTGTGCTTCATCTGTGATGTTTGGTCTTGTAAGAACCTTATTTCATAGCCATTTAAATGTTGTAACATCTAATGTTTACCTTCGGTTGTAACCATTTGGTTTGATTCTAAACTTTTATGGATGAATACTTGGTTGTAACCTTGTTATTTGTTTTGCTTGATGTTGTCACATGCTTGCTTTACTTTCTTGGTTGTTACCATGATTTTATATCTTCATCATGTTTCAATGAATGTATATGTGTGCTTAAGCTTTGCTAAATTCCCCCAAGTGATGTAGCTTGTTATCTCTCATCCTTAAGAGTTGCCTTGTGTTCCTAAGTCCAAAGGAAATATCTCTATTGACTCAATGTCATGGATAGCTCATTTTATTCCCATCTCCCTTTGACCTTGTTAAAGGCATTAGGACTTTCACTCAGCCTTAAGTTATAACCCACTACCTTTTGACTTTGTCAAGTAAAGACCTTACCTTGTTAGGAATCCTATAACTTAGACCTTAGGTCTAGAGTTTGTTAACTCTATGTGTGTACCATGGTTATGGGTACTCACTTTCCCCTTTTGACTTTTGTTAAAGTCAAACCCCCAGTTAGTCTTTCACCTTAGACTTAGAGATTTTGTTAACTCTATATAAGTATCATTGTTATGGATGCTTATTCCCATTAAACCTTGAACATAGTCAAGAGTTTTCTCCCTAGTTAAGAGAACTATGGTTACTCTGATTCCATCCTTGTTAGGATACGTATGCACGAGATGCAACGTCTTGGCGAGCATACTTAGTGTATATACCCATAGGTCTTTACCCTAGCACATAACCATTAGAAGGCAAACATTAACACAAACACAAATACCGAGCAAGAGGCTCCTATAGAATACTACTTATACTTAGGGTGCTAACACCTTCCCTTAGTATAAACAACCCCCCAAACCCCCTCGATCTCTTAGCTTCGTTGTTACGTAGCACACTTAGGGTTTTCTTCGATCTTTACCCTTTCTTTTGGATAAATCAAAGCTCGTAGGTGAATATTTAAAGATTTGTGGTTCAAGTTAATTAATAGCTTGATATCTGATTCTCACCACAATAGTTATCTACAGTTTGAGAGAGCTATTAGGGAAGACATTGATGATAGGGTCAGTAATGACGAAAGAGATATTGCCACGATTTCAATTCCTTACCGGATCATTAATATTTCAGCGCCTGCTAGGCCAGCACTGATAATCATTACTGTTCCAGGACCCGTACCATACGAGAGCACTAAGGCCATTCTGTGGAACTATGGGGAAGAAGTGTTCCGTAATGAGCAGAAGCAGAGTTAACTAGCTCGTCATATGGTGGTTCTACTATTGAGAATATAACGGGTGCAGGTGGGATCACTCAAATAAGAAGATTCTTTTCCCCACCAGAGGTTGATACTAATACGATTGATAAAGGAAAAGGGAAGGCAGTGGTTGAGAATGATGAACAACAACAGGCTAGCGGTAACAATTCATTTTCTTAAGATGTCGAGGAGTTTATGAGGCTCATTAGCAAAAGTGATTACAAGATTTCTATTCGGTCATTGTTGTTGTGTTCTGATGCACATCGAAATGCTTTGTTGAAGATCTTGAATTCAACTTATGTATCATAGGAAATTTCAGTTAACCAATTGGAAGAGGTTGTAGCGCACGTCAACGCTGGCAATGGTTTAGGTTTCACCGACCTAGATTTAACTTCTGCTAGGAGAAATCGTAACCATGCTTTGTATATTTCTATGGAGTGCAGAGGATCATTGTTGTCTCATGTCCTGGTTGATACAAGATCGTCGCTCAATGTGCTACCCAAGAAGGCGTTGATGAAATCAGATACTCAAGGGTTGATTTGTACGCTAACTGATTTGGTTGTGAGGGCATTTGATGACTCGAAGAGGTTTGTACTCAGAGAGCTTACCATGCCAATTTATGTTGGACCCGAGACCTTTGATGCAACTTTCTACATAATGGATATCCAACCGGCATACAACTGCTTGCTTGGCCGACCTTGGATTTATGCTACGGGAGTAGTTACGTCAACCCTACATTAGAAGCTGAAGTACATGATGGAGGGAAAGGTTGTTACTTTAACGCCCCAATTCTGAATTTCCCATTTTTGTTGAGTCTTTTAATTTATTTTGATTGATTATTCTTTTAATTGTGGAATTTGAACATTAACATGTTGTGTGTGCTTATTATGTTATTTTATTATTCGGAGAGTTTTGGGAATTAATTAGAGGGTGTTTTAGATAATCCTTAATTAGTAGAAGTTTGAGAGAAATAGAATAGAAAGAGTATAAGTGGAATTAGAGAGAAAAGAAATGAGATAGAAAGAAATAGAAAGGAAAGAAGAAGAGAAGAGAGAAGAGAAAAGAATAGGAAGAGGAGAAAACCTAGAATCGTCAAGAATCAACTTCTAAGTTTTGATTAATCGGGTAAGGGTGTGAAACCTTATTATTCTTTTGATGTATATGATTATGTATGTTTCTATTGGTTTGCTTTTGGATTGGGGAGAGTTTTACTCATTTTCCGTTTTAGGTTGAATTTGATTTAATCGTTAGAAGCCGAGTTTTAACGGTTGAAAATGAGGATAAGTGGTAGAGTTTAGTCGCGGGATGTTGGACTAAAGCTGGTAGAACGAGTTGGGATTGAATTGGGTACATTTCGATGAGTTTCGAAGTTTTGGACTGTGAGAATTCTGAGTTCGCAGACCCTTGCTAGCACGTTCGCTAGGCGAGCAGGTCGCGAACATTCGCTGGGCATTCGCTGTGGCGAGCCAGTAGCGAACGGTCCCAGACTTGGGTAGAATGGTTTTTGGTGTTCTTCGCTGGTAGTGAAAGGGGTGGCGAGCGATTCGCTAGGCCTTCGCTAAGCGAGTGTGATAGCGAAGCAAGTCAGAGGCTTCTGTTTGCCTTCGCGAGCTTGTTCGCTAGGCGAACAGGTAGCGAGCACTCGCTAGGAGTTCGCTAGGCGAACAAGGTAGCGAGCGTAGCAGGATGTTGTTTTATTGTGTTTTCACTTCCATGTTGATTCTTTGATTCAAGTGTGATTAATCCTTCTTATTATGCATGGTTGTGTGTGTGATATGGAATGCTGTGGGTAGCTGTATGGTGTTAATCCTAGATTGTGAATCGTGAAGTGTGAAATATGGCCGTTTGGCAATTTTGTGCAATTATTTGAATTGGGTGAAAATGGATGATTATATATTCGTGTATATGTATGCATTTCAAGAATGTATGGAGTCGTTTTGATTGTGAAGCATCATGATTGTATTTTGTGTGTCTGATCCCGCGTAGGATCTGCAGAAACCTCGTGTGCCCTTGTGGGCTGTGAGCGATGGTTTGTCTTTGATCCCTAGGAGGATCTGCAGAAACGATCGTGTGCCCTTGTGGGGTGTGAGCGATAGTTTATATTGATTCCGTGGAAAATTTGCTGAACGATTGTGTGCCCTTGTGGGGTATGAGCAATCGGATTGTGTGACCGTGTGGGGTGTGAGCAATCCTGAAACATCGTGTGCCCATGTGAGGTGTGAGCGATGGGTGAACATCGTAGGCCCGACGGGGAGTTACTTCGGTAACGAGCGATGGTTCCATTTGGTTCTTCAATTGAACCTGCTGAATGAGTCGGTACCGCATTTGCATCTGCATAGAGTCGTGAGTCGGTCTCTATGAGTGCATTATTATCTTCATATGATATATCGGTGTAATGAACATAATTGTATATGTTTTGTGGTGAACGTTTGTGTGGTGGATACGTTTGGTGAAATATATATGTGTTGCGATATGTATATGATTGAAATGTGATATATTGCGGTGAGAAATATGGTATGTGTATTCTAGGTTTGTATATATATATATATATATATATATATATATATATATATATATATATATATATATATATATATATATATATATATATATATATATATATATATATATATATATATATATATATATATATATATATATATATATATATATATATATATATATATATATATATATATATATATATATATATATATATATATATATATATATATATATATATATATATATATATATATATATATATATATATATATATATATATATATATATATATATATATATATATATATGTATATATATATATATATATATATATATATGTATATATATATATATATATATATATATATATATATATATGTATATATATATATATATATATATATATATATATATATATATATATATATATATATATATATATATATATATATATATATATGTATATATATATATATATATATATATATATATATATATATATATATTATATTCATTGTCTGTCATGATAATGTTTCTCACCCTTCTACTGTTTTACGGTGCTCTACGAGGCATTGCAGAATAGGTTTGCTGGAGGTCTTTTGCGAAGCGTGGCTTCGTTCTTTTCGGTCAGTTGGCTCTGATATGTAGCACCGGGTAGTTAGGAATTCTTTTGGTTCTTTTGTGATGCATCTGTGTATGTATTTGCCGGAATGTTTTGTAAGCATGATTTATGACTTGAATTAAACTGTCGATGTATACAATGTTTGTATGAATGAAGTGATTCAATGTTTAGATGGTTCCGCTTTTATTCTGAATATTGAGGTGTGGGTTTTAAGGACTAAGTTCCTTTGTGGTGATTTACCCTTTGTTGCATATCTTTATGAGCAGGTGTTGTTTGAGTTTTGAATTTCCTGGATAATGTGACGTACCTCTTTTATATCATGTGTTAATTTGTACTCTGATGAAAATTTTTATTAAGTGCCTAAATGAATTAATTGTTAATTTGGGGGTATAGAAAGGTGGTATTACATTAAATGGTATCAGAGCCAGTGTTGAGTCAGTTGTGTCTGTCTTGTTGTTGTGTTGGTTGAACGGTTGTTTAACCTTGCTGTTATTTTTGGGAATCATCAGAATATGGCTGGTCGTAATGACACTGCTATGGCTGCGGCATTGGAGGCTATGGCTAGGGCGGTGCAAGGTGCACCGAATTCAAACGCTAATGATGAGTTTAGAAAGAATCAGCCGCCGGTATTCAAGGGGAGGTTTGATCCAGACGGTGATCAGATCTGGTTGAAGGAGGTTGAGAGAATCTTTAGAGTTATGGGGTGTGCTGATGGAAACAAGGTGAGACTTGGAACTCACATGTTGAGAGAAGAGGCCGACGACTGGTGGGTCGGTATGAGACAAGTTCTTGAGGTAGATGGCAAGGAAATAACCTGGGATTTATTTCGCACCGAATTCTTGAGAAAGTACTATCCTGAGAGTGTAAAAGGGAAAAAGGAAATGGAATTTCTTGAGCAGAAGCAAGGCAATATGTCGGTGGTGGACTACACGACTAAGTTTGTGGAATTAGTTCAGTTTCATCCACATTATGCGGCAGTTACAGCGGAGTTCTCTAAGTGCATTAAGTATGAAAATGGCTTGCATCCTGAGATAAAGCAAGCGCTTGGATACCAAAGGATACGAAGATTTTCGGACATGACCAAATGTTGTAGGACTTTTGAAGAGGACAGTGGGGCTCGGTCTACTCATTATAAGAGTTTGAGTGAGAAGAAAGGTAAGCAGCAAGTAAGGAGTGGACCTTATATGACACCTGTTGATAAAGACAAGTATAAGGGAAACTTTGATAGGAGACTCGGAGGAGGAAGTTCTGGTGCGGTCAAATGTTACAAGTGTGGCGTGTTGGGTCACAAATATTTTGAATGTGGAAAATCTGTGGATAAGTGTGCTAATTGTGGAAGTCTTGGACATGCCACTTCTGGTTGTAGAAGGAATGTGGTAAAGTCTTTTACTTGTGGGGAAGTTGGTCATATTAGCACCAAGTGTACCAAACCAAAGCAAGCTCATTCGGATGGAAAAGTATTTGCATTAACAAGTTCAGACACTACTAATGCGGATCGCTTGATTAAAGGTACATGCTTTATTAATAATATGCCTTTAGTTGCTATTATTGATACCGGAGCAACTCATTCGTTCATTTCTCTTGAGTGTGCTAAGCATTTGGGTTTGTGCATGGTTTCTTTGAGTGGAGACATGGTTATTGAGACTCCCGCTTCGGGGTCGATAACTACTTCTTTGGTGTGTGTAAGTTGTTCTTTGACCTTGTATGGTAAAGACTTCATTTTGGATTTGGTGTGTTTGCCGTTGGAAGGTTTATACGTGATCTTGGATATGAATTGGTTACAATTTGATAAAGTTCATTTAGATTTCTATCACAAGTTAGTAAGGTTTCCTTCTTTGGAAGATGATGAAGGTGAGAGTTTTCTATCCACTAAAGAGTTGAAGAAGCTTTTAGCGGATGAAGCTCAGTTGTTCGGCTTGTTTGCATCGTTGTCTATGGAGAGCAAAGTTGAGCTTGATGTGTTTCTAGTGGTATGTGATTTTCCATAAGTATTTCCGGAGAAGATTACGAATGTATCGCCGGAAAGGGAGTTGAGTTTTCTATTGATCTAGTTCCCGGTACTAGACCGATTTCGATGGCATCGTATCGTATGTCAGCATCAGAGTTGGTAGAGCTGAAGGAGCAGTTGAATGATTTGTTGGATAAGAGATTTGTAAGACCAAGTGTTTCTCCTTGGGGTGCGCCGGTATTGTTAGTAAACAAGAAGGATGGAAGTATACGGTTATGCATTGACTATCGACAGTTGAATAAAGTAACAATTAAGAATAAGTATCCGCTTCCAAGAATTGATGATTTGATGGACCAATTGGTTGGAGTGTGTCGCTACCGCAAAAATAAGGTTCCGGAAAAACAGAAGAGTCGCCATCTTTCGTTATTTATCCCTCAGAACGGGAAAGAAAACGATCGGAAAAACCTGACGAAAAGGTATAAGACAAGGTCATCGCAACCAATGTCTGGATTCGGGAGTCGGTTACGCAAGGGGAAGGTATTAGCACCCTTCACATCCATCGTACTCAATGGGATCCACGCTTGTTGGTTTGCCTACGAGTGAAAAACAATCTAGCTACGGCTTCTAAATCTAAACGGAAAGGACTGAGAAATGACTCGGCAGAACACATCAGTTCTATGCCTACGTATTCCCGTCTAGAACGAGAAATCAGAGTCAACGTAGTTCGCCTAACTACGGGTTACGGGGGAAGGTTTCTTGCCGAGATATCGCATCTCGTGCCTATGTACTTTCACACGGCGTGAAAGATCAGAGCAAATGTAGTTCGGGCTAACTACGGGTAACCGGAAAATAACATGAAAATTCTATCCTATGCATAATATTCTATAATATGCCATAAGAAAAATAGAATGTAAATGCTAGAACATAAAAACTATATACAAAAATATTCTAAGAAATAATATCTAAAGAAAGTAGGAAATTCTATGTAAAACTCTATAATATTCTAAAAGAAAAATAGAATATAAATTCTAAAATATAAAATCTATATTAAAAATATACTAAGAATATTCTAAACTATAATTCCTAAGAAGAAAAAATAGAAAATAAACTAAAATCTATTACAAACAAATATCCAATACAAAGAAAAAATAAATAAAATAAAGGGAAGGGGGTTACAGCAACCAAACAGGGGGTACAGCTTGAAAAAAACACCATTGGGCCCAGCCCACAATACAACCAGCAAAAAAAAACAAGCAAAATGAAACGGGGGGCGCGTGATGAAACGAGAGGGGTAAGGCCAGCAAAAATGTTGTTGGGCCCAGGGCTTGCAAAGCCCACAATCAGAAAAACAGGGGGGCGTGAAAGGGAATGGGGTGTAATGCAGACATTGATTGGGCCACAGGCCCAACTAACCCAAACCAGTCCACCTCTCGTCTTCCAGACTCCCACTTGAGCGAACCCTAGTTTCTTCCCCTTCCCAACCTCAGCCACCGTTACTGATTCTCTTCCACTTCCGTTGTCGTCACCTCCGCCATCACCTCCGTTCCCTTGCCATCAAACCTCAACCATATTTTTTTCTCTCACAACTCCTTCTTCGCCTTCCTTCAAACATTACCCTCTCCGTCTCCATTCCTCAATCTCCGCGACCTTCATTCTATTCTTGTTAAGAAGAGCTACAAGACTTGATAGCAAACAACACTTGAAAGAAACATGTTGTTGCGTCTCAAAAACTGTATTAACTGTTGTTGTTCAACGAAGATGGCGCTGAATCTGTTCGTCGAGTGACTCTCATGGATATTAAAGCTTGAGGTATTTACTCATGAGGTTCGAAGTTACGGAAGGTTTGCATGTTGAATGGAGGTTAATGCATTCGGTTCGCGATGGTACTTGATAGATCTGGAAGTGCGTGGTTGTGAAGATCTAGAAAGAATTTTGTGAGGATGGTGAATTGATGAAGAAGGTGAGATCAGACCTGGAAAGAAAATGATGAAGATCAAGCATTTCGTATGAAGATCTGAAGTTTCTGGAGAAGATTTTGGATGAACAGTGATGAATCTGGGAAAACTGGCGAAGGTTGATGCATGCTCTTGAACAGTTGGATGAAGTTTGATGAAGTTCATATGATGAACGGTTACGATCTTGAAGTTCTGGAAAATCTTGATGAAGATTGTTACAAGTTGTTGAATCTGGAGAATACGTTGAAGATCTGGTGAGGAAAGCTTGATGAACATGGAGGTTTCAGGAAAAGAATCATGAACAAGGATAAAGCTCCATGGATTCCTGGAAAACGACTTTGAACGGGATGAAGATCTTGATGAACGTTCTTGCTTCTGGGCGAATCTTCATGAGATCTGGGAAACTGGAAGAGTTGGTTGAGGATTCTGGGGAAGGATCATGATGATGGCGATGAAGGTACTGGTGGATTGTTGAGTTCTCCGGCGATAGTTACAAGTTCCGGTGATGGTTACCGGTGAGGATTTGGCCGTGATGATTTCTCCGGCGAGAATTCCGGCCGTTTACATGGCCGGCGGTGAGGGAGGGAGCTGGGTGGTACGTGGCGTGCTGCATGGGAGAGAGAGTGAAGTGGGGACAGGTGGCCTGTGATGTGGCAGCGTGTGGATGAGTGATGGAATGAGGTGGCAGAGAGAGAAAGAAACGTGTGGCTGGCTTTATACGCGGACATGTGGCATGGACTGAACTCGTGGGCCCCTAAAACGGACACCTGGCCCACTAGACCCCAATAATGGCTAGACTAATGCTGATTAAAAACCTGATTAAAAAATCTGATTCAATTAACTCACTCAATTAATGCTAAACTAATGATGATTAAAGCTAATTATTAAACGGAAATGGATTAAAATCTGGACCATATTAACTCCTAATTAATCTAATTAAAATTGATTAAAATCCACTTTAACCTCTAATTAAAATCTATTAAACTCTAAACCAAATTAAATCTAAAAAGAGATTAAACCTATTAATTTTCTAAAACAAATCAATTAATATCTAAAAAAGAATTACATCTATTAATTTTCTAAATAAACCAATTAATATCTATATTAAAATCTAAAAAGAGTTTAAAATCTATTAAATTCTAAAAAGAATTAAACTAATCTAAAAAGAAATTAAAACCTATTAATAAAACCTATTATATCTAAACAATTCAATTAATATCTAAAAAGAGTTAAATATATTAAAAATAGAAAAAACTATTAAAACCTAATAATATATAAAAATTATTCTAGAAAAACAATTAACCTCTAAAAACTATTTCTAATATCAAAAATGTCTTAAAAATATAGAAACTAATTAACAGAATAAATCCTAGGAAAATGCTAATAATTTCATGAGGGGCAAAAACAATGCAAATCAGTTAAATCGACGAACAAAACTGCGAGAACACAACGAGATAATTGACAAAAATACGGACATCGAAATATCCTCAAAAACAACAGCAAAAGCTGAAAACACCAGGAAGAGCACAACTCCCAAAATAAAACCTGCTTATTCGAACTGGTATGAAATGCTTGAAACGCCAGGAGAAGGCTGTAATCCCGATAAAGTCAATCTGACTAAAAAATGCAATGTACGCGGTATGCAAATGCAAAATGCAAAATGAATCAAAACATAAGCCAAATACAAGAATTGGTTGGTCAAATTTTGGGGTGCAACAGCTGCCTCTATTCAAACGGCTTGGATCTGAAGGGTTGAAGAGCGAACTGCTTTCAAATACTCAAAGGTAGAAGACGGTTGAATACCAAAGAACCCGAAAATTTGCCAACCTGCAGAAATAAACTGCAAAAAACTGCTTGGGGAACAAATATCCAGAAAACCGAATCCAGTTGTCACGGCAACAAACTGATCAATCATCTGATACAGAACCTGATTTCAACATCAACCACCTGCGTGACGCCACATGCATTGAATCCACATTATTAGATCGACAACAATCAATCTTCTAATATACGTTACAATAAGCGGGAACTGAGTCACAGGACCATATCAAAATATTATCCTTGACCTTCCATTTCCAAAGAAACGAGCAAAGCACTACGTAAAGCGCGAATCGTCAATATAACAGTATTGACCTTCCATTTCCGCAGAAACAGGCATACACTAAATAAAAGTGCGAACTGTCAATATCTCTGACCTTCCATTTCCTCAGAAACGGGCATACACTAAATAAAAGTGCGAACTGTCAATATCTCTGACCTTCTATTTCCGCAGAAACGGGCATACACTAAATAAAAGTGCGAACTGTCAATATCTCTGACCTTCCATTTTCGCAGAAACGAGCATACACTAAATAAAAGTGTGAACTGTCAATATCTCTAACCTTCCATTGCCGCAGAAACAGACATACACTAAATAAAAGTGTGAATCAAGCATCCGAAGACTTGAACGAACAACTCCACGGGACCAACTCCGTCAACACGGGTAACAACTCCGTCAACACGGGTAACATCTTCGTTAACACGGGTAACATCTCCTTCAACACGGGTAACATCTCGGTCAACACGGGTAACATCTCGGTCAACACGGGTAACATCTCCGTCAACACGGGTAACATCTCTGTAGGTTTAATCCATGAGATTTTTTTAACGCTGACGTAACAGCAATTCGAGGAAAACTCTACTGGGGAAACACATCATCTAAAGATAGACAGGTAGAAGAAACAACCTGAATCTCGCATCGTCTAATGATAGACGAGAGGAATATATTTGAATCTCGCATCGTCTAATGATAGACAGGAAGAAAAACAATTTGAATCTCGCATCGTCTAATGATAGACGAGAGGATAATCATAGCCAAATCTCGCATCGTCTAATGATAGACGAGAGGAAAACCATATTCACATCTCGCATAGTCTAATGATAGACGAGATAAATAATATAGACCACGTCAATGAACCTCAAAACCACCCATCAAATTTCAGAATCCTTTCGTCTACAGGAGTTGATGGAAAGAACAATATCCTCAAAGGGGCCACATTATCAATAAGAATTGTCAGGAAGAATACCACCTTCAAAAAGCCATGTCATCAATAAGAATCAACAACTAGGAAAACCGAACATTCTTCAAAGAGCTTCGACGTCAATAAGAATCAACGGTCAGGAAAAACCCCTCTTGAAATGTCATCTCATCCAATAAACAGAAAGAAAACCGTATGTGAAAAATCGCCTTGAAACCCAACATCGTCTAAAGATAGACGGAGAGAAACAACATACCCCAAAACTCACATCGTCTAAAGATAGACGGAGAAAACGTCTGCTGGGGAAACACATCGTCAATAGGAACTGACGGGAAGAAAACCTGCTCGGAGGTACACGTCGTCAATAAGAATTGACGGAAAGAAAAGTCTGTCGTCATCAGATGATTGATGGATAAAGCATAACCGTCGTATGATCCGAAAATCAAATAAACCAAAGAGCTATCTGAACAAAGCTGCTGGATAAATGCCCCTGAACCGATTGTAGAGTGATTCATGTTGCCACAGAAGGATGATAGAAAAATTGGCTTATGCTTCGTATGCATATGTGTATGTTTGAAATTTTCTATGGCGTAATGCTCCATATAAGATGGAATGTTACGCATTTGACGATGAAATGCAAATATGATGCAAATATGATGATATATGTAAGATGCAAATGCAGGCTCAGGCTGCTGGAGAAAGTAGGATACGAAACCGCTTCAGCAAAATAAATGCTGAAGACAAAGCCAACTCCGCTGGGGAAAACCGGGTATTACAGAATTATTCCAGCAAAATAAATGCTGGAAAAGTGAACCGACTTCGCTGGGGAATAACAGAATGTGCTAAGTATGATTGGACTTCCCTGGGGATAGCAGACGGAGTCTTCTTGCGTATTAATGAAGATTGGATTTTGAGACTGATGCGCCAACATGGATTGGGCCTCACAGTGATTGCCAATATGGATTGGGCTTTAGGAATGGCGCGCCAATAAGGATTGGACTTCCTGACGATTGCCAATAGGAATTGGGCTTTTAGGCTATCCGCGATGGGTCAGGTACGACTGACGCTGGAAAACATCCTTTCTGAATTCATGGTGTCTGGTTGAAGGGTCAAGGGATAATAGCACGACTTCTCGACATTCGTCTCACACTTGAAGATTGGCTGAACCTGCTTGAGTAGCTATGAGTAGCTCTGATGACACGGAGAGGAACAATTCCTTCGCTTCTAATATGCCCTAGTCTGTGGGATCTCTGTGGGGATATTCCTCGAATGGAAATCTGAAAATTTGTACCCTGATGGTCTGACATGAACTACCCCAGCACTCTGAACCTCGGAGAGATGCTTTGGATCAAATGCCCCTCGGGCAAGAAACAACTTATGCGCTTTTCTTAGAGTGGCCTGCCCTTGTCTGCAACGACTTTGCCCCTGATTGGCTGATTTGGAGTAAAATTTTTGCTTCGAGAGATTTACTGAATCTCGACCTGATTGCCCCAGAATAACTGACTTTGGATGGCTGACATCACTAGGGATTACTTGATATAGCTTCCCCCGGTTCACGGAACATTCCGGCGTTCTGCCTTCTATCCTGATCAGACTTTCCACTGTAGGAAACTTTCCTGCTGTCAAGTGCTGACTTGCAAGTAAAACAAGTTGTTCTGCATAAAAGATATATTAATGCAATGCATATGACAGTTTTGACATCCAATTTGTTCACTAGAAAAGGAAAAAACAGTTTATGGCATATAATGAACAATCATTTATCAAAATATCAACATCAGTACCAACATGGTAAGAAGAACCCTTTTAGGAGTCAGTTTCGACGCGATCTTTACCGAAGTATGCCTTCGAAACAAACCTGCTTCAATTAGGACTTTTCCGGTTGTAACGTGGTCAGTTTCACGATTTTGAAGGAAAGGACAAAGGCTCAAAATTTATTTTAACCCACCCGTTCACCTTGATGTTCTTCAATCCTACGTTTAGCTAATTCGACCTTAGCGCTCACTTCTTAGAGGTTGAAAGATAGGAGTGATAGTTCGAGAAACCATGAGTTTTTGGAGTGACAGCCACTCACTTTTCTTCTTTGCCACTTGGGGTCACACGACTTGTATTTCGTTTGAGGATTTTTCTTTTGTAATCCTTTTCATTTTTTTTTTCAGTTTTTCGCTTTCCCTAATTTTTTCCTGGACTGACTCTTTTGAGCGTCTTTTGATTATTAAGTCCAGCGGGATGCCCTCATTTTTGCCTAAGTCATTTGTTTTCAAGTTTTGACTTAGCGGGCTTTTGATTCTTTTTGCTCTTTTTTTTAACAAGTCGTGTGACACTGGTTGTCTGACTCCTTGGGGAATAATGTGACTGTTTCACTCCTGACGCTTAACCACTGTGGTTTTTTAGGCACGACCACTAGAGGTGTGATTGATCCTCGAACGAATACTCCTTTCTACAATTCGGATGCTCGATCAAATTAGCTAACACCTACCCTGCCCCGGGTTAAGATTGAGGGCTTTTCCGTGTTCCAAAAGAAACTTCTACTACTAGGCTCAAAGGGGTTGACAAGGGATTATCTTCCTTATAACTCCGGTGTTTAGGGATTTGAAACAATTCCTGTACATTATCATCAGGTTTTATTTTCAAAGGCATACCATCGGAAACTTGCGCGTCTTTTAAACTTCGTCATCCTCCCCGGATTCCGCTTAACCAAGCGCTGGATGTCAGTTAAACATTGAGTGAACACGAATGGATTAAATCAAAATATGCATATTCATTTCATTATCAATATCAATTGAAAACAATACAAGTTTTACGAATGCAATTTGCGCTTTAACAGAAAAGAAACTACAAATGCAAAGAAATGACATGATAAAACACAGATTGCCAGTTTCTGGGAACCAGGCTTTTCGAACTTGATTTGCTGCTGAGCCAGCCATCTTCAGAATTGATCGTCGAAGTCATCCTGATACTCTTCTGAACATCTGCTCTCAGTGAACTCTCCCATAACATGAACTGATACACCCACTTGGCTGGATGAAGGAAGGTCATTAATCTGAACACCATGAGGCGTGATAGATATCCTGTTAGAGTCTAGCAAAGTTTGAACCTGGCTTCGAAGCACCTTACAGTCATCTTTTGAATGCCCCTGTGCCCCAACATGGTACTCACAGAGGACGTTGGCATCAAAACCTGGAGGGTAAGGCGGGATCATTGGATTAGTCTCTTTCGGCACTATCAGCCCATCTTTGACCAAATATGGCAACAACTGACTGTACGACACCGGTAGCTGACTAAACAGCCTTTCAAGTTTCCTTGGTCTTCGTCGGGCGTGCTGACGCTGCTGACGACGATATAATTGTTGACTTTAAACACTTGAAGCGTCTGAAAACTAAGCCTGAGATGCTAGAGATTCTGAGACAACATCACTTCCTCCTTCCCATTCCTCCTGGGAACTGACAACTGATTCATTCTTATCAACTGGGATATAAGGAGCATCTCGCGTCTTTCCATTCTTGAGCCCTCTCTCAACACGCTCTCCTATTCTTATCAAGCCCTCAAAGCTTGTACAACTGAACATTATGTCGTAATAACGGCCCTTCAGAGTACCCAAGAAGAGGTCAACCATTTCTTTCTCCAGAAGCGGTGGTTGAACACGAGCAGCCAATTCTCTCCATCTCTGCACATACCCCCTAAAGGATTCATTCTCCGCATGAGATAATTCTTGCAAATGCACGCGACTAGGAGCCATATCCAGGTTGTAGTTGTACTGCTTTACGAAGGCATTGGCTAAATCTGACCATGATTTGATGCTATCACTCTCCAACTGCATATACCAATCCAAAGATGCTCCGATCAAACTATCTTGGAAACAGTGAATCATAAGCTTGTCATTGGTAACATGTGAAGTCATTCTTCTGCAGAACATAACCAAATGTAGCTTCGGACAACTATCCCCTTTGTATTTCTCAAAATTCGGCATTTTGAATTTCGGAGGCATCACAAGACCTGGCACCAAACACATGCTCGAAGCATTCAGGTTAAGAGTATTCTTACTCATCAGGGCAACAACCTTTTCCTCCAACAGACGATATCTTCTCATAAACTCAACAGTCTGTGGGTTTTCAGCATTAACCTGTGGAACAACCCTCTGATGATCTGGCACAGGGAAAGTTAAACGCTGATAGTCTGTGTCATGGAGAGAAGATGCATCTTTATCTCTGACAGGAATCTGCACAGGCTGGGCTTGAGCAACATTGTTCACCGAGATTCTCTGAACATTGTCCTCTCCTCTAGTCATAGCTGTTATGGCTTCCATGAACTAACTCAACTGGTTCTTCAACAGTTCAAACTCTTCCCTGGTAATAACCTGATTCTGCTCTTCTGAGTTCATGATCCTTCCAGAAGCTAACTCAAGTCCAATGCGAATGCCGGGAAGTCAGTTGTAAGTTGGACAAAAGACGGGTAAGCTTTCTGTTCCGGCTGAGGATGGACATGCAAGCATGAGATGCACATGAAATGCAATGCAAAATGCAACAACACACGGGATCACAACCCCCACAAAGCTCTGAATACTGCTGCGCTGCTGACGGGAGAAGTTCGCTCTGATGAGAGAAAACCAAAATACCGGGTTGGTTGGAAGTCAAGTTTCCTGCAAAAACCCTCCCACTCACAGGTATGGACCTAAACTGACAAAGGTTCGGCATCCTATGCATTCATCAACGTCACAGACTTTCAAGAAACGATGATACGATACCTAGGAAGGTGTGGCATCATCATCTCTTGAAGCGGCCTCACTTAGCTGAATCCCAAATGATCGGTCCCCAGAGTCGACAATCCCTAGATCTGAAATCCTTTCAACGGCCCACTGAGCTGGAAACGGAAATCATCTCAAAGAATCTCGTCTGAGTGCAGATTTCGTGGGAACTAGTGCATGCCTAACATACAGGTTCACCACTAATCTGCTTCTAGTGCTAGGTATATACTCGAGCCTGGGTTTGGCTTATCGCTCGTCATAGCCCCCCTCCCACAACAGCACTACAATAACAGACAATAATATAGTGCGGAAAATGTAAATACAGTAATATACAACATACAACACACAAAAATAAACACCCACAGACAATCAAACAAGCGCTAGGATTGACTCTCGCAGGGGATGTTGGATCCCCAGATTGCCTCGCATAGCGGACGTTGGATCCCCAGATTGCCTCGCATAGGGGACGTTGGATCCCCAGGAAACCATCGCAGTCCCCAGCAGAGTCGCCAGATGTCGCTACCGCGAAAATAAGGTGCCGGCAAAACAGAAGAGTCACTAGCTTTCGTTATTTATCCCTCAGAACGGGAAAGGAAATGATCGGAAAAACCTGACGAAAAGGTATAAGACAAGGTCATCGAAACCAATGTCTAGATTCCGGAGTCGGTTATGCAAGGGGAAGGTATTAGCACCCCTCACATCCATCGTACTCGATGGGACCCACGCTTCTTGGTTTGCCTACGGGTGAAAAACAATCTAGCTACGGCTTCTAAATCTAAACAGAAAGGACTGATAAATGACTCGGCAGAACACAACAGTTTTATGCCTACGTATTCCCGTCTAGAACGAGAAATCAGAGTCAACGTAGTTCGCCTAACTACGGGTTACGGGGGAAGGTTGCTCGCCGAGATATCGCATCTCGTGCCTACGTACTTTCACACGGCGTGAAAGATCAGAGCAAATGTAGTTCGGGCTAACTACGGGTAACCGGGATGTTCTCGATCACACGGGGGTGAGAGAAACGATTGACGATACTAGCGTACACATTCTAGCAGTTAGGTGTATGTTGCTCGCTCGTCGGAGACTTAGGTGTTACCTGTTTGCGGTAGAACGGACGTAGTATGTCGGGTTTAGAGGTATGAGAACCTACGGGAACTAAAACTACGGTCTGGTCTCGATTGCGCTCGGGCAAGAGAAAGGGAAATCAGTCGTCAGCGGGAAAGTCTCCATCGCACGGCAGCGAGAGAACAAAGAAGTTAGTTGTTAGTGTGCTCGCTAGGATATCGTATCCTATGCCTACATATTCCCGTCTGGTATGAGAAATCAGAGCAGCTGTAGTTCAGCTAACTACAGAAAAACAAGTCTCGATTGCACAAGGGCAAGAGAAGGGGTCTCAATCGCTTAAATGCGAGAGAAAAGGGTTTCGATCGTGCGGGGGCGAGAACAAAGAGGAAGCAGGCCTAACACGCCTAAACGGGAAGGAACTCGGGACACACGCGCGAGAACCTAAGGCGTAGGAGCAAATGCGTCGTATATCACCCAAAGGGTGCCAGACTAAACACTCCAGACGATTGAGGGGAGACCGCTCAATTGTCATTTCCCACGTATCTAACGCTACAGCTCACAACACTCGATGGTTGCACGAAGACTTGAATAAGAAAGACGTTATCGAACGAAGCGGCTTCGTTGGCCCTCGACACGTGCGCAAGCTTCATTCCAATCTTCTCCTCTCGGGATCCTTGATGATGACGTTTCGAATAAGAACCAATGTAACGCGTAGACCATCATGATTTGACTTATACGAGAAATCAAACTCTAAGAGGTAGCGTATTGATATCTGTGTCAAAGACAAGATAGAGAAATGATATCAAAAATCATTCTCCAATTGAATCATGTCACACGGCCAGCACAGAATAAAATCCAAAATAAAATCAGATAGCAGAAGAGAAAAGAGGAGAGAAATCCAATAACAAAATGGAAATAAAATTCTACTCCTAAAATAAGCAATAAATTCTTAATAGAAAAAACTCTAAAGAAATTCAAGGAAATTGCATATAAGAAAATAACATGAAAATTCTATCCTATGCATAATATTCTATAATATGCCATAAGAAAAATAGAATGTAAATGCTAGAACATAAAATCTATATACAAAAATATTCTAAGAAATAATATCTAAGGAATGTAGGAAATTCTATGTAAAACTCTATAATATTCTAAAATAAAAATAGAATATAAATTCTAAAATATAAAATCTATATTAAAAATATGCTAAGAATATTCTAAACTATAATTCCTAAGAAGAAAAAATACAAAATAAAATAAAATCTATTACAAACAAATATCCAATACAAAGCAAAAATAAAGAAAATAAAGGGAAGGGGGTTACAGCAACCAAACAGGGGGGTACAACCTGGAAAAAAACACCATTGGGCCGAGCCCACAATACAACCAGCAAAAAAAACAAGCAAAACGGAACGGGGGGCACGTGTTGAAACGGGAGGGGTAAGGCCATCAAAAATGTTGTTGGGCCCAGCGCTTGCGAAGCCCACAATCAGAAAAACAGGGGGCGTGAAAGGGAATGGGGTGTAATGCAGACATTGATTGGGCCACAGGCCCAACGAACCCAAACTAGTCCACCTCTTGTCTTCCAGACTCCCACTTGAGTGAACCCTAGTTTCTTCCCCTTCCCAACCTCAGCCTCCATCACCGATTCTCTTCCACTTCCGTTGTCGTCACCTCCACCGTCACCTCGGTTCCCTTGCTATCAAACCTCAACCACATTTTTTTTTCTCTCATAACTCCTACTTCGCCTTCCTTCAAACATCACCCTCATCGTCTCCATTCTTCAATCTCCGCGACCTTCATTCTATTCTTGTTAAGAAGAGCTACAAGACTTGATATCAAACAACACTTGAAAGAAACATGTTGATGCGTCTCAAAAACTGTATTAACTGTTGTTGTTCAACGAAGATGGCGTTGAATCTGTTCGTCGAGTGACTCTCATGGATATTAAAGCTTGAGGTATTTACTCATGAGGTTCGAAGTTACGGAAGGTTTGCATGTTGAAGGGAGGTTGATGCATTCGGTTCGCGATGGTACTTGATAGATCTGGAAGTGCGTGGTTGCGAAGATCTGGAAAGAATTTTGTGAGGATGGTGAATTGATGAAGAAGGTGAGATCAGACCTGGAAAGAAAACGATGAAGATCAAGCGTTTCGTATGAAGATCTGAAGTTTCTGGAGAAGATTTTGGATGAACAGTGATGAATCTGGGAAAACTGGCGAAGGTTGATGCATGCTCTTGAACAGTTGGATGAAGTTTGATGAAGTTCATATGATGAACGGTTACAATCTTGAAGTTCTGGAAAATCTTAATGAAGATTGTTACGAGTTGTTGAATCTAGAGAATACATTGAAGATCTGGTGAGGAAAGCTTGATGAATATGGAGGTTTCTGGAAAAGAATCATGAACAAGGATAAAGCTCCATGGAAAATTCCTGGAAAACGACTTTGAACGGGATGAAGATCTTGATGAACGTTCTTGGTTCTAGGCGAATCTTCATGAGATCTGGGAAACTGGAAGAGTTGGTTGAAGATTCTGGGGAAGGATCATGATGATGGCGATGAAGGTTCTGGTGGATTGTTGAGTTCTCCGGCGACAATTACAAGTTCTGGTGATGGTTACCGGTGAAGTTTTGGCTGTGATGATTTCTCCGGCGAGAATTCCGGCCGTTTGCATGGCCGACGGTGAGGGAGGGAGCTGGGTGGCACGTGGCGTGCTGCATGGGAGAGAGAGTGAAGTGGGGACAGGTGGCCTGTGATGTGGCAGCGTGTGGATGAGTGATGGAATGAGGTGGCGGAGAGAGAAAGAAACGTGTGGCTGGCTTTATACGCAGACATGTGGCATGGACTGAACTCGTGGGCCCCCAAAACAGACACCTGGCCCACTAGACCCCAATAATGGTTGGACTAATGTTGATTAAAAACCTGATTAAAAAATATGATTCAATTAACTCACTCAATTAATGCTAAACTAATGATGATTAAAGCTAATTATTAAACAGAAATGGATTAAAATCTGGACCATATTAACTCCTAATTAATCTAATTAAAATTGATTAAAATCCACTTTAACTTCTAATTAAAATCTATTAAACTCTAAACCAAATTAAATCCAAAAAGAGATTAAACCTATTAATTTTCTAAAAACAAATCAATTAGTATCTAAAAAAGAATTACATCTATTAATTTTCTAAATAAACCAATTAATATCTATATTAAAATCTAAAAAGAGTTTAAAGTCTATTAAATTCTAAAAAGAATTAAACTAATCTAAAAAGAAATTAAAATCTATTAATAAAACCTATTATATCTAAACAATTCAATTAATATCTAAAAAGAGTTAAATCTATTAAAAATAGAAAAAACAATTAAAACCTAATAATATCTAAAAATTATTCTAGAAAAACAATTAACCTCTAAAAACTATTTCTAATATCAAAAATGTCTTAAAAATATAGAAACTAATTAACTGAATAAATCCTAGGAAAATGCTAATAATTCCATGAGGGGCAAAAACAATGCAAATCAGTTAAATCGGCAAACAAAACTGCGAGAACACAATGAGATAACCGGCAAAAATACAGACATCGAAATATCCTCAAAAACAACAGCAAAAGCTGAAAACACCGGGAAGAGCACAACTCCCAAAATAAAACCTGCTTATTCGAACTGGTATGAAATGCCTGAAACGCCAAGAGAAGGTTGTAATCCCGATAAAGTCAATCTGACTAAAAAAATGCAATGAACGCGGTATGCAAATGCAAAATGCAAAATGAATCGAAACATAAGTCAAATACAAGAATTGGTTGGTCAAATTTTGGGGTGCAACAGAGCGTGTGTTTTTAGCAAGATTGATTTGAGATCAGGTTATCACCAGATTCGAGTTAAGGAGGAGGATACTGCAAAGACGGCTTTTAGGACAAGGTATGGTCATTACGAGTATTCTGTGATGCCATTCGGAGTTTCTAACGCGCCGGGTGTGTTTATGGAATTCATGAATCGTATTTTTCATGAGTTGTTGGATCATTTTGTGGTTGTGTTCATCGACGACATTTTGATTTACTCTAAGTCTCAAGAGGAGCATGAAGAACATTTAAGGATTGTGTTACAGATTTTGAAAGAGAAGAAATTGTATGTCAAGTTGTCAAAGTGTGAATTTTGGTTGTCGGAAGTGATTTTTCTCGGACATATTATTTCTGGTAGTGGTATTAGTGTTGATCCATCCAAGATTGATGCGGTAATGCTATGGGAAACTTCTAAATCGGTTACGGAGATTCGAAGCTTTTTGGGCTTGGCAGGCTATTATCGGAGGTTTATTAAAGGATTTTCGAAGTTGGCACTTCCGTTAACGCAGTTGACTTGTAAAGGAAAGGCTTTCATTTGGGATGCTGGTTGTGAAGATAGTTTCATTGAGTTAAAGAGAAGATTGACAGCAGCGCCAATCTTGATTTTGCTGAATCCTACAGAAGCTTTTGTGGCTTATTGTGATGCTTCTTTGTCAGGTTTGGGCGATGTGTTGATGCAAGAGGGAAAAGTTGTGGCTTATGCTTCGAGACAGTTGAGAGTGCATGAGAAGAATTACCCTACACATGATTTGGAATTGGCGGCCGTGGTGTTTGTTTTGAAATTTTGGAGGCATTATCTTTATGGGGAAAGATTTGAAGTTTTTAGTGATCACAAGAGTTTGAAGTATTTATTTGACCAAAAGGAATTGAATATGAGGCAAAGGAGGTGGTCAAAGCTTTTGAAAGACTATGATTTTGGTTTGAATTACCATCTGGGTAAGGCAAATGTGGTGGCCGATGCACATGTCTACATTGATGATGAAAGAATGGGAACTTTTGGAGAACTTTAGAGATTTGAGTTTGGTTTGTGAATTGACTCCGAGAAGTGTGAGGCTTGGTATGCTACGTATTACAAATGATTTTCTTGCTACCGTATGTGAAATGCAAAAGTTGGACTTGAAGTTCGTTGATTTGATGACAAATGGGAATGAAGATTTCAAAGTTGATGATTTTGGAGTTTTAAGATTTTGTGGTCGTATTTGTATTCCTGACGATGCGGAATTGAAAAGGATGATATTGGAGGAAGGACACCGGAGTAACTTGAGTATTCATCCGGGAGCGAATAAGATGTATCAAGATTTGAAGAAAATCTTTTGGTGGTCCGGATTGAAGAGAGATGTAGCTCAGTTTGTGTATGCGTGTTTGACTTGTCAGAAGTCTAAAGTAGAGCATCAGAAGCCTAGTGGATTGATGCAACCATTGGACATTCTAGAGTGGAAATGGGATAGTATATCGATGGATTTTATTACAGGGTTGTCGAATACGCAAAGAGGTCATAATGTTATTTGGGTGATTGTTGATAGGCTTACTAAATCTGCTCATTTCATTCCGATTGATATTAGTTATCCTTTGGAGAAGCTAGCCGAGATTTATGTTCGTGTGCTTGTGAAGTTGCATGGAGTCCCTAAGAGTATTGTATCAGACAGAGATCCTAGATTTACTTCAAGGTTTTGAGAGTGTTTGCAAAAGGCTTTGGGTTCTAAGCTGAGATTGAGTTCGGCTTATCATCCATAAACAGATGGTCAAACCGAGAGAACGATTCAGTCGTTGGAAGATTTATTGTGTGCTTGTGTGCTAGAACAAGGTGGTGCTTGGGATAGTTATTTAGCATTGATTGAGTTCACCTACAATAACAGCTTTCACTCAAGTATCGGTATGGCACCATTTGAGGCTTTATAGGGTCGGAGATGTCGAACACCTTTGTGTTGGCATGAAACTAGTGAGAAGTCGGTTGTTGGGCTAGAGATGGTACAACAAACGACAGAGAAGGTAAAGTTTATTCGAGACAAGATGAAAGCTTCTCAGAGTAGGCAGAAGAGTTATCATGACAAGAGAAGGAAGGATCTTGAGTTTCAAGAAGTCGACCATGTGTTTTTGAGAGTTACACCGGTTACGGGTGTGGGTCGTGCCTTGAAGTCGAAGAAGTTGACTTCTCGTTTTATAGGTTCGTATCAGATTATTGCACGAGTGGGTGCTGTGGCGTATCGTGTGGCGTTGCCTCCGAATCTTTCGAATTTGCATGATGTGTTCCATGTTTCGCAATTTCGGAAGTATGTTCTGGATCCGTCACATGTGATTCCTATGGATGAGGTTGAAGTAAGAGATAATCTTACGGTTGAAGTTTCACCGATTAGGATTTTGGATCGGAGATTAAGAGGCTAAGAGGAAAGGATATTGCGCTCGTGAAAGTAGCATGGGGAGGTGCTGCAGAAGGCAACATGACTTGGGAATTGGAGAGTAAGATGCAGAAGTCGCATCCGGAATTGTTTGGATCAGGTAATATTTTCGAGGACGAAAATTTCTAAAGTAGGGGAGAGTTGTAACGCCCCGATTCTGAATTTCCCATTTTTGTTGAGTCTTTTAATTTATTTTGATTGATTATTCTTTTAATTGTGGAATTTGAACATTAACATGTTGTGTGGGCTTATTATGTTATTTTATTATTCAGAGAGTTTTGGGAATTAATTAGAGGGTGTTTTAGATAATCCTTAATTAGTAGAAGTTTGAGAGAAATAGAATAGAAAGAGTATAAGTGGAATTAGAGAGAAAAGAAATGAGATAGCAAGAAATAGAAAGGAAAGAAGAAGAGAAGAGAGAAGAGAAAATAATAGGAAGAGGAGAAAACCTAGAATCGTCAAGAATCAACTTCTAAGCTTCGATTAATCGTGTAAGGGTGTGAAACCTTATTATTCTTTCGATGTATATGATTATGTATGTTTCTATTGGTTTGCTTTTGGATTGGGGAGAGTTTTAGGTTGAATTTGATTTCCGTTAGAACCCGAGTTTTAACGGTTGAAAATAAGGATAAGTGGTAGAGTTTAGTCGAGGGATGTCGGAGTAAAGCTGATAGAACGAGTTGGGATTGAATCGGGTAGATTTCGATGAGTTTCGGAGTTTTGGACAGTGAGAATTCTGAGTTCGCAGACCCTCGCTAGCACGTTCGCTAGGCGAGCGGGTCGCAAACATTCGCTGGGCATTCGCTGTGGCGAGCCAGTAGCGAACGGTCCCAGACTTGGGCAGAATGGTTTTTGGTGTTCCTCGCTGGTAGAGAAAGGGGTGGCGAGCGATTCGCTAGGCCTTCGCTGAGCGAGTGTGGTAGCGAAGCAAGTCAGAGGCTTTTTTTTGCCTTCGCGAGGTTGTTCGCTAGGCGAACAGGTAGCGAGCACTCGCTAGGAGTTCGCTAGGCGAATAGGGTAGCAAGCGTAGCAGGATGTTATTTTATTGTGTTTTCACTTCCATGTTGATTCTTTGATTCAAGTGTGATTATTCCTTCTTATTATGCATGGTTGTGTGTGTGATATGGAATGCTGTGGGTACCCGTATGGCGTTAATCCTAGATTGTGAATCGTGAAGTGTGAAATGTGGCCGTTTGGCAATTTTATGCAATTATTTGAATTGGGTGAAAATGCATGATTATATATTCGTGTATATGTATGCATTTCAAGAATGTATGGAGTCGTTTTGTTTGTGAAGCATCATGATTGCATTTTGTGTGTCTGATCCCGCGTAGGATCTGCAGAAACCTCGTGTACCCTTGTGGGGTGTGAGCGATGGTTTTTCTTTGATCCCTAGGAGGATCTGCAGAAACGATCGTGTGCCCTTGTGGGGTGTGAGCAATTGTTTATATTGATTCCGTGGAGAATCTGCAGAACGATTGTGTGCCCTTGTGGGGTGTGAGCAATCAGATTGTGTGCCCGTGTGGGGTGTGAGCAATCCTGAAACAACGTGTGCCCATGTGGGGTGTAAGCGATGGGTGAATATCGTAGGCCCGACAGGGAGTTACTTCGGTAACGAGCGATGGTTCCATTTGGTTCTTCAATTGAACCTGCTGAATGAGTCGGTACCGCATTTGCATCTGCATAGAGTCGTGAGTCGGTCTCTATGAGTGCATTATTATCTTCATATGATATATCAGTGAAATGAACATAATTGTATATGTTTTGTGGTGAACGTTTGTGTGGTGGATACGTTTGGTGAATTATATATGTGTTGCGATATGTATATGATTGAACTGTGATGTATTGCGGTGAGAAATGTGGTATGTGTATTCTAGGTTGGTGTATATATATATATATATATATATATATATATATATATATATATATATATATATATATATATATATATATATATATATATATATATATATATATATATATATATATATATATATATATATATATATATATATATATATATATATATATATATATATATATATATATATATATATATATATATATATATATATATATATATATATATATATATATATATATATATATATATATATATATATATATATATACTATATGCATTGTCTGTTATTATAATGTTTCTCACCCTTCTGCTGTTTTTTGGTGCTCTATGAGGCATTGCAGAATAGGTTTGCTGGAGGTCTTTTGCGAAGCGTGGCTTCGTTCTTTTTGGTCGGTTGGCTCTGATATGTAGCACCGGGTAGTTAGGAATTCTTTTGGTTCTTTTGTGATGCATTTGTGTATGTATTTGCCGGAATGTTTTGTAAACATGATTTATGACTTGAATTAAACTATCGATGTATACAATGTTTGTACGAATGAAGTGATTCAATGTTTAGATGGTTCCGCTTTTATTCTGAATATTGAGGTGTGGGTTTTAAGGACTAAGTTCCTTTGTGGTGATTTACCCTTTGTTACATATCTTTATGAGCAGGCGTTGTTTGAGTTTGGAATTTCCTGGATAATGCGACGTACCTCTTTTATATCATGTGTTAATTTATACTCTGATGAAGTTTTTTATTAAGAGCCTAAATGAATTAATTGTTTATTTGGGGGTATAGAAAGGGGGTGTTACAGTTACAGTGTGCGGCGAAGAAGATATAATGGTCAACCATCTGTCATCCTTCAAGTACGTAGAGGTGGATGGGGAAGTAGTGAAAATTCCAGAGAAGCCTTCTGTAAAAATCAAAGGCCTAAAGGTTTCCATGTCACCTTTCAAAGAAGCCCATGCTATCATTGAATTCGGATCTTCGCAGAGGTGGGGCCAGGTGCTTGATGTTCCTGTCAAACAGAACAAATTTGGCCTAGGTATCAGCCTTCCAGTTCTTCTCAAAAACCTCCCAGATACAAGGGACCTATTCAATTCACCAGTGGTGGAGTTATATTCAATAGGATTCATGCCATAGGGGAAGATGAGGGTGACAACGACTGCAATATGGATGCTTATATTCGTCTGTGTGCTCCCGGCCAGAAGTTGTGCAACTGGACTATCGAGGAAGTCATTCATGTTACTACTACAGAGTAATTTTCACTGTTTTGATTATGTTTAGTCCTACGTTCTGCCCAAGACGTAGTGGCCCAATCTGTGGGGCCTTTTTATTATTTATGCATTATCATAAATAAATGACGTTTTTCGCATTCAAATATTATGGTCCCTGTTTTTCCTTATTCTTGTTTTTTGCATTTTTATTAACAGTAAAATGGCAATGTGTTTTGTTTGTTTGCATTTTATAATAAACATAAACATCAATCATCTAGGTCCTTTCTCTCAGATACCATCGATTCTGATTCAGCTATGGCTTCATATGACTTTGATAATCCCATTTATCAAGCTGAAGAAGAGACTGATGAAGACTGTGACTTACCTAAAGAGTTACCCAGGCTTCTAAAGCAAGAGGAAAGGATTAGTGTGCCTCATTAGGAGGATATTGAAGTCATCTATCTGGGTACCGAAGATGACAAGAAAGAGGTCAGAATTGGGGCTGCATTGGAAGACAATGTCAAGAGAAGATTGGCTGAAATGCTCCGTGAGTATAAGGATATCTTCGCTTGGTCTTTTCAAGACATGCCCGGGCTGGATACAGATATTGTGGTACACCAGTTGCCTCTCCGAGAAAATATCCACCAGTCAAGCAGAAATTGAGAAGGGCGATGCCTGACATGGCAGTTAAGATTAAAGAAGAAGTTCAAAAGCAGTTGAACTCTGGTTTTCTTGTTGTCACCGATTACCCTCCGTGGGTCGCTAACATTGTTCCTGTGCCTAAGAAAGATGGAAAGGTCAGTATGTGTGTTAACTACAGAGGTCTAAATAGAGCGAGCCCGAGAGACGATTTCCCACTCCTCCACATTGACGTGTTGGTCGATAACACGACTCAATATTCTGTGTTTTCCTTCATGGATGGTTTCTTTGGGTATAACCAAGTCAAGATGGCCCTAGAAGACATGGAGAAAACTACCTTCATTACACCGAGGGGGACTTTTTTCTATAAGGTGATGCCGTTTGGGTTGAAAAATATTGGGTCAACCTATCAGCGGGAGATGGTGACTCTCTTTCATGATAAGATTCATCAAGAGATCGAGGTCTATGTTGATGACATGATTGTGAAGTCACAGACAGAGGAAGGACATCTGGTCAATCTTCTGAAGTTGTTTGAAAGATTAAGGAAATTCAAGTTGAGGCTGAATCCTAATAAGTACACCTTCTAGGTGAAATCTGGAAAGCTAGTGGGGTTCATTGTCAGTGAAAGGGGTATTGGGGTAGATCCTACCAAAATAAAAGCTATTAAAGAAATGCCTAAGCCGAGGACGGAAAAAGAGGTTCATGGTTTCCTAGGGAGGTTGAACTACATTGCAAGGTTCGTATCTCACCTTACAGCCACTTGCGAGCCAATATTCAAATTGTTAAGAAAAGATCAAGCGGTCAGGTGTAACGAAAATTTCCAGAAGGCATTTGAAAAAATAAAAGAGTATCTACAAGAGCATCCAATACTCATGCCTCCAGTTGCAGGGAGACCTCTGATAATGTATCTTACGGTTCTTGAGAATTCAATGTGATATGTGCTCGGTCAATAGGACGAGACAGATAGAAAGAGCACACTATCTACTACCTGAGTAAGAAATTCACTGATTGCGAGTCGAGGTACTCGATGCTGGAAAAAACATGTTGTGCACTCGCTTGGGCTGCTAAGCATTTGAGACAGTACATGTTAAACCACACAACCCTGTTGATTTCAAAGATGGATCTGATCAAGTACGTGTTTAAAATCAAGGACTCTCCGGAAGGATTGGCCGTTGGCAAATGGTTTTAACAAAATATGATATTCAATATGTTTCCCAAAAATCCATTAAGGGAAGTGTTCTGTCGGAATATCTAGCTGAACAACCAATTGAAGATTATTAGCTGATGAAGTTTGAATTTCCAAATGAAGACGTCATGTTTTTGAAGATGAAGTACTGCGATGAGCCTTTGCCTGACGAGGGTCCTGAGATTGGATCTCAGTGAAAGTTGGTTTTCAATAGAGCTGTTAACTCATATGACAACAAAATCGGGGCGACTATTACAACTCCTCATGGTTCCCACATACCGTTTACTGCTAGATTAACGTTTGCCTGCACCAATAATGAAGCTGAGTATGAAGCGTGCATTATGGGTTTAGAAGAGGCCATTGATCTGAGGATCAAAAACCTTGTTGTATATGGCGATTCAGCACTAGTTGTTAATCAAATCAAAGGAGAATGGGAAAATCGTCAGGCCAACTTGGTGCCATACAAGAACTATGATATAAGATTCTACCTTTCTTCGACAGAGTTGAGTTTCATCATGTGCCCATGGCTGAGAATCAGATGGCAGATTCCTTAGAAACCCTTACATCAATGTATAAAGTGAATTACTGGAATGAAGGTCCAGCAATCACTATCATGAATCTTGATAGACATGCCTTCGTGTTTGTGGTTGAAAAGACATCAGATGGAAAGCCTTGGTATTTTGATATCAAACATTTTCTCAAGAATCAAGAATACCCATCTGGGGCATCTATCAAAGATAAGAAGACTCTAAGGAGGTTAGCCGGTAAATTCTACTTGAACAAGGATGATGTATTGTACATGAGAAACTTCGACATGGTCTTGTTGCAGTGTGTTGATGAACACGAAGCAGACCTGTTGATGGAAGAAGTCCACGAGGGTTCGTTTGGTACTCATGTAGGTGGACATGCAATGGTCAGAAAATGATTGAGGGTTGGGTATTATTGGATGACTATGGAATCCGATTGTTCCAAATACGCTAGAAAATGCCATAAATGCCAGATTTATGTGGATAAGGTGCATGTACCACTGACACCTCTAAACGTATTGACATTTCATTGACCCTTTGCTATGTGGGGCATTGATATGATTGGAAAGATTGAGTCGATTTCTTCTAATTGGCATTGTTTCATTCTGGTTGCCATTTATTACTTTACAAAGTGGGTGGAAGCAGCCACATTTGCAAATATTACGAAGCAGGTGGTAGCCCGATTCATAAAGAAGGACATCATCTGTCGTTATAAAATCCCAAGAGAATCATTACTGATAATGGTTCGAATTTGAACAACAATACCATGAAGGAACTGTGCCATAGTTTCAAGATTGAACATCACAACTCTTCTCCATATCGTCCGAAGATGAATGGTGATGTTGAGGTAGCAAATAAGAATATCAAGAAGATTATGTAGAAGATGGTTGTAACTTACAAGGATTGGCACGATATGTTGCCCTTCGCTCTACACGGTTATCGTACTTTAGTGCATACAACAAATGGGGCAACTCCTTTCTCACTGGTGTATGGTACGGAAGTAGTCCAATCATTGGAAGTTGATATTCCTTCTTTGAGAGTGTTAGCTGATGTGAGGCTTGGAGAAGCTGAATGGGGGCAAGCTCGATTGAATTAGTTGAGCCTTATCGACAAGAAGCGATTGGCAACTGTTGCAGTGAGAATTATATGTCAAGCTATTGATTAACTTGAATCTCAATTCATTAAACTTACAACCAAACTTTAATTTATCCAAAGGAAAGATTAAATAAAGAAAGACCTTTTGCACGATGTAACAACAACGCTAAGAGATTCAGGGATCAGGGGTTGGTTATGCTTAGGGTAGGTATTTCACATCCTAAACATCTCTAGTACTCTACAAGAACCTTTTGTATGTTTGTATGCTATACTACTTGCTATGGTTTGTGATCAAGGTTGGGGTTTTTGGTAAACACCTATGGTTGATATTTCTAAGTTTGCTCGTAAAGATATCACATCTTCTTCCTACGTATCCTAACTAGGATAGAATCAGAGCAATCATAGTTCACCTCACTGAGGGTGGATGAACACTTGATTATAATCAAGGTTCAAATGGGGACAAACACAACAATGCTTGCATAGAGTTTAACAAAACTCTCTATACTAAGTTGTACACTCAAGGGGATGGACTTTGACAAAAGCCAGAAGGGGAGTAAGTAATCATGACAATGATCCTTACATAGAGTTGACAAACTCTAACCTAGGGTTCTATTTGAAGAACACTCCTAGTAAAGGTGGGTATTTTAGACTTTAAGCAAAGTCTAATGTCTAGTAGGTTCTAACTTAATTAAGCTAGGGTTCAAGATGACTTAACTAAGTCAAAGGGAGGGTAATGAGCTATCTTATGACCCTAGGGGTCAATGGAGAAACTTTCCTTTGGAAAAGGAGAAAGACGAGGCAACTGGATGAGAACTAACAAGTTCCATCACTTGGGGAAGGCTTAACAAAGTTAAAGAAATGAGCAAGGTCATGTAACAACATATGAATAATAGTCAAGATCAACATAAAGACATAGAGGTAACAACCATCAATGCAAGCACAGAACATGTGTAACAACAACAAGTTCATCTATAACATTCAAACAAGATTGATGCAAACAAGTTACAACTTGAAGAAAGCAGATTATAAGGATCAAATGAGATCAAATGTAACAACATAAGACCATCTAAACATGTATTGATAACAATCAAACAAGTAAAAACACAAGAAATGTTACAACAATTCAAGTATTTGTTCATGACTTCATAGGGAAAAGTAAGCAAGTTTCATGGTAACAACCAAATCAACAATAAAACCCTAGCATTTTATGGTTCTAACAAGACACATAAACAAGTAGAATGAGGCATGATGAACATATTCAAGAGGTTACAACATCAAGAATCATGTTATAGGTCACAAAGAAGTTCAAGATATACCATTCACATTCAAACATTCACAAAGGCAAGAAACGAACCCTAAACATGTTATAGTTCTAACAAAACAGATAAACAAGTAGAATGAGGCATGATAAACATAGCCAAGAGGTTACAACATTAAGAATCATGGTATAGGTCACAGATGAAGTTCAACAGGCCATTTTCACATTTATGCATTCACAAAAGCAAGCTTGAACATAGAAAGGAATTGAATCAAACAAATTTTAACATTTAAACATGTTAAAAAACATATATGAATCATACAAGACAATTTTCACAAGAAAAATCAGGTTACATGTTGAAAACGTTTAAGAACACCATGAAAAAAACCCTAAAAATACATGCTATTCAAGTGGACCAAAGTATTTCTAAGATAACAATCCTTAAATTATTTATTCTCTCAATGAAAATAGACATGTTAAGGAGTAGTTTTCAAAAAGAACTTCATTAATAGCATAAAAAATGAGCAAGTTGTGATCAGGAGAAGTTGGTGCACCAAAGGGGCAAAACTAGGTCAAGGCAAGGTAAGGCAATTTAAGGTTATTTGCATGAAGTGGATCTCAGTAAAAAATTAACCAAATGAGGTGAAACAAAAGTGAAATTGTGTGTTTTTGAACAAGGAATTCAATGATATAATTTTTTTCATACCATGAATCCACAAGAAAACCCGATAGCATCAATGGTAGGGCAAGTTTGGTTACCACCAAATGCAAGAACATATGAACAACATTGTGTAGGGGTGTGCTTTGTGAAACAAGTGTACAAACATCACATATGGATCATATATAGAGGCTGGCACAAGAGAAAACAAGAAATTCACAAGTGGTTTGGTAGATTGGAATTAAAATGCAAAATGTGACAAGTTTAGGGCTAGTTTGTGACCTGAAATTTGACAGCCCAAAAAATGCATATTTTGCTGCAAGAAATGGTTCATACATGATATATAACATACATAAAACATGTATAAATAATGTTTAAATCAAAATCATGGATATAACTCAAAGTGGTATGAGAAATGCAAGTTGTAGGCTTCCCTCTTGTAGCCTTATGATGCAAGCTTGAGAAACAAGAAAGCCAGAGATCCTACTGTCGCTACTGCGAAAAAAAGTGCCGGCAAAGACAGAAGAGTCGCCACCTTTCGTTATTTATCCCACGGGAAGGGAAAGGAAACGATCGGAACAAACCTAACGAAAAGGAAAAGACAAGGTCATCGCAACCAAGTCCGGGTTCGGGAGTCGGTTACGCAAGGGGAAGGTATTAGCACCCCTCACGTCCGTTGTACTCAACGGGATCCACGCTTGTTGTGTTTATCTGACGGGTTAGTTTAACTATCTACCTATCAAGGCTGGTTCAAAATAAAAAGAAAGATGACTCGGGAAACCATCGCGCTCCGTGCCTACGTATTCTCGTCAGAGAAATCAGAGTCAACGTAGTTCGGCTAACTACGGGTGAAGGGGAAGGTTGCTCACCAAGATATTGCATCTTGTGCCTACGTATTCTCATTAGAGAAATCAGAGCGAACATAGTTCGGGCCAAAACGAAGCACAAGTTTATTCATCTGTTTTTCCCGAGTAAAGTTAAACAACATTTCCAGCAGTTAGGGACATTGCCTGTTTGTGGTAGAACGGATGTTTAACAACACTATTTTCATCAGAAAAGGTTTTCCTTAAATTAGGGGCCCACAGGGCGAAAAGAGGTTTGAATGTTTGTTTTTTGTCTTTTACGAAAGAAGTGTTTTTTATGAATGTTTGTAATTCATACTGCACTAGAGACTATGACTTAGGAACGAATGTGTCGCATGCCACCCTAAGGGTGCCACACTAAACATCCTGAGTGTTGAAGAGTGACCCTTCAACAATCACTTCCTGAGTAGCTTAAGGCTCGTAACGTACGATATTCATTAACCTTTATTAATGTGTTTTAATTTGTATGAAGATGAGAAAGGAGGGACTACAGGGGAGACTATCAAGATTCCTACTGTTATCATGCAATATGGCCCTAATGGTTGGGTTTGAAACAGGGAACTCCTAAATGTTATCATGCATGGTTTCAACCTAAAGTATATCATCACTTCCCTACACAAGGAAGTGAAAACCCTAAGGGAGCACGTGAAGGGAAACAGAAAACAACTGCTAAAATCATAAAGCAGATAAGAAATAGAAAGTACAAATGTAGATGCAATGCTGCAATCCAAGCAGAGGGAGAACACTCAACCTCTAAGCAAACAAGCTAAGAGAACAACAATCAAGCAAAGGGAGGGTCACCTCAACCTTTAGATGCAATCATAGCACTCACAAAAGGGAAAATAACACACAAGCAAAGGGAGGGTCACCTCAACCTCTAATACAAACAAGCAAAGGAAGATTAACTCAACCTTTCAATGCAATCATGCACCTAAGCCTAGAATAATCTATACATGAGACTATCCTAATGCATCAAGTAAAAGGCAAACAAACAACCACACCACAATCCATCAGGAAAGAAGAGCTGAACTGGAAGAGCAACAAGGAAGTCATCCCAAGGTTGCATCCAGTGGATGTGTGTCAACACATGAGTCCATCAAAGCCTCAACCTCTTGAGGAATGCACAGAGCACTTCCTAAGGAAGGCTAGGCTCTCCCAAGAGGGATCTTATGTCAATAAGACAGATAAAGGAACTGGGGCAGATCCTAGATGTCAATCTAAGGTGTTAGCTTAATGTGCATCAACACAGGAGTCCATTAGAGGATCCACCTCTTGAGGAATGCACAGAGCACTTCCTAAGGAAGGCCAGGTTCTCCCAAGAGGGATCATATGTCAATAGGACAAAGAATAATTTAAGGAATGAACCTAGATGTCAATCTAAGGCACTTGATTAAGGTGCATCAGCACATGAGTCCATCAGAGGCTCCACCTCTTGAGGAATACACAAAGCACTTCCTAAGGAAGGCCAGGCTCTCCCAAGAGGGATCCTATGTCAATAGGACAAAGAGTTTAGGTGAGGAACCTAGATATCAATCTAAGGTGTCAAGGAAATGTACATCAGTACAGGAGTCCATCAAAGGCTCCACCTCTTGAGGAATGCACAGAGAACTTCCTAAGGAAGGCCAGGGTCTCCCAAGAGGGATCATATGTCAATAGGACAAAGAATGATTTTAGATGATGGGAGGCATGGTGAAAACCTAAGGAATTCACCAAGGCACTCAACCAAATTCATTTGATTAAGAAATGATGGGAAGCATGGCGTATACCAAAGGTATCCACCATGACACTCAATCAATCATGGATGATTATGAGCAATGCAAAGCAAAGCTAGAAGGGGAATCATCCTCCTAAAGGTTTTAATGGAAACCCTAATGATTAGTTACAAGGATCACCTAACCAAATGGATTTAGAAGCTCTATCAAGGCTTAACAATCGTTCTAAATAGGTGTCTACCTATGCTCTATTCCATCAAGAAGAGATTAGAAGTCTAAAGTTTGCTAAGGTTCACCTTAGAAGCTAAACTATGAGGTAAGCTAAGTTAGGATCCACCTAAAAACAATCACCATGTAAAATCTAATTAAAATAGGAAATCACCCCTAAATACTCTACCAAAAATACTAGGGTCTCCTAGGGTTATTATGAACCTATGGTAGAAAAATCAGAGCCTAACTCTAAGTTTAAGGGCACTATCTAAATGCTAAACCTAAAGTGTGTTATGGGAAGTCCTAATGGGAAGGTCCTAAAGAATTCATTCAAAACCTATTAAGATGGAACCCTAAAAATCCAAGAAGAATATTTAAGGGTCACCTAAGATGTCTAGAGCAATCATGTAAAAATTCAGATCCTAAATCAAAACCATGATCTAGTACAAAAATCAGCAAGCCAATCATGTATTTTTGACATTATTTAAATGACAATTTAAATGAAAAATACACAGAAAATTCAAAATGCATCAAAAATGAAATTAAAAAGCTCAAAAAATTAAAGGAAATGTCAAGGATCACTCATGATTTTTCCAGAATTATTTGATGATTTTTCCTAATTTTTATGAATTAAAATGAATCAATCAATAAAACATAAAAAGAAAATGAATTAAAAGAAATTAAAAGACAAGAAAATGTCACAGCCCTCAGATCAGATTATTAGTCAAGGGATCCAATGCTTCCTAGCGCGCCATGCAGGGAGTCAATGCTCAACACAACAATGCCAATGGATCCTAACCATCAGATCAGGTCAAGGTCTACTAAATCAAAGGATGTGAGGGAGGGGGCCAAAATGCCACGTTTCATTAAACGGGCTGAGGCGAGATCATGGCCACACACACTGAAGACTGGTCAAGCCATCCTAAGACCTACACACTGCCACGTATGCAAGCCAGACTCTAGTACAAACCAGAACTAAATCTGAGCCACACGATGGGGAGACTAGTCTTGCTTTTTACACAGATCCTAGGGTCACGATTTAAACCTGAGGACTTGGAGGGATGTTTCACAGCTCGCCGGAGAAGATGAACCTGCGGTGGTTACGGTTGTCTTCTTCGGCCACCCAAAGTTGCAGGAGATTCTAACCTTAGCTAAAACCTATGATTTTTTACATCAACGTGCTCGCCTTTCCTAGTAGATCACGAATCTATCAATCTTTTTACTTTTTCTCGCCTAAATCCCTCAAAACGCAAGCCAACAAGAAAATATGCACTTCCAAGAATCATCTCAATCAGCCACCATTTCAATCCTAAAATCATCTAGGTTACTCCAGAAACCTAACCACATGTCTAATCTAACCTAATTGCACATAAATAAGGAGAATTCGTGAGAAGAAGAAACCTGATCAGAAGCTTCAATGGAGTCCCTATCAAGTGCTCAACCTTGCTCCAAACAATGCAGAATCAATCAATGATCAATGCTGAAGCTATCTTGATGCTCAATTGTTCTTGAAATTGCTTCAATCTCCAAAACTGATTCTCACTTGCAAGCTCCAAGTTCTCAACTGTTTCTAATTGATTTTCCTCCAAATTACATCCCTGATCATCTGAAACTGATCTATGGCTTATATAGATGATGTTTGGATCAGTATCAGGCCCAATCGTGGCACATTCAATCCGTTTCAATTTTCACTTTTTCCTTCCAAAACTCACTATGGCAGTCACTGAAAACAACCTCATTTTCCTTTCTAAATTGGCTCCAATGCATTGCTGGTATGGTGGTGAGTATGAAGGGCCAAGATTCATCCCTTAATCTCAATCAATGGATGGTTTTTGTCATGTAACTTCTCCTTGAAGTAACTCCAAATTTGGCCATGAAATATGCTTCAATTTGGAAATCTAAAAATGCCAATGTGTTCCAAATATCATTTACACTCAAAATATGCACAAACTTGCAATATCTTGAACCAATATGAATTATTTTGTAATTTTCTCATTTAATGCCTTTTAAATCTCTTTTGCAAAATTTCCTTCAACAAACTCTCATTCTAATCCATATCAATGAACCCTTTATGCTTGGTTGAGTAAATAACCCCATTTTTAGAAACTTTCAAGTTGAACAAAATTCCATTTGAGGTGTGTAAGATGGTGAAATGGACCTATAATCCAAAATGACTTGTAATCTCAACTTCCCAAAATACCCCTGGCTTGTAAGCTCCATATCTTGAGTTCTACAAATCCTATCAAGGACTTCTAGTACTCTTTGGAAAGCTAAGAATATAGATAAGGAACAACATTCATGTTGGCCTGAAGTTGAGGAGAAGCTTCCTTCTAGGTCAAAAGTGGCATGGGAGTTGGTTGACTTTCAAGTACCAAAATCACATTCATCTGATGACCTGTAACTTGTCTACTTCATAACTTGAGTTCTATAAACCCTATCAAGGACTTCTAGTACTCAAATTAAAGCTATGATCCTGCTCCACAACAATCATGTTGGGGTCAAGGTGAGATGAAAATCACATCTTGAGTTATGTGGTCTTGAAGTTAGTCACTAAACCAGGGGATTTTACACTGTCAAGCTTAGTAACCCTAGCCTAGCAACTCCTCACACTCTTGATTCATGATGAGTTGACCTTAGAATCATCTTTTAGGCATCTCAATACATAATTAAATGGTCACATGGCCTTGAACTTAGGTCTCAACCTTCTTCAATTCACCTGTTGACCTAGGGTTGACCAGATGAAACCCTAGTTGCACCAATCTTGGGTATAGCTTCATATACTTTGCATATTGACCTGTCCAAACTCCATAATGAATATCAAGACATCATATGAGCTCTCTAAATGCCTAGGTCCATATCCATGGATTTAGCATCATCAGAAGACTTCCCATAACCTTCAAGTTAGAAGATGTGCACATAACTGTCTAGCCACTTCTCTAAGGATCTCTGACTTCTTTGATGAAGATATCAACCATTGAATACTTGAATGAAGACTCTTAGATAGCTTTATAACCTTGGTAGCCTTTTGTTGGTAGTCATACCTCTTGATCTCCTGCACACATGTTAATGCAATGCAGATGATAATGCTAAAATGAATGCAATGAAACACAAGCTAGGTAAAGAAAAAGGTTAGGCAAATTTTGGGGTGCAACAGCTGCCCCTATACAAACGGCTTGGACCTGACTGGGTGAGAAGCGAAAGGCTCTCAAATAATCATGGTAAAAGACGGTTGAATACCAATAAACCCGGAAATTTGCCAACCGCGGGAGTAAACGATACTCTGATGGGAAAAACTCCAGAAACTAAAAAGATAGTTGCACGGCAACTTGCTGGTGAACGATTAATTTCAAATCTCCGTTAGGATGATCATCTGATTTCGCTGCAGGACTTCGTCATCAAGTCATCATGGGATCACCGGTCACTCGGTAACTGGTAACACATAGCTGATTTTGGCCGTCAGGCATGCTACGTCACAACAGAAGAATTCCTCTGGACTTATTGGGTCATTAGGAACGTTTGACAATCTTTGTCGGACTGAATCATCAAGTCAATAAGGGATCACTAGCTACACGGTAACTGGTGAAGGATAATTGCCGTCGGGCATTCTACGTCATAGCAGAAGAACTCCTTAACATCACATCTGGACTCGTCAGGTCACTGGACGTTTGATAATCAAGTCAATTATGTCGTCGGGCATTCAAGGAAATTCTCAGGCATCAGCCGGACTTCGTCAGCAAGTCGAAAATAGAATCCTTAGTCAAACATGAACCAATAGGGATATCTAAACTTCTGCCGTCAGGCACTCTGCGTCAACTAGAGGAACTCTTTGACATCAAAGTCGGACTTCATCAGTAAGTCAGGAAATAGAATCCTCAATCAATCATGAACCAATAAGGATATCTAATCTTCTGCCGTCAGGCACTCCGCGTCAGCTAGGAGAACTTCTTCGACATCACAGTCGGACTTCATCAGTAAGACAGGAAATAGAATCCTCAATCAATCATGAACCAATAAGGATATCTAATCTTTTTCCGTCAGGCACTCCGCGTCAGCTAGGAGAACTTCTCGACGTCACAGTCGGACTTCATCAATAAGTCAGGGAATTTGGCACTGCTGCTGGACTTCATCATCAAGTCTACAAGGGAAATTTCAACTTCTCTGTTTGAAACCTGCTGGGGATGACACATCTCTGCTACGGATTCTGGGGAACTATCAAGTAACTCTGCTTTGGGGATTCAGGAATCATCCTGGACGAATACACTCTGCTGAGGAAGTCAAGAATCATCCTGAACAAACAACTCTACTGAGGAACACCTGCACACAAGAACGGTAACGACCTAGCTCATGTTTCACATGCATATGTTTGGCAATGGCGTAGTGCTTCATACGATGGAAATGCTACGCGTTTAGAGTGGATGCTATGCAATCATGCAAAATGCTACGAAACTAAATCAGCAAAATAAATGCTGCAGGAAACCCTTCTATCAAGGAGAAGAGAACCATCCTGATGGGAGGAGAAGGAATCATCCTGCTGAGGAGATGGATCACACCAATTTCAATTGGACTTAACCTGGGGAAACGGACCTCGGATGACTTTCCACTGGGAAACGAAGTTCTATGAGAACCTGTACTTGCTCAACTGGGTATACGAACCACAAACTGCTGAGGAAACGATATCAATCGCAGAAATAAACTGCACGGCCTTCACAGATAGAATCTTCCTGGAGATACGGACTCCGATGGGGAAGTATAGTGATAACTATTTAATACTCTCTCCTGCTGGAGAAGACAAAGAATGGCCTGAACGACCTTCAAGGATTCGGCTCTCTTGGGGAACTGTAAACTTGGCCGAGGATAGACAACCAGACGCTGGAGTAACTCCTACCTGTCGGGGAGAACACCATTCTGTGGGGAATTTCAACTCTGCCGGAGACTTCAGTCTGAACTATCGAGAGCTGAACACTTACGGATAGTCTTCTACGAGAAGACTTCCTGTTGACCCACTGCTGGGAACGAGTATACACCTCTGCGCATGACTCAGCTAGGGATAGAGATACCAACTCCAATTGTTGAGGAATGGACTCTGGTTGGGGAGAATCTATCTCCGTTTGCGGAGACACATCAATGCTCACAGCCCCATGTTCAGACTCTGTGGGGAAACACAACTGAACTCGCTGAAGGCTTTACTCCTGCTTGGAAAAATATGCCATGAAACGAAATCGAGATGGCTTGCCCTAGAATCTATAATAACTTTTGATAAACTCTGCAGATATGGAGAGGAACGATTCCTTCGCTTTCAACTTTTTCCCCAGCCTGTGGGATCTTCGTCACGTCCTTTCGAAAGGAAACCTGAGATCTTTGTATTCTGGAAGTTTGATATGAACGACCTCAGCACTTTGAACCTCACAGAGGTGCTTCAAGTTAATCGCCTTCAGGATAAGGATAGCTTTGACGCTCTCGGGGTGGCCTGCCCTAGCCCTGTTATGATTTTACCCCTCGTTGGCTGATCTGTGGGGAGATGATCCTTGGCTGTGAGAGATTCATCAGATCTCGACCTGATTGCCCCGGATTAACTAACTCTTGGATGGATGACTCCCATGCTATGATCATTTGATATAGCTGGCCCCGGTTCACCGGAATATTCTGGCGTTCTGCATTTGTCCTGATCAAATCTTTCCATCGTGGACACTTTTCTGCTGTCAAGCGCTTACTCGCTAATAAAACCAGTTGTTTTGCATAAAAGACATATCAAATGCAATGCATATGGCAATTTTGAAAATCCATTCCTGTTCACTGGAAACAATTTTGTGACATAAAGTGTATGAATCAATCATCACCATGTCAGCATTAATACAACGCTGTAAGTGGAATCCTTTCAAGGAGTCAGTTTCGATGCGATCTTTACCGACATATGCTTTCGAAACAAGCCTATTTCAATTAGGACTTTTAAAGGTTGTAACGTGGTCAGGTTCACGGTTTAAGAAAGAAAGGATAAAGGCTCAAAATTCATTTTAACCCATTCATTCTCCTTGATGTTCTCCGATCCTACGTTCAGCTAATTCGACTTTAGCGTTCACCTTTCACAGGTTGATTGATGGGAGTGACAGTTCGGGAAACCACACATTTTTGGAGCGACAGTCACTCGCTTTTCGTCTTTTGGCGTCCGGAGCCACACGACTTCGTTCTTGTTTGAGGATTTCTCTTTTGTAATCCTTTTTGTTTTTTCGTTTTCCCCTAACTTTTTCCTGGACTAACTCTTCAGAGTTTCTTCAATTTTGAAGTCCAGCGGGGTACCCTAATTTTTGCCTAAGTCGCTTGTTCGCAAGATTCGACTTAGCGGGATTTTCCTTTTGATTTTTTCTTTCTCTTTTTTTTTTTGTCTGAACAAATCTATGACACCGGCTCGTATGACTTGTTTGAAAAGATATTGTGATTGTTTCACTCCTGATCGTCCAGGTTTAACCATCATGGTTTTTTTTAGGTACGACCTATAGCGGTGTGATTGATCCTCGAACGGACACTCCTTTTGTAATTTGAACGCTTGGTCAAATTAACTAACACCTACCCTGCCCCAGGTTAAGATTGAGGGTTTTCTATCTTCAGAAAGAAACTCCTACTACTCGACTCAAAGGGGTTAACAAGGGATTATCTTCCTTATATCTCCGGTGTTTGTGGATTGAAACAATGTCTGTACATCATCAACAGGTTTCGTCATCCTCCCCGGATTCCACTTAAACAGGCGTTTGAAAATAAAAGAAAGCAATAGAGTGAACACGAATGGATTAGTTCAAAAACATGCATATTTATTTCATTATCAATATCAATTGAAAAACAACATGCTTTACAAACGAAATTTGCATTCTAACAGGAAAGAAACTACAAATGTAAAGAAATGTCATGATAAAATGCAGATTGCCAGCTTCTGGGAACTGGGCTTTCACACTGATTTGCTGCTGAGGGGAGCGACCCTTTGAAGTCTTCAGACTCAATCAGATGAACGGTTGACATGGATGACCAGCCTTCCCTCTAGAAAAGATATGCACCTTCTGTCTATCAACTGTTGCACCTTGGCTTAAAAAGCCTCGCAATCTTCAGTCGAATGCCCCATGGATCCCCCATGATATCCACATCGAGCATCAGGATCATACCCGGGAGGATACGGCTCTGGCACCAGTTTGAGCATCTTGGGCTCCACCAAAGCATACTGAATTAGATGCGGCAGCAGCTGACTGGGCGTCATAGGCATTGGATGAAGGAGATCATTCCTTCTTTTCAGATTGTTGCTGCGAGGCCTATTCTGATTATGGCGCTGACGATAATCTTGCTGTTGAGAAACATGAGACTGCTGGTATTGGTCGAGACCTTCTTTATGCTCAAGCACTGTCATCCTTAGATTTGGCCCAAGAACCGGCAACTGCTGTGGACAAGGGGATTCAGACTCCAACGATTCCAGGATATACCCCTGACCCTTTACAGCTTCAGGTGGGGGAATAGGAACATCGATTCCCGATACGTTCATGCCGCCTGACACAAACTCAATAGCTTTTGAGTCTAGCAAGTCTTGAACCTAATGCTTAAAAGCTCTACAGTTCGCTATGTTATGCCCCGATGCCCCGGAGTGGAACTCACAATGGGCGCCTGCATCATAGCCTGGCAGTGGCTGTCTAGTCAATGGAGCCAAAGTTCGAGGTTCAACCAATTGAAGTTGGAGAAAGAGTTGCACTAACTGAGCACAATCCATCGGGATTTCATCGAAGATTCTATCAGGTAGCTTCATCCTTTTACCATACCTTCTAAGGTTGTCTTGAGAAACCGGACATGGTCATTAACGGGGAAAATCCTGAGCTTCAAGCTGTGTAGAGGGTCTTTTAGGCCTATCATGCCTTGGTGCAGGTTCTTCAGACACCTGTGGAGCAAGTATGTTGGTTGCAGCTTCGGGCATTTGCTCACATTCTCTTCTGAGTACATTCCTTAACATTTCTACCATCAAACCCACCTGACTCTTCAGCTGGTTGTTCTCCTCTTTGAGCGCATCTTGATTCCTGCGCGACGCTTGCATGTCCTTCAGGAACTGCCCTAGCTGGCTCTAAACGTCCTTCAGTTCCGCTTGTACCTGTTCCATTGCTCGGATCAACCTGCGATCAATCCTGAAACAACCTGTAAAACACAGAGGGTTAGGTAAATAAGCCAGAGGCACATGCTATGCAAAATGCTTATACAAATGCAAACGTGTGTCTGTGCCTTGGGGAAATTTCCTCGATTCTAGTTTCCAAGACAAATCAAGTCTAACATCCAATCATGGAAAGAAAACCTCATATATATCTGAAAAATCCCACGCGGGCAGCGCACAACTGTAATCTAATACAACTGAAGCAACAAGGGTGACCCCAACCAACAAGCCTGGTGGTGGTCAGCATATCAATGCATAAAAGATACAAAGAAATGCAAGGAAATCAAGTGTGACTACGGGCACAGAAATCTTCCAATAACTTCTTCGTAGTCGGATGGTCAAGCTTGGTGAGTAGACCCCGGATCAGCAAATCCCTCTGCCTAATGGTATCCTGGAGATCCTTGGCAAAGTCCCCACAAGCACCTTCTCTAGAGCAGTCTTCCACTCTGCAGCTCTTAGCATCAGCTCTGAGTTGGCAATCCTTCAGGTTTGTCGTAGTTTCAACTAATCGGTATTGAGCGTCGCGTCGAAGCGATGCCTCAGCCTCAATCTTCTTGTCCTTGATCTCAATCTGGACCTCTAGCTTAGCTATTTGTTGCTTCAGCTTCTCCTCTCACTCTTTGTGGTTGATCAGAGTATTGTTCCACAATGTCTCGAATTTGGATATCCTCAGATACGCCCTATCCAAGTCTTGCTTTTTAGTGGTGAGGACGCTATTAACAATTTTGAAATCCAAACCTAAGCGTTCACGCTCAGCCCTCTGTTTGGTCAAGTCTGTGCCTAGCCGGTTCACCATCTCGGTCTGTTTTTTGAAGGAATAGACGACTTCATTCCTCTCGCTTCTAAGCTGAACAAGTTCTTTTTCCAACTCCTCGTTGGCCTTCTTCAACTCTTCCTTTTCAGCCACTACCTGCTCATACTTCTGGATGTCCACAATGGTAGGCTTCTCATTCATGAGTGGAATCGGAGGAGCCACTGGAGGAAATGGCATCAAAGACTGTTTTGCTCTAGCCTGAACCCAACCCCGATAAGGCTCATAAGTCTGGTTGTTGCTCTTACCCAACAGTGTCTTTCCTCGTCTGTGGATGTTCCAAGCATGCTCCAGCTTGGTCAGCATGTCACTATCAAGCAACCCGTTGAGGTACAGAGATTCCTGCACCTCCTCATCCTTCGGTGTACCTCTCAAGGCGTACCCGAATTGTCTGATCAATAAGGCTGGGTTGTAGTTAATACATCCCTTACATCCAATCAACAGAACATTAGGGAATCCACTACAGCTATAAGCAATCTCTGTCCTAAGCGTATCCCGGTCAAACCAGGTGATATCTTCGGCTGATAAAGCCATCAGGCGTTCAGACCACTCGGCTGTGTTGGCAGAAGAAACGAAAGGACCTCTCTTGGGCATGTGGCTATCATACCACCTGTATAACAAAGGAGTGCAGCAGGACACTATTTTCCCTCTCCCGTTCTCATTCTTATAGTGGACAGAATGATACAGATCACCAAGCAAAGTGGGAACCGGATTCCCCGAGGCAAGCAAGTAGAAAGCATATACATCTATAAAGTCAGGAAGATTCGGGAACAACACAATCCCGTATATGCACAAAGCTAGAATAGCGTTGAGCACGTCCCAACAACCTTTCTTAGCAAACTTCTGAGCTTTTTCCACCATAAAAGATAGAAGGAAGCCATACATCTTGTTCCTCTGAGTGAACTCTCTCCTCAATTCAGACTCCTCCAAATGCAAGATAGCTGTAAGGTCAGCTAACTTAGGCTCAATGTCAACATGGTGAAAAGGCATTTGATCCTTAACAGGAATGCCTGTCAGGTCAGCATACTCCTCCAGAGTAGGGGCCAAAACAAAGTCGGGGAACAAGAAGCATCTCAGTGGAGCCTCATAAAACTGTAGCAACGTGTACAAACCACTGATCTCGTGGGCGGAGAGCTTGCAAACATACTTCAAGAACCTCCCATATGTCTGCCTGAAATCTGCCAAAACTGTCCCATCGGCCAGGGTCTTCAAACTCAGTATAAGGCTAACATCCGGGGTGGGAAATTTGTATGCAATAGTTCTCTTCAGAGTCTCCATAATGGCAAGGGAAGCAAGATCACTAGAATCAGGGATGAAGTATGCACTTGCAACACAGACACACGTTAATGATATGCATATGGAGATGCAAAAATGCAAGATGCAAGATGCAAGAATGCTAGGATGCTGCAAGAGATCAAGAGTGTGTTGTTGATTGGGGAAGACTAAAACTCTGTTTCAACAGAACCACAACACTATTCTGACAATAAGACCCTGATATTAATATTGTTGATTCACACTGTCAAGAAAACTAGGTTGTCTGGAGGTCAAAGTTTCCTGCATAACCCAGTCCCACTCACAGGTACGTACCTATTAACTGATACGGTTCGACACCCTATGTGTTTCCTAACGTCACAGACTTTCACGAAATGATGATACATTCACCATTTCTGGTTTGGCATCATCACTCCCTGAAGAGGCTTCACTTAGCTGAGTCACAAATGATCGGTCCTCAGAGTCGACAACCCTCAGATCCAACCTCCCGTCAAGCCCTAAGGGCCAGAAGAGAAGTCATCAAAGAGAATCTAGTCTGAGCATGGATTTCATGGGGACTGGTGCATGCTAAGCATACATGTCCACCACTAATTTCCACAACTAATGCTAAGTATATGCTCAAGCCTGGGTCTGGCTCACCACTCATCAGAGTCTCCCCTCCCAACAACAACACAACAAATAATCATATTATACTAAAAGTAAAGTGCAGGAAAGTAAAGTGCGATAAATAATTGCAAACCCAACAAATAAACAGGCAATCGCTAGGATTGACTCGCGTAGGGGATGGGAAAAGTCCCCAACAGCTATAAGTCCCCAGCAGAGTTGCCAGCTTTCGCTACTACGAAAAAAAGTGCCGGCAAAGATAGAAAAGTCGCCACCTTTCGTTATTTATCCCAAAGGAAGAGAAAGGAAACGATTGGAACAAACCTAACGAAAAGGAAAAGACAAGGTCATTGCAACCAAATCCGAGTTCGGGAGTCGGTTACGCAAGGGGAAGGTATTAGCACCCCTCACGTCCGTTGTACTCAATGGGATCCACGCTTGTTGTATTTATCTGAAGGGTTGGTTTAACTATCTACCTTTCAAGGCTGGTTCAAAAAAAAAAGAAAGATGACTCGGCAAAGCATCGCGCTCTTGCCTACGTATTCTCATCAGAGAAATTAGAGTCAACGTAGTTCGGCTAACTACGGGTGAAGGGGAAGGTTGCTCGCCAAGATATCGCGTCTTGTGCCTACATATTCTCATCAGAGAAATCAGAGCGAACGTAGTTCAGGCCAAAACGAAGCACAAGTTTATTCATCTGTTTTTCCCGAGTATAGTTAAACAACAGTTCCAGCAGTTAGGGACAATGCCTGTTTATGGCAGAACGGATGTTTAACAGCACTCTTTTCATCAGAAAAGGTTTTCCTTGAATTAGGGGCCCACGGGGAAAAAAGAGGTTTGAATGTTTGTTTTTTGTCGTTTACGAAAGAAGTGTTTTTTATGAATGTTTGTAATTCATACTGCACTGGAGACTATGACTTAGGAACGAATGCGTCGTATGCCACCCTAAGGGTGCCACACTAAACATCCTGAGTGTTGAAGAGTGACCCTTCAACAATCATTTCCTGAGTAGCGTAAGGCTCGTAACGTATGGTATTCATTAACCTTTATTAATGTGTTTTAATTTGTATGAAGATGAGAAAGGAGGGACTACAGGAGAGACTATCAAGATTCCTACTGTTATCATGCAATATGGCCCTAATGGTTGGGTTTGAAACAGGGAACTCCTAAATGTTATCATGCATGGTTTCAACCTAAAGTCTATCATCACTTCCCTACACAAGGAAGTGAGAACCCTAAGGGAGTGTCGCTACCGCGAAAATAAGGTGCCGGCAAAACAGAAGAGTCGCCACCTTTCGTTATTTATCCCTCAGAACGGGAAAGGAAACGATCGGAAAAACCTGACGAAAAGGTATAAGACAAGGTCATCGCAACCATTGTCTGGGTTCGGGAGTCGGTTACGCAAGGGGAAGGTATTAACACCCGTCACGTCCATCGTACTCGATGGGATCCACGCTTGCGGTGTTTATCTGACGGGTTTGTTTACTATCTACCTATCAAGGCTGGTCTGAAAAGAAAAGAAAATGACTCGGCAAAGCGTCGCGCTTTATGCCTACGTATTCTCATCAGAGAATGAGAAATCAGAGTCAACGTAGTTCGACTAACTACAGGTTACGGGGAAGATGGCTCACCAATACATCAGTATTGTGCCTACATACTCTCAACAGGTATGAGAGATCAGAGCTTACGTAGTTCGGGATAATACGGATTACGGGAATTTAGATTCATCTATTTTTTGAGTAGGGTTAACAAACAGTTCCAGCAGTTTGGTGTACGCAGCTCGACCCTTGGAGACTTATGCGTTACCGTTTGCGGTAGAACTGGGAGTTAACGACACTCTTTTCTTCAGAAAAGCTTCCATTGAATTACAGGCCCACGGGGCAAAAAGGTTTGAAGTTTGTTTTCTGTCTTTTACGGAAGAACTATTTTTTATGGATGTTTGCAATTAATATCGCACTAGAGACTATGATCTGAGAGTGAATGTGTCGCATGTCACCCAAAGGGTACCATACTAAACATTCAGACTGTTGAAAAGAAACTCTCCAACAATCCTTTCTTAGATAGCTTAAGGCTCATAACGTACGACATCAGTTAACCTTTATTACTGTATCTTAATTTGTTTTGAGATGAGAAGAGAGAACGAGCTGGTTCAACTAAGGGGGGACTATCAAGTCCTACTGTTGTCATGCCAAGGATTCATCCTATGATTGAGGTTTGAAGTAGGGAACTCCTAGAAGTTGTCATGCATAGGTTTCAACCTAAAGTTCTAATCATCACTTCCTTATCAAAGGAAGTGAGATTCCTAGGGGATCATGTTAATGATAAACAGAAACGGATAAAGCATCAGCTTAAACAGTAAACAGATATACAGTAAACGACTGTAAAATGCATGCAATGCAAGTGAGGGAGGAAATGTGTGTGGGGCATCATCCTCCACAAGCTCATCTCAACCTCAAGCCAAATATGAATAACTGTAATCATACAGAAGAATAAGATAAAATGCCATCAAGCAAATCACAACCCACATAGGCAAGGGAGCAGGGCTCTACCGAATACCCGCAAGCAAAGCCATACAGTAAAAATACAAGCAGAGGGAACAACTCAACCTCTAGTGCAATCATGCTCCTAGCTTAACACAATCTAAATATGAACTTATTCTAATGCATCAAGCAAATCAAACAAGTCACATCAATACAGTTGCACAGAAAGCAAACAGACAAGAAAAGAAAGCAGATCAACAGCTTCCACAGCTTCACAGCAAAGCTCCTCTGACATTGGTTTAGTCCTCAGTCCTCAACCACTCTTCAAGGCTATCATCTTCAATAGCAAGTATCAACTTGCTTCTCCAAGCTTTTAATACATCTAACATAAGTATCAACTTATTCTTTCTTCTTCCTCAAGCTTCAACTCTTTGGTAAACTCCACCTTCAGGCTTCAATCCCAATTGCAAGTATCAACTTGTTCCTTCAGGCTCTCAGTGTATCAACATAAGTATCAACTCAAACTTTTCTTCTTCAAGCCTCAGCTCTTCACTCAGTTTCAATTTGATCTTCTTCACAAGTATCAACTTGTTCTTCTGGACCTTCAAGCTTCAGCTTTCTCCTTCTTACAAGTATCAACTTGCTCTTCCTGACCTACAGGCTTCAGCTCCTATGGGTAGTCTTCAAACACAAAGAAATATCAACTCCTAGCCTCTTCAGCCTTCAGACAAGGACTCTATCCTCTAGCAGGGGAGAAAGATTCATCTAACAAGAGTAAAGTTTGGATGACTGGTAGCAGAGTGAAGACCAAAGGTCACCACTAAGCATCCTATCATCAGAGAAAGGGACCCTCAAAGGTTCTACCAACTTGTAAGGAGCCACACATCCTACCAAAGGAGGGATGAGGCCTTTACAAGGGGACCTTACATCATAGGGAAGAATGGAAGTGATCAACATCTTCCATGTTTATGAAGGAAGAGAATCTATCTAGAAGCTCTGCCTACAAACCCTAATCTTAACACCTAATCAACAATACACAAAAAGAAGGGAATATCTTCACATCCAAGCTTCTTCGAGCAATCTATTGCATCCTCAACTTGCCTTCAACATCATCCAAGAGCAGGCAAAGCAAACCTTAATCTAAGGGAACTAAAGAGGTCATTCTAGTTGAATTAGTGCATTTGAATCATCTAAAGTTAGCACCTAAACTAAAATCAAACAAAAATAGCAAACCACATTGTAAATTCCTACAAAAATTCCCAAGGGACCCTAATTCAATCATGAATCTACCCTACAAAAATCAGAGGTTGAATCATCCACCAAGCTCTAGAAATAAAACCTAAGTCATAAGGTATCAATCATAAACCCTAAAAATGGAGCTCCTAAAGTTTCAACATAAAACTACCATTTATATTCATCACAAAAATGTGATAAAAATCTAGGGGGAGCATGCATATCTATGCTAGCTACACACAAAAAAACAAGGCAAGAACCATCATCAAATGATCAAACCAAATTCAACAAGATCAAGCATCAACCATGATTATTTTAATATCAATTAAAATGTAAAAAATGCTAATAAAATCAGAAATGCATGAAATATTAATATTTTTTACCTAAAAAATACTAGATTCAATCATGAATCAATGGCAAAAAGAAGGGAATTAATTGAGTCATTTTTCAATTATTTATGAATTTTCCAATAACCATGAATGAAATGAAAAATAAAAAGAAAATCAAAAGAAAATGAAAGGCGCGTGGTGTGAATAGCAAATTAATTCAGTTCATTTCAATGTTTGGGCCATAAAGGGGGTGTGAGTATCAACTAGTAACTTAAGCCCAAAACCAACAAATAAATGAAACGCTGCGTTTCATATTATTTCAGAATCCTTCACAAAATTAGAAATGATCGTGGCCGTGGGATGATGTCTTCAGTCAAAGTCAACCTAAGATCTAATGGCTATCAAGTCATCTTCTCCATTTGAATTCCTGACTCTTTCTGGTCATCAGCTCAAACCCTAACTCTTTCCATAATCCACCATTCCAAATGGTCTCTACACGAAACTTGTCCCAAATCTCACAAGGAATCTTCCTATACCACTTAATCATCCTAAAAGTTCAAGATTCGCAAGAACACAATCTCAACCGAAAATTGGATAAACCCTAATTGGTCACTAACTCCTAATTTAATGAACCAGAAACCTTCCTACATCATTCTACAATGCATCTACCATAACAATTCCTATTGATTCTACCTAAATTAAGCCATAGAATGAGAACTGCATACCTGGTAAATTCGTGTGAACAGAGTGGTTGAATCTTCAAATCAACCCTCAAGAACTTGCAGACTCTTTCACTAGCCTCCAATCAACCTTCTGTATGCAAAGAAACGAGTTGAAATGCCTTGGATTCTTGAACCCGATTCTGAGTTGCAAGCTTCCAACTCCAATGGCTAACTCACGATCCCTCCACAATTTGGCCTTGAATTTGATCTGGGATCAATCACCAACCTCAGAGCAAGCTATTGAGATCAATTTCTTGGACTGAAATGGCCTCTAACCTTGTAACAGATTTTGATTTGCAAGAAGAGCTTTCACAATGCAATCTCACTCTCCTCTCTCAATTCTCACCAACCTTCACTCTGAACCAATTCATAATCATATATAGGACATGAATGAATGATCTAGAAAGTTCTAGATCAATCCAATGAGTATTTCAATATCTCATGTCATGGAAAATTCAATCTCATGCCATTCTCATGTCAATTCTGCTAGCAGCTTGTATTTACTATGCCCTTCATCCAAATTCTCCTCACATGAGATTATGAAAGTGTTAAGATGTGCTTGTACCTTGGTTTTAATCTTATGAGAAGTTTGGCATATGTTACTTAAACCTTAAGCAAGCAAAAGCAACTCCATGATTTTGAGCTCAAATGAAAAAAGTGCCATTTCCATTGTCTTTAAAATGCATTTTACAATTAAAATGACATATAGGTTTGTCTCCTTTGGTCACCAAATGAAAAATCCCAAATTTGGTCTTTTTAATGAACTTTAAATCATCCTTTTTTAAGCCAATTTTGCAATTTTGAGTTACAAGCAATTCCAACCTCTAATGACCACTTTTCTAGCCTTAAAACATCATTTTGAACAAGTTTTATGTTGGACATTTTCCCATTTGAAGCTTGGAAATAGGAGTTATGGCCTTATGCTTGAAATGACCTATAATCTTCAAATGACCAAAATACCCTTGACTTGTCAAAGCCATAACTTGAGTTCTACAAATCCTATCAAGGACTTCTAGTACTCTCTAGAAAGCTAAGAGGATAAGGAACAACATTCATGTTGACCAAAAGTTCATAGGAATCATCCTTCTTGGGAAAACGTTTCATGCAAGTTGGGTAACTTTCAAGCTCCAAATTCACATTCCTCAGATGACTTGTAACTTGTCAAAGTCATAACTTGAGTTCTACAAATCCTATCAAGTACTTATAGCACTCAAATTAAAGCTAAGATCATGCTATACAATAATCATGTTGGGGGCAAGATGATATAACAATCACATCTTGAGCTAAATTGCCTTGAAAATAGGGGTCAAACTAGGGGATTTTACAATGTCAAGCCTTAGAAACCCTAGCCTGAAACTTCTCAAACTCTTCAATCATGATGAGTTGACCTTGGAATAATCCTTATAACATCTCAATGTATCAATCCATGATCACATGGCTCTTGAATTAGGTCTCAACCTCCTTCAAATCCTCAGTTGACTTAGGGTTGACCCAGTCAAACCCTAGCTGCACCAATCATGGCTGAGGCTTCTTATTCTTGCACAATGACCTGTTTAGGCCTCAAAGTGATCTTCAACACTTCTCATGAGCTCTCTCAAGACCTCAAGTCTAACTTCATGGCTTCAGAATCATCTGATGACTTCCCACAACTCTCAAGTTAGGAGACACACCCTCTTGGCTTCAATCACTCTCTCTGAGGATCTTTTAACTTCTCTGACAAGGATATCAACCCTTGAGCACCTGAATAACCTTCTTAGCTAGTTTCATAGTCTTGTGTAACTCTCAATTGGTGATCATACCTCTTGATCTTCTGCACACATGTCAATGAAATGCAAATGATAATGCTAATGTGAATGAAATGAAACATAAGCTAGGTAAAGAAAAGTTGGGCAAATTTTGGGGTGCAACAGCTGCCCCTATTCAAACGGCTTGGACCTGACTGGGTGAGAAGCGAACGGCTCTCAAACAATCAAGGTAAAAGACGGTTGAATACCAACAAGCCCGGAAATTTTCCAACTCCGCAAGTATACGGTACTCTGATGGGGACAAATCTTCGGAAACTGAAATGATAGTTGCACGGCAACTAGCTGGAGAAATATTGATCTGAATCTTCGTCAGGATGATTGTCTGATTTATCTGATATCATTGCGTCCTCAAATCATCGAGGGATCACTGGTTTCACGGTAACGGGTGATTTGCCAACCACGCACAAGTAAACGATACTCTGATTGTTAGGAACATCTTCAAAACTGAGCATGCCAGTTGTGCGACCAATCTACTGGGGAATGGGTCACACGGTAACCGGTGAAAAGGTCGAATATCCGTCAGGCGTCAGAATTCCTCGGGACTCATCAGGTCAACAATCAAGTTAATCATGCCATCGGGCATTCAAAGAAATTTTCGGGCGTCAGCCGGATTTCATCAGTAAGTCGAGAACAAAACCCTTGGTCAATCATGAACCAAGTTGGGATACACAATCTTTTGCCATCAGGCGCTCCGCGTCAGCTGAGATAGCTGCTTCGGTCTCGCAGTTAGACTCCATTAGTAAGTCTGGGGTTTAGGCATTACCGCCGGACTTCAATCACCAAGTCTTCAAGGGAAGTTTCAACTTCGCTGCTCAGAAACCTGCTGGGGATGACGCATCTCCGCTGGGGATTCTGGAGAACTATCAAGTAACTCTGCTTCGGGGATCCAGAAATCATTCTGGGTGAATCAACTCTGCTGAGGACTTCAAGAATCATCTTGGACAAATAACTCCGCCAGAGACTTCAAGAATCATCCTGAACCAATAACTCTGCTGGAGATTTCAGGAATCATCCTGAGCAAACACTCTGCCGGGGACTTTAAGCATCAACTTGAGCAACCCTCTCTGGCGACCTCACTGGGGATTTTAAGAATCATCTTAAACAATCAACTTCGCTGAGGAGTTCAAGAATCATCTTGGGCAAACGAATTTGCTGGGGAATTCAAGAATCATCTTGAGCCACCTAACTCTTCCGAGATTTCAGGAATCATCCTGAGCAAACACCCCGTCGGGGAACACCTACAAAACAAGAACGGTAACGACCTAGCTCATGTTTCATATGCATATGATCGTCAATGGTGTAATGCTCCACACGGTGGAAATGCTACGCGCTTAGGGTAGATGCTATGCAATCGTGCAAAATGCTATGACCCCATCAGCAAAATAAATACTGAAGGCAAAATCCTTCTGTCAAGGAGAAAGAACCACTCTGGTGAACGAAGGAATCATCCTGCCTAGGAGAAGAGGTCACATCAATTTCAATTGGATTCCTCCTGGGGAAACGAACTTCAGTCGACTGCTGTAGGGGAAAAAAGTTCTAAAAGAACCTGAACTCGCTCAACCAGGTATTCAAACCACAAACTGCCGAGGGAAACGATACCAGTCGCAAAAATAAACTGCACGGCCTTCGCGGCTAATCTATCCTGGAGATAACGACTCCGGTGGGGAAATACATCATCAGCTATTCAACACTCTATTTGGGAAAACCAATCATGGCCCGAACGCTCTCCAAGGACTCAGCTCTCTTGGGGGTTTGCCTACTCGGATGGGGAAGAAGAAATCATCCTGCTTACTGGGGAGTGTACGACTCTGTGGGAAATCTCAATTCTCCCAGAGACTTCAGTCTGTACCATCGGGTGCTGCACGCTTCAGCATATGACTCAGCTGGGGAGGTGACATTCCTTCAGGATGCATCTGATTGGGGAGAGAATCTTCTCTGCTTGGGGAGACATATCAATGCCTACAATCTCATGTTCAAACTCCACGGGGAGGTACTACTGAACTTGCTGGAGAAGAAAGAATCATCCCATTTGGGGACGCATACGGCGTACTACCTGGTGTATGCTACACCTGCAACAACACAAACAAACAGACAAGATACCCTTCTCAAAGGGACCTATCAAGGTTATCATCTTGTGACAATGTTCAAGCAATTCATTGTTTCAACAATCAGCGGCCTAGGCCAGTAAGTTTATGTATGCGCATTTTATCAAAAACATCGGCGTTCTTTTTCGCAAACAAAACAGATAAGTGCTAAACAAACGAACATAATTGCTGAATAGTACACATTTTATTGATAACGAACCCCTGAATGGGTAAAAATGTTTTACAACAGACGCAAGCTCTTGGAATGAGGAAGCTGCGCAAAAATAAAACATAAATATACATCAGTATATACACAAATGTCGGCAATGAGGCGTAGACGAACACCATGAGTTGATCCCTCTATGACCCACTCGACTTCGATACTTCTCCGATGCTTCAGCTTCAGAAGAGATTGATTCAGATAAACGGCCCTCAGGTCTTCCAAACCACTAAACAAATACAGTCCACACGCGGAACGCAGTCATTTACTTTTTTCAAATCCCTAACTTTTGCCTGAATCGCCCTTTCGGGTTTTCGATTCACCGGGATACCCTTTTTTGCCAAAGTCGCCCATCCGGGTTTTCGACTTTGCGGGTGTACATTTTTCTTTTATATCCCTAATTTTTGCCTGAACCTTTTTCCTTTTTTATGGTTCGCCGGGATGCCCCATTTTTTCCTGGATACTCTTTTTCTTTCCAGCGGGTCATTCTTTAAGCAAAGTATTTTTTAACTGCGTCCGCGTTCACCGGGGATGCAAAATCCTCGCCATCCATCGTGGATAACAACAAGGCTCCTCCCAATAAGACCTTGCTGACGACGTACGGACCTTCGTAATTGGGAGTCCACTTGCCCCGGTGATCGGAGTGTGGAGGAAGAATCTTCTTCAGGACAAGATCACCCGTCTGAAAGTTTCTAGGACGCACCTTCTTATCATAAGCTTTCTTCATTCGGCTTTGGTAAAGTCGACCATATGCTATCGATGCTAACCTCTTCTCATCCATCAGGCTGAGTTGGTTTAGTCGGTTTTTAATCCATTCTGCCTCATCGAGTTTCACGTCAACCAAAACTCGCAAAGAAGGAATCTCAACTTCTAACGGTAGAACAACTTCCATACCGTACACCAATGAGAAAGGATTTGCCCCGGTTGACGTACGTACCGTGGTACGATAACCGTGCAGTGCAAATGGCAACATCTCGTGCCAATCCTTATAGGTCACAACCATCTTCTGTACAATCTTTTTAATGTTCTTATTGGCCGCTTCAACGGCGCCATTCATCTTCGGCCGGTAAGGAGATGAGTTGTGGTGTTCAATCTTGAAACTCTGGCACAGCTCCTTCATCATCTTGTTATTCAGATTCGAACCATTATCAGTAATGATCCGCTCGGGAATTCCGTAACGACAGATGATGTCCCTCTTTATAAATTTAGCCACCACCTGCTTGGTCACATTAGTATATGAGGTTGCCTCCACCCACTTGGTGAAGTAGTCGATAGCTACTAGAATGAAGCGATGACCGTTAGATGCAGTGGGTTCGATCTTGCCTATCATGTCGATGCCCCACATGGAGAACGGCCACGGGGAGGACATGACGTTTAACGGGCACGGCGGTACATGAATCTTATCAGCATAAATCTGGCATTTATGACATCTCTTCGCGAATTTAAAGCAATCCGACTCCATCGTCAGCCAGTAATATCCTGCTCTCAGGATCTTTCTTATCATAGCATGCCCGCCGGCGTGCGTACCAAATGTGCCCTCATGGACTTCTTCCATGAGCATACTCGCTTCTTTCCCATCTACACATCTGAGTAGCACGAGATCGTGGTTTCTTTTATACATAACTCCTTCAGGATTGAGATAAAAATTTCCAGACAGCCTCCTCAGAGTCTTCTTATCCTGGGTTGACGCTCCCGCAGGATACTCCTTAGTCATAAGGAAGGTCAGGATATCGTGGAACCATGGCTTGCCGTCGGAGGCTTCCTCGATCGCGAAGTCGAATGCAGATCTATCAAGACGAGAAAGGACAATCCTTGGAGCTTCATTCCAAAAATTGACTTTATACATCGAAGCCAACGTGGCTAAGGCATCAGCCATCTGATTTTCAGCCCTGGGCACATGATGGAGTTCCACTTGATCAAATAACGGAAGCAGCCTCCTGGCATAGTTCATGTACGACACCAAATTCGATTGACGAGTCTCCCACTCCCCTTTAATCTGGTTGATCACAAGTTCTGAGTCACCATATACATCTAGGTTCTTGATTCTTAAATCAATTGCTTCTTCTAGACCCATGATGCATGCTTCGTACTCCGCTTCGTTATTGGTGACCGGAAACGCCAGTCTCGCGGTGAACGGGATGTGGGATCTATGAGGAGTTGTGATGATTGCCCCAATGCCACTTCCGTAAGAATTAACTGCCCCGTCAAATATCAATTTCCATTGGGATTTCCTATCTGGACCCTCGTCGGGCAACGGTTCATCGCAATCTTTTGCTTTAAGAAACATGATATCCTCATCAGGGAATTCAAATTTCATCGGCTGGTAATCTTCGATCGGCTGTTCGGCAAGGTATTCAGACAATACACTTCCCTTGATGGCCTTCTGGGAAACATACTGAATGTCATATTTGGTCAACACCATTTGCCATCTAGCAATCCTGCCCGAAAGCGCTTGTTTCTCGAAGACGTACTTGATCGGATCCATCTTCGAAATTAGCATGGTTGCGTGATTGAGCATGTACTGTCGTAAACATTTGGCAGCCCAGGCTAGTGCACAACACGTCTTCTCCAGCATCGAGTAACGAGATTCACAATCCGTGAACTTTTTACTCAAATAATAAATGGCATGCTCCTTTCTGCCCGCCTCGTCGTGCTAACCGAGAACACACCCCATACTATTCTCAAGAACTGTCAAGTACATGATTAAGGGTCTTCCGGCCACTGGGGGTATCAAGATCGGAGGTTCCTGCAGATACTGTTTTATCTTATCAAATGCCTTATGGCAATCCTCGTTCCAGATAATCGCCTGATCTTTCTTTAGCAGTTTGAACATCGGTTCACACGTGGCGGTGAGCTGAGAAATAAACCTTGCAACGTAGTTTATTCTGCCCAAGAAACCACGAACTTCTTTTTCTGTTTTTGGCGCTGGCATTTCTTGTATCGCTTTTATCTTCGCAGGATCAACCTCGATGCCTCTTTCACTCACGATAAACCCCAGTAGTTTTCCAGACCGTACTCCAAAAGTACACTTGTTAGGATTCAGCCTCAACCTGAACTTCCTAAGCCTCTCAAAAAGCTTCAGCAAATTGACCAGGTGTCCCTCCTCCGTTTGGGACTTCACAATCATGTCATCAACATAGACTTCAATCTCATGATGAATCATATCATGAAACAAAGTAACCATTGCTCGTTGGTAAGTGGCCCCTGCGTTCTTCAGACCGAAAGGCATTACCTTGTACCAAAACGTCCCCCAAGCTGTGATAAACGTAGTTTTCTCCATGTCCTCCGACACCATCTTGATCTGATTGTAACCGGAGAAGCCATCCATGAACGAAAATACGGAGAACTGAGTTGTATTGTTGACCAACACATCGATATGAGGGAGCAGGAAATCATCTTTAGGGCTCGCCCTATTCAGATCCTGATAATCGACGCACATTCGCACCTTACCGTCTTTCTTTGGTACAGGTACTATGTTGGCAACCCACGGAGGGTAAGTAGTGACCGCTAAGAAGCCAGCATCAAGCTGCTTTTGCACTTCTTCTTTGATCTTAACGGCCATATCTGGTCGTGTCCTCCTAAGCTTCTGCTTGACGGGAGGACAATCTTCTCGCAGCGGCAAGTGGTGGACCACGATGTCAGTATCAAGTCCGGGCATATCTTCGTATGACCAGGCAAAGATGTCACTATACTCTCTTAGCATCTCGACCAATCTCTACTTGACATCACTCTGCAATGCAGCTCCTATCCGAACATTCCTGACTAGCTCTTCAGAACCCAGATTCACAATCTCGATCTCTTCTTTGTGAGGCAGAATAACTTTCTCTTCTTGTTTCAACAAGCGGGCTAACTCTTCGGGAAGGTCTTCATCTTCATCGATCTCTTCTTCGGCTTGATAGATCGGGCAATCAAATTCGAAGTGAGTCGTAGAAGGTCCAGAGTCGATGTCATCTGTGATGTGGATCCTGCAATAACAAGGGTTAAGCTTAAGAAAAGGATATGCAGGTTAGCACAAACCCCATTGCCATTTTATTGTTTTTCAAAACAAATATAAAACAGGAATAACAGCGATCACAACATTTGAATACGAAGAAAAACGCCTTTTGATTTATTGATAAAATGCATGTACATAATCAAACGAGGCCCTGACAATAAAACCACTATGCCCCGTGTAGGACATAGGGTTGTACAATGATTGGAGAAAAGTAAATCATTACTCTTTGCCTGTCACTTGGATGGTATCCCTGATGGACCAGTTGTTGAGGCTCTCGCCTGGTTTGCTTGGCTGGATCCAAGAGTCTAGGTCGCAGTCGCTGTCTTCGCCGTCTTCAGACACCGCGTTGACACTTTCAAATATCACCCCGCCACTGGTAAACTGGATCGGCCCTTTACCTCGCGACGCACTGCTAGAAGATGAGGCTTCAGCCGTAGGAGAGTATCCCAACCCAAACTTGTCTTGCTTGTTAGGTATCTCTAGAATCTGCCCCCAGTCTGTGGTAGATCCGGCTTGAACAACGGCCCGGGCTTCCTTGAAGGAATAGAGAGTCATCTCTGGTTTCTCAGTGATTACAGGAGCTACCTTTTTGACTTTAACAGCTTCGAACGCCTGACATAGGGTTTCGTGGATTTCCCCATCCATCTCAGCGTACTTGAAGGACGACAAATGGCTCACCATTATATCTTCCTCGCCACAAACAGTCACGATGCTACCTCCAACAACATACTTGAGTTTCTGGTGCAACGTGGAGGTCACAGCGCCAGCAGAATGGATCCATGGCCGGCCCAGGAGGAAGTTGTAGGCATGCATGATGTCCATAATATAGAAGATTGCGTCGAATGTTTCCGGCCCGACTTGGATTGGCAACGTCACCACCCCGAAAACATGACGTTTGGTTCCATCGAACGCCTTCACCACCAGATCACTGGGTGTGCAGATCAATCCTCGAGTATCTAACTTCATCAATGCTTTCTTCGGAAGAACATTGAGCGACGACCCCGTGTCCACCAACACATGAGACATAATCGTTCCCCTATACTCTATCGAGATGTGCAAGGCACTATTGTGGTTCCTTCCCTTCGGCGTCAGCTCCAGGTCAGTGAACCCTAACCTGTTTCCAGCATTCACGTGGGCTACGACCCCTTCCAACTGGTTGACCGATATTTCCTGCGGTACATACATTGCATTCAAAACCTTCAGCAGCGCATTGCGATGTGCCTCAGAACACAACAACAAATTCAGGATGGAAATTTTCGAGGGTGTTTGATGGAGATGATCCACGATCTTGTAGTCACTCTTCTTAATCAACCTCATAAACTCTTCAGCGTCTTTAATAAGTAAGTCCTTCTCTACCCCACGTGGGGTTTCTTCAACGACTTTACTCTTTCCTTTATCGGTTACATCAGCTTTGTCTGCTTTGTCCGCCACGATCTCAGGTGGAGCAAATACTCTTCCACTGCGAGTGATTCCGCCAATGCCCACTAGGTTATCCACAGACGACCCAGATGGTTCTAGTTCCAACTTCTGTCCATTGCAGTAGACGTCTGCCCCGTAATGCCACGGGACAGCATTGGTGCTTTCAAAAGGTATCGTCCCAGCCCTGGTGATGGTAATCATGGGCGTCCTGGATGCAGAAATAGTTATCGTTCGACGAGGGATGGTGATGGTGGCAACCTCATCATCTTGCTTCAGCATTACCTCTCCCGATCCGCTTTCGGCCCTACGGCTAAACTGTAGGATTCCTTCGATCATCAGACTCTGAATCCCTTCTATCAACTTTTCACATCCATCAGAACTAGTCGCACAACCCATACATAATTCCCCACAGCCTGGGAAGAAACCTCTCTTCATCAGCTTGGCTTTAACGAAGCTAAGCGGCGTCTTCAGATCCTTGACGTCAGTCAACAAATCTAAGTTCTCGTCTTCGATAATGGCATTCACCCCACCTCCCCGATGATTCGGCATAGGGTTCTTCGTGACGTTTGACACATTATCTGAGAAATTGATGATCTTAGCTTCCACCATATCCTGCACCTTGTGCTTGAAGGCTTTGCAATTTTCTATCGTATGGCCAGGTGCTCCTGAGTGAAACTCACAAGTTGCATTCGCATCATATCCTGGCGGAGGTGCCCCTGTCAAGGGAGCCAGGGTTCTCTTCTGGATTAGCTGTAACTGAAGCAGAGTCTGTAACAGCTGAGCATAAGACATAGGCGGTGTTTCGAGGTGACGGCTCGATAGCGGTGCCCTGTTCTGATACTTTCTGTACCCTTGTTGGTTCGGCTGCTGCTGCTGCTGTGGCTGGGGTTGCTGGACCACGGGGATGGTTATGATGGCCACCTGCTGGTGAGGGCCCTTACCCTTCCTTCGAGCGTTGGACACGGCGCTCGTTTCTCCTTCCCGCCTTTTGCCACCATATGGTTTCTTCCCTCCTCCAGCTGAGGACAGATCACCTTGAATTTTCCCCAGTTTGATCCCATTTTCAACGTGTTCACCCATGATAATGAGATCTGAGAAGCTTCCAGACATACTGCTGACCAATTTCTCGTAATAAACCCCTGGGAGGGTGGCTACAAACATTTCGACAAGCTCTCGTTCAACCATCGGTGGCTGAACTCTAGCTGCCAATTCACGCCACCGCTGGGCGTATTCCTTGAACCCTTCGTTGTTCCTCTGTGACAAATTCTGCAGTTGAACTCGGTTCGGAGCCAAGTCACTGTTATATTGGTAATGATGCACGAATGCTTCAGCAAGTTCCTTCCACGTGCGCACACTGGTAGGCTCCAGACTCATGTACCACTCCAAGGACGGTCCGGACAAGCTATCCTGAAAGAAGTGCATCAGCAACTTCTCGTCCTCAGAGTGAGCGGACATTTTCCGATAGTATGATCTCAGATGGACGCGAGGGCAAGTGGTGCCCTTGTACTTTTCAAAGTCGGGTACCTTGAACTTGGGAGGCACCTTGAAATCAGAAATCAGTCCCAACTTGGACATGTCAACACCCATAGTGTTCAAGTTCTCGAAGTTCCTCATCTTATCCTCGAGTGCTTTAAACCTCAGACGTGCTTCAGCAGTCAGCTCACCTTCAGCACCTCTCTGCGAGAACACAGCGTCTTGACGGTCTTCTAACCATGGCTGAGGCCCATACAGATTTCCAACACCTGCGTTGCCGTTGCCCAGCCCAACATTGACATTAGCTTCAAATTTCCCATTACCGACGCCAGTCGTATTACCATTGAGCCCCATGTTAGCGATCACATTGCCGTTGGCGCTACCGTTCCCCCCAGTCACGGGGACGCCATTCTGAGGAGTTTCAACAGGTGGAGGGGTTGGAACAGTCCCATCATGGAGTACACCATTGCTGTCAACCCTTGAAATCAGAGGCTGGACCAAAGTTCTGAGCTGATCCTGGCCGTTGGCAACCACTTGCATGAGCTCCATGAAGCGGTCCATCCTCTCCCGGAGTTCCTGAACGTCAGTCTGCACTTGCTCCATAGCTCTGGCTCGATTTGCTTTGGTCGGATAGCGGTGGATTGGTCTCTGATCAATCCTGGAACAACCTGAAACAACCTGTATACACAAAAGGGTTAGCAAAAACGACAAAGTGCTCGTTATGCAGATGCTTCATGCAAATGCAAACGTGTGTCTGTGTGTTGGGGAGATTTCCTCCGATCTTAGTGCCTGAGTGCCAGTGCTGATAATAAGAAGTCCGAGTCCAGTCATGGAAATAACATCTCATATATATATCAAGAAAGCCCATCAAGGCAGTACACAATGTCACTGAGTACAAGTAGAATCAATAGCATGACCTCGACCAACAAGCCTGGTGATGGTCAGCATACAACAATGATCAAAACAAAAGGATTACAAATATTCAAGCATGGCCATGGGCGCGAAACTCTTCTAACAACCCCTTCATTTCTGGATGATCAGGCCGAGTGAGCAACCCTTCGACGAGTAACTCTCTCTGCATAATGGTGTATTGAAGACCTTCAACTGAGTCTTCCCATGCTCCTTCTCCGAAACAATCTTCTAACTTCCACTTCTTGGATTCAAACATCAGCTTGCGCCCCTTCAGGTTAGCAGGAGCTTTGTTGAGCTGGCTTTCAGCGACATATCTGCGAGTGGTTTCTTCATCAAACCTCTTCTCACTAGCCTTTACCTGGGCTTTCAGCTTGGAGATCTGTTGCCTCAGCTTATCCTCCCGTTCTTTGCCGTTGGATAGGGTGGCTTTCCAATGCTGATTAAACTTGGATATTCTCCGGTACTCCTCGTCCAAGTGCTGCTTCTTAGTGGCCAGTACATCATTGACAACTTTGAAGTCTCGACCCAAACGCTCACGCTCAGCTATCTGCTTAGTCAAATCTGTCCCTAACTGGTTCACCAGCTCTGTCTGCCTCTTGAAGGAATGGACGGCTTCGCTTCTCTCGCTTCTGAGTTGAGCCAATTCTTTCTCCAGTTCTTCGTTTGCCTTTTTCAGCTCATCTCTCTCAGCTAACACCTGATTATGCTGCTGAATAGGCACGGTGGTAGGCTCTTCGATCACTGGAGGGCTTTCTAGCTGGGCAGGTGGAAACGGCATCCCTATAGCATCTGCTCTGGCTCTGATCCAAGTCACGTACGGAGCGTAGGCTTGGCTATTACTTTTTCCCAGCAAGGGTTTTCCCCGCTTACTGATACCATTCCAAGCATGCTGAAGCTTAGATAACATATCCCCCTTTAGAAGACCAGTGAGGTACAGAGATTCCTGCAACTCTTCATCCTTCGGCGGAGCTCTCAAAGCATAAGCAAACTGTCGGACCAGCAAAGATGGATTATAGTTTATACAACCCTTCCTGCCTATCAAAGGCACATTCAGAAACCCGCTGCAGCTGAAGATGATCTCAGTACCCAACCTATCTCTATCAAACCAGGCAATATCCTCCGCTGACAGACTCATCAAGCGCTCAGACCACTCAGTTGTGGCTGCAGACGAAGCAAAGGGACCCTTCTTGGTTAGGTGGCTATCAAGCCATCTATAGAGCAGGGGCACACAGCACGAGACATTCTTTCCCCTTCTATTCTCGTTTTTGTAGTGGACGGAATGGTAGACATCTCCTATCAAGGTAGGGACTGGATTCCCTGATGCAAAGATGTGGAAGGTGTCGAAGTCCACAAAGTTAGGCATATTGGGGAACAGAATGATGCCATATATGCACAGAGCGAGGATGGCGTTGAACACGACCCAACATCCGTCTTTGGCGCACTGCTGAGCCTTTCCCACTAAGAACTGCAAGGAGAAACCGGGAACCCTGTTCCAACTAGACAAGATCAACTCGGAGGCATCTAGGTGAAGTGAAGGAGCTAGACTAGCCAGATTAGGCTCAACATCCATATGAACAAAGGGCATCTGGCTCTTGATAGGCACACCTAACAAATCAGCATACTCCTCAAGTGTGGGTGCGAGAATAAAATCTAGGAAGGTAAAGCATCTCAAAGGAGGATTGTAGAACTGCAGCAGGGCGTGCAACCCATTCAACTCAAACACAGAAGGCTTACGAACCAAGTTGAGCAGTTTCCCATAGAACTTTATGAATTCGCCTCTCACAGAATCATCTGCCAAAGCAATCAAACCAATCAGATGAACAACATCAGGAGTGGGGAGCTTGTAAGCCACAGTCTTCCTCAGAGAACCCATGATAGCATAAAAGAAGGCAAGAAAACCTGAATCGGGGGAAACGGTACCAGCAACACAGACACACGTTAATGAAATGCAAATGAGTATGCAAAGCAATTTAAAATGCAATCGTGCAGCAGGAGATCAAGACAACTGCGCTGTTGAAGAGGTGAAGGTTCTGTATCAACAAAACCACAATACTGCTCTGTCAAGAATAACCATATCTCCGATGAGAAGAAAACCCGGATATCGAACCATAAATCTGCTCTGTCAAGAACAAACATACATCTGATAATAAGGACCCCTGATACAGGACCATAAATCTGCTCTGTCAAGAACACATATACCTCTGATGATGAGAACCTCTGATACCAACAAAACTGATTCACTATCAAGAAAACCAGGTAGTCTGAAGGTTAGGGTTTCCTGCAACAAACCCAACCCTGCTCACATGTATGGACCTAAACTGACACAAGTTCGGCATCCTATGCGGTCATCAGCATCACAGACATTCAAGAGGGGTGATACGATACCCAGAAGGTGTGGCATCACCGTCTCTTGAAGCGGCCTCACTCAGCTGAATTCCATATGATCGGTCCCCAGAGTCGACAACCCTCCAAACCAACAACCCCTCAGGCCCAAAGGGCCGGAAAAGAAGTCAACCGGGAGAACCTCGTCTGAGCGTGGATTTCATGAGACACTAGTGCCTCCAAAGCAAGCACGCGCTACCTAATTTCCACAACTAATGCTAGGTACACTCTAGCCTGGGTCTGGCTTCTCACTCATCAGAATGCCCCTCCCACAACAGCACAGATAATCATATCATACTGAAAATAAAGTGCGGGAAATAAAATGCGATAAGTAAACACAACCCAACAAGTAATCATACAAGCGCTAGGATTGACTCTTGCAGGGGACGTTGGATCCCCAAACTGACTCGCATAAGGGACGTTGAATCCCAGGAAACTATCAGAAGTCCCCAGCAGAGTCGCCAGTTATCGCTACCGCGAAAATAAGGTGTCGGCAAAACAGAAGAGTCGCCACCTTTCGTTATTTATCCCTCAGAACGGGAAAGGAAATGATTGGAAAAACCTGACGAAAAGGTATAAGACAAGGTCATCGCAACCATTGTCTGGGTTCGGGAGTCGGTTACGCAAGGGGAAGGTATTAGCACCCCTCACGTACATCGTACTCGATGGGATCCATGTTTGCGGTGTTTATCTGACGGGTTTGTTTACTATCTACCTATCAAGGCTGGTCTAAAAAGAAAAGAAAATGACTCGGCAAAGCGTCGCGCTTTATGCCTACGTATTCTCATCAGAGAATGAGAAATCAGAGTCAACGTAGTTCGACTAACTACGGGTTACGGGGAAGGTGGCTCGCCAATACATCATTATTGTGCCTACGTACTCTCAACAGGTATGAGAGATCAGAGCTTACGTAGTTCGGGATAATACGGATTACAGGAATTCCGATTCATCTATTTTTCGAGTAGGGTTAACAAACAGTTCCAGTAGTTTGGTGTACGCAGCTCGACCCTTGGAGACTTATGCGTTACCTTGCGGTAGAACTGGGAGTTAACGACACTCTTTTCTTCAGAAAAGCTTCCTTTGAATTACGGGCCCACGGGGTAAAAAGGTTTGAAGTTTGTTTTCTGTCTTTTACGGAAGAACTGTTTTTTATGGATGTTTGCAACTAATATCACACTAGAGACTATGATCTGAGAGTGAATGCGTCGCATGTCACCCAAAGGGTACCATACTAAACATCCAGACTGTTGAAAAGAAACTCTCCAACAATCCTTTATTAGATAGCTTAAGGCTCGTAACGTACGACATCAGTTAACCTTTATTACTGTATCTTAATTTTTTTTGAGATGAGAAGAGAGAACGAGTTGGTTCAACTAAGGGGGGACTATCAAGTCCTACTGTTGTCATGCCAAGGATTCATCCTATGATTGAGGTTTGAAGCAGGCAATCCTAGAAGTTGTCATGCATAGGTTTCAACCTAAAGTTCTAATCATCACTTCCTTATCAAAGGAAGTGAGATTCCTAGGAGATCATGTTAATGATAAACAGAAACGGATAAAGCATCAGCTTAAACAGTAAACAGATATACAGTAAATGACTGTAAAATGCATGCAATGCAAGTGAGGGAGGAAATGTGTGTGGGGCATCAGCCTCCACAAGCTCATCTCAACCTCAAGCCAAATATGAATAAATGTAATCATACAGAAGAATAAGATAAAATGCCATCAAGCAAATCACAACCCACATAGGCAAGGGAGCAGGGCTCTACCGAATACCCGCAAGCAAAGCCATACAGTAAAAATACAAGCAGAGGGAGCAACTCAACCTCTAGTGCAATCATGCTCCTAGCTTAACACAATCTAAATATGAACTTATTCTAATGCATCAAGCAAATCAAACAAGTCACATCAATACAGTTGCACAGAAAGCAAACAAACAAGAAAAGAAAGCAGATCAACAGCTTCCACAGCTTCACAGCAAAGCTCCTCTGACATTGGTTTAGTCCTCAGTCCTCAACCACTCTTCATGGCTATCATCTTCAATAGCAAGTATCAATTTGCTTCTCCAAGCTTTTAATACATCTAACATAAGTATCAACTTATTCTGTCTTCTTCCTCAAGCTTCAACTCTTTGGTAAACTCCACCTTCAGGCTTCAATCCCAATTGCAAGTATCAACTTGTTCCTTCAGGCTCTCAGTGTATCAACATAAGTATCAACTCAAACTTTTCTTCTTCAAGCCTTAGCTCTTCACTCAGTTTCAATTTGATCTTCTTCACAAGTATCAACTTGTTCTTCTGGACCTTCAAGCTTCAGCTTTCTCCTCCTTACAAGTATCAACTTGCTCTTCCTGACCTACAGGCTTCAGCTCCTATGGGTAGTCTTCAAACACAAAGAAATATCAACTCCTAGCCTCTTCAGCCTTTAGACAAGGACTCTATCCTCTAGCAGGGGAGAAAGATTCATCTAACAAGAGTAAAGTTTGGATGACTGGTAGCAGAGTGAAGACCAAAGGTCACCACCAAGCATCCTATCATCAGAGAAAGGGACCCTCAAAGGTTCTACCAACTTGTAAGGAGCCACACATCCTACCAAAGGAGGCACGAGGCCTTTATAAGGGGACCTTACATCATAGGGAAGAATGGAAGTGATCAACATCTTCCATGTTTATGAAGGAAGAGAATTTATCTAGAAGCTCTGCCTACAAACCCTAATCTTAACACCTAATCAACAATACACAAAAAGAAGGGAATATCTTCACATCCAAGCTTCTTCGAGCAATCTATTGCATCCTCAACTTGCCTTCAACATCATCCAAGAGCAGGCAAAGCAAACCCTAATCTAAGGGAACTAAAGAGGTCATTCTAGTTGAATTAGTGCATTAGAATCATCTAAAGTTAGCACCTAAACTAAAATAATAAAAAAATAGCAAACCACATTGTAAATTCCTACAAAAATTCCCAAGGGACCCTAATTCAATCATGAATCTACCCTACAAAAATCAGAGGTTGAATCATCCACCAAGCTCTAGAAATAAAACCTAAATCATAAGGTATCAATCATAAACCCTAAAAAAGGAGCTCCTAAAGTTTCAACCTAAAACTACCACTTATATTCATCACAAAAATGTAAGAAAAATCTAGGGGGAGCATTCATATATATGCTAGCTACACACAAATAAACAAGGCAAGAACCATCATCAAATGATCAAACCAAATTCAACAAGATCAAGCATCAACCATGATTATTTTAATATCAATTAAAATGTAAAAAATGCTAATAAAATCAGAAATGCATGAAATATTAATATTTTTTACCTAAAACTTAATAGATTCAATCATGAATCAATGGCAAAAAGAAGGGAATTAATTGAGTCATTTTTCAATTATTTATGAATTTTCCAATAACCATGAATGAAATGAAAAATAAAAATAAAATCAAAAGAAAATGAAAGGCGCGTGGTGTGAATAGCAAATTAATTCATTTCATTTCAATGTTTGGGCCAGAAAGGGGGTGTGAGTATCAACTAGTAACTTAAGCCCAAAACCAACAAATAAATGAAACGCTGCGTTTCATATTATTTCAGAATCCTTCACAAAATTAGAAATGATCGTGGCCGTGGGATGATGTCTTCAGTCAAAGTCAACCTAAGATCTAATGGCTATCAAGTCATCTTCTCCATTTGAATTCCTGAAACACGCGCGCAGCCATGGCCACCGTCGGTGGTTCTCCGGTCATCAGCTCAAACCCTAACTCTTTCCATAATCCACCATTCCAAATGGTCTCTACACGAAACTTGTCCCAAATCTCAGAAGGAATCTTCCTATACCACTTAATCATCCTAAAAGTTCAAGATTCACAAGAACACAATCTCAATCGAAAATTGGATAAACCCTAATTGGTCACTAACTCCTAATTTAATGATCTAGAAACCTTCCTACATCATTCTACAATGCATCTACCATAACAATTCCCATTGATTCTACCTAAATTAAGCCATAGAATGAGAACTGCATACCTGGTCAATTCGTGTGAACAGAGTGGTTGAATCTTCAAATCAACCCTCAAGAACTTGCAGACTCCTTCACTCTCCAATCAACCTTTTGTATGCAAAGAAACGAGTTGAAATGCCTTGGATTCTTGAACCCAATTCTGAGTTGCAAGCTTCCAACTCCAATGGCTAACTCACAATCCCTCCACAATTTGGCCTTGAATTTGATCTGGGATCAATCACCAACCTCAGAGCAAGCTATTTAGATCAATTTCTTGGACTGAAATGTCCTCTAACCTTGTAACAGATTTTGATTTGCAAGAAGAGCTTTCACAATGCAATCTCACTCTCCTCTCTCAATTCTCACCAACCTTCACTCTGAACCAATTCATAATCATATATAGGACATGAATGAATGATCTAGAAAGTTCTAGATCAATCCAATGAGTATTTCACTATCTCATGTCATGGAAAATTCAATCTCATGCCATTCTCATGCCAATTCTGCTAGCAGCTTGTATTCACTATGCCCTTCATCCAAATTCTCCTCACATGAGATTATGAAAGTGTTAAGATGTGCTTGTACCTTGGTTTTAATCTTATGAGAAGTTTGGCATATGTTACTTAAACCTTAAGCAAGCAAAAGCAACTCCATGATTTTGAGCTCAAATGAAAAAAGTGTCATTTCCATTGTCTTTAAAGTGCATTTTACAATCAAAATGACATATAGGTTTGTCTCCTTTGGTCACCAAATGAAAAATCCCAAATTTGGTCTTTTTAATGAACTTTAAATCATCCTTTTTTAAGCCAATTTTGCAATTTTGAGTTAAAAGCAATTCCAACCTCTCATGACCACTTTTATAGCCTTAAAACATCATTTTGAACATGTTTGATGTTGGACATTTTCCCATCTGAAGCTTGGAAATAGGAGTTATGGCCTTATGCTTGAAATGACCTATAATCTTCAAATGACCAAAATACCCTTGACTTGTCAAATCCATAACTTGAGTTCTATAAATCCTATAAAGGACTTCTAGTACTCTCTAGAAAGATAAGAGGATAAGGAACAACATTCATGTTGACCAAAAGTTCATAGGAATCATCCTTCTTGGGCAAACGTTTCATGCAAGTTGGGTAACTTTCAAGCTCCAAATTCACATTCCTCAGATGACTTGTAACTTGTCAAAGTCATAACTTGAGTTCTACAAATCCTATCAAGGACTTCTAGCACTCAAATTAAAGCTAAGATCATGCTATACAACAATAATGTTGGGGGAAAGATGAGATAACAATCACATCTTGAGCTAAATTGCCTTGAAAATAGGGGTCAAACTAGGGGATTTTACACTGTCAAGCCTTAGAAACCCTAGCCTGAAACTTCTCAAACTCTTCAATCATGATGAGTTGACCTTGGAATCATCCTTATAACATCTCAATGTATCAATCCATGATCACATGGCTCTTGAATTAGGTCTCAACCTCCTTCAAATCCTCAGTTGACTTAGGGTTGACCCAGTCAAACCCTAGCTGCACCAATCATGGCTGAGGCTTCTTATTCTTGCACAATGACCTGTCTAGTCCTCAAAGTGATCTTCAACACTTATCATGAGCTCTATCAAGACCTCAAGTCTAACTTCATGGCTTCAGAATCATCTGATGACTTCCCACAACTCTCAAGTTAGGAGACACACCCTCTTGGCTTCAATCACTCTCTCTGAGGATCTTTTAACTTCTCTGACAAGGATATCAACCCTTGAGCACCTGAATAACCTTCTTAGCTAGTTTCATAGTCTTATATAGCTCTCAATTGGTGATCATACCTTTGATCTTCTGCACACATGTCAATGAAATGCAAATGATAATGCTAATGTGAATGAAATGAAACATAAGCTAGGTAAAGAAAAGTTGGGCAAATTTTGGGGTGCAACAGGGAGCACGTGAAGGCAAACAGAAAACAACTGATAAAATCATAAAGCAGATAAGAAATAGAAAGTACAAATGTAGATGCAATGCAGTAATCCAAGCAGAGGGAGAACACCCAACCTCTAAGCAAACAAGTTAAGAGAACAACAATCAAGCAAAAGGAGGGTCACCTCAACCTTTAGATGCAATCATAGCACTCACAAAAGGGAAAATAACACAGAAGCAGAGGGAGGGTCACCTCAACCTCTAATACAAACAAGCAAAGGGAGATCAACTCAACCTTTCAATGCAATCATGCACCTAAGCCTAGAATACTCTATACATGAGACTATCCTAATGCATCAAGCAACAGACAAGCAAACAACCACACCACAATCCATCAGGAAAGAAGAGGTGAACTGGAATAGCAACAAGGAAGTCATCCCAAGGCTGCATCCAGTGGATATGTGTCAACACATGAGTCAATCAGAGGCTCAACCTCTTGAGGAATGCACAAAGCACTTCCTAAGGAAGGCCAGGCTCTCCCAAGAGGGATCCTATGTCAATAGGACAGATAAAGGAACTGGGGAAGATCCTAGATGTCAATCTAAGGTGTTAGCTTAATATGCATCAGTACAGGAGTCCATCAGAGGCTCCACCTCTTGAGGAATGCACAGAGCACTTCCTAAGGAAGGCCAGGCTCTCCCAAGAGGGATCCTATGTCAATAGGACAAAGAATGATTTAAGGAATGAACCTAGATGTCAATCTAAGGCACTTGATTAAGGTGCATCAGCACATGAGTCCATCAGAGGCTCCACCTCTTGAGGAATACACAGAGCACTTCCTAAGGAAGGTCAGGCTCTCCCAAGAGGGATCCTATGTCAATAGGACAAAGAGTTTAGGTGAGGAACCTAGATATCAATCTAAGGTGTCAAGGCAATGTACATCAGTACAGGATTCCATCAAAGGCTCCACCTCTTGAGGAATGCACAAAGCACTTCCTAAGGAAGGTCAGGCTCTCCCAAGAGGGATCCTATGTCAATAGGACAAAGAATGATTTTAGATGATGGGAGGCATGGTGAAAACCTAAGGAATTCACCAAGGCACTCAACTAAATTCATTTGATTAAGAAATGATGGGAAGCATGGCATATACCAAAGGTATCCACCATGACACTCAACCAATCATGGATGATTATGAGCAATGCAAAGCAAAGCTAGAAGGGGAATCATCCTCCTAAAGGTTTTAATGGAAACCCTAATGATTAGTTACAAGGATCACCTAACCAAATTGATTTAGAAGCTCTATCAAGGCTTAACAATCGTTCTAAATAGGTGTCTACCTATGCTCTATTCCATCAAGAAGAGATTAGAAGTCTAAAGTTTGCTAAGGTTCACCTTAGAAGCTAAACTATGAGGTAAGCTAAGTTAGGATCCACCTAAAAACAATCACCATGTAAAATCTAATTAAAATAGGAAATCACCCCTAAATACTCTACCAAAAATCCTAGGGTCTCCTAGGGTTATTATGAACCTATGGTAGAAAAATCAGAGCCTAACTCTAAGTTTAAGGGCACTAAGCTAAATGCTAAATCTAAAGTGTGTTATGGGAAGACCTAATGGGAAGGTCCTAAAGAATTCATTTAAAACCTATCAAGATGGAACCTTAAATATCCAAGAAGAATATCTAAGGGTCACCTAAGATGTCTAGAGCAATCACGCAAAAATTCAGATCCTAAATCAAAACCATAATCTAGTACAAAAATCAGCAAGCCAATCATGTATTTTTGACATTATTTAAATGACAATTTAAATGAAAAATACACAGAAAATCCAAAATGCATCAAAAATGAAATTAAAAAGCTCCGAAAATTAAAGGAAATGTCAAGGATCACTCATGATTTTTTCCAGAATTATTTGATGATTTTTCCTATTTTTTATGAATTAAAATGAATCAATCAATAAAACATAAAAAGAAAATGAATTAAAAGAAATTAAAAGACAAGAAAATGTCACAACCGTCAGATCAGATTACTAGTCAAGGGATCCAATGCTTCCTAGCGCGCCACGTAGGCAGTCAACGCTCAACACAACAATGCCAATGGATCCTGACCATCAGATCAGGTCAAGGTCTACTAAATCAAAGGCTGTGAGGGAGGGGGCCAAAACGCCGCGTTTCATTAAACGGGCTGAGGCGAGATCATGGCCACACACACTGAAGACTGGTCAAGCCATCCTAAGACCTACACACTTCCATGTATGCAAGCCAGACTCTAGTACAAACCGGAACTAAATCTGAACCACACGATGGGGAGACTAGTCATGATTTTTACACAGATCCTAGGGTCACGATTTAAACTAAGGACTTGGAGGGATGTTTCACAGCTCGCCGGAGAAGATGAACCTGCGGTGGTTCCGATTGTCTTCTCCGGCCACCCAAAGTTGCAGGGGATTCTAACCTTAGCCAAAACCTATGATTTTTTACATCAACGTGCTCGCCTTTCCTAGTAGATCACGAATCTATCAATCTTTTTATTTTTTCTCGCCTAAATCCCTCAAAACGCAAGCCAACAAGAAAATATGCACTTCCAAGAATCATCTCAATCAGCCACCATTTCAATCCTAAAATCATCTAGGTTACTCCAGAAACCTTACCACATGTCTAATCTAACCTAATTGCACATAAATAAGGAGAATTCGTGAGAAGAAGAAACCTGATCAGAAGCTTCAGTGGAGTCCCTATCAAGTGCTCAACCTTGCTCCAAACGATGCATAATCAATCAATGATCAATGCTGAAGTTATCTTGATGCTCAATTGTTCTTGAAATTGCTTCAATCTCCAAAACCGATTCTCACTTGCAAGCTCCGAGTTCTCAACTGTTTCTAACTGATTTTCCTCCAAATTGCATCCCTGATCATCTGAAACTGATCTATGGCTTATATAGATGATGTTTGGATCAGTATCAGGCCCAATCATGGACCATTCAATCCATTTCAATTTTCACTTTTTCCTTCCAAAACTCACTATGGTAGTGCATGAAAACAACCTCATTTTCCTTTCCAAATTGGCTCCAATGCATTGCTGGTATGGTGGTGAGTATGAAGGGCCAAGATTCATCCCTTAATCTCAATCAATGGATGGTTTTTGTCATGTAACTTCTCCTTGAAGTAACTCCAAATTTAGCCATGAAATATGCTTCAATTTGGAAATCTAAAAATGCCAATGTGTTCCAAATATCATTTACACTCAAAATATGCACAAACTTGCAATATCTTGAACCAATATGAATTATTTTGCAATTTTCTCATTTAATGCCTTTTTAATCTCTTTTGCAAAATTTCCTTCAACCAACTCTCATTCTAATCCATATCAATGAACTCTTGTTGCTTGGTTGAGTAAATAACCCCATTTTGAGAAACTTTCAAGTTGAACAAAATTCCATTTGAGGTGTGTAAGATGGTGAAATGGACCTATAATCCAAAATGACTTGTAATCTCAACTTCCCAAAATACCCCTAGCTTGTAAGCTCCATATATTGAGTTCTACAAATCCAATCATGGACTTCTAGTACTCTTTGGAAAGCTAAGAAGATAAGGAACAACATTCATGTTGGCCTGAAGTTAAGGAGAAGCTTCCTTCTAGGTCAAAAGTGGCATGGAAGTTGGTTGACTTTCAAGTACCAAAATTACATTCATTTGATGACCTTTAACTTGTCTGCTTCATAACTTGAGTTCTATAAACCCTATCAAGGACTTCTAGTACTCAAATTAAAGCTATGATCATGCTCCATAATAATCATGTTAGGGGTCAAGGTGAGATGTGTTAGAACACAAATTGGTTCTTAATTATATCTCTATGTTTTGATGATAACTCTTACGAAATTTTGTATTAAAGAATTATACACTATAAAATTTGTTTAAGAATGTTTGCTGCAGATATTAAAATGAATATCATTCTGGAAGCAAATTAGATCTGAACATGAAAATATGCAAGGCTCTGAAGCGTCAGAAGCATCTCTTTGAAGAATCTGAACGCTGCCTACAGAAGATTCTGAGCACTGTCTACAGAAAGATCTGAAGCAGAAGCTACAGAAGAATCTGAAGCAGAAGCCAGAAGCATCTAAAGCATTGAAGAATTCTGTATGAAGAGTTTCAAGCTCAATTTATTTCAGAAGACTCTGATAGTACTACGCTGCCAGTACTGAGGATCTGATCCCAAACTCTGCTTTGAAGTATTACACGCTGAAAGCACACTTGCTGCATTGCTCTGATTCAGCAAACTCTGATGAAACATAAGACTCTGATCACTCAAGGCTCTGATGATTATTTGCTGAAACTTGTTGAAGAAGAATTCAAAGTTATGTCCGTTGGAATGGCCAAACGACTCTTTCCTCATTTATGCTAGACACTAGAACACAGACAAAAAGGTTTTATCTGTGTGTTCTACTTCTAGGAAAGGTCATGTGATGTGAAGACAAAAAGGCTCAGACCTTTTCAGTACACATCCTTCAACGTGAAAAGCTACTTGAACCTCTCTTCCTATAAAAGCAAGACTCCATCTCTCTTCTTCAGTTGACGAAATCTTTGAAAGAAATTCATTACAAGCTCTCATGCAAATCTTTATCTTGCTGAATTTATTTCTAAGTTCTTAAATCTTAAGTGTAAAATCACAGTTGTGATATAGCTTAATTAGAAGCATTTAAACACTTGTTTTATTCTTACATTTGATTGTAAAAGATCCTTAAGAAGATCCAGTTGGGATCAGTAGTTCTTAAGAAGACTAAGAACAGTTGCTCTTAGTGCTTGTTATTGTAATCAGTTGATTAATAGTGGATTAAGTCCTTGTTGAGAAAGGCAAATCACTCTTGATAGGGTGGACTGGAGTAGTTGAGTTCACGAACCTGGATAAAAATCTTTGAGTTTTTATTGCTATAAGTTTTTATATATACTTATTCAACCCCCTAAGTATTTTCTCACCTTCAGTTGGCATCAGAGCTCCAGTTCTGTGTGTGCTACCACTTCACAGTGACAGAAAAGATCCAGTGAGAAAACTTTGATATATATTTGGTTGTTATTATGGCTGAAACTTCAACATCTAACAGTGACAACATATATGAAGAAAGGGATAGAATCAGCACAAAACCCCTTATGTTTGATGGGGAGAAATTTGATTATCGGAAGGACAGAATAGAAAGTTTCTTCCTTGGTTATGATGCTGATTTATGGGACTTGGTCATAGATGGATATGTTCATCCCACTGATGGGAATGGCAAGAAAGTAGATAGAAAATCTATGACTGAAGCCCAAAAGAAGGAGTTTAGAAATCACCACAAGGCTAGAACAATCTTGTTAAATGCAATATCTCATACTGAGTATGAGAAGATCACAAATAGAGAAACTGCATTTGACATGTTTGAGTCTTTGAAGATGACTCACGAAGGAAACCTTCAAGTTAAAGAGACCAAGGCTCTAGCGCTAATACAGAAGTATGAAGCGTTCAAAATGGAAGAATCTGAGTCTATAGAAACTATGTTCTCTAGATTTCAGATCCTCACAGCTGGTCTAAAAGTGCTGGACAAAGGCTACTCAACTGCTGATCATGTGAAGAAGATCATCAGAAGCTTGCCTATCAGATGGAGACCTATGGTCACTGCTCTGAAGCTTGCTAAGGATCTGAACAAGATCACTCTGGATGAGTTAATCAGCTCACTAAGGAGCCATGAAATTGAACTTGAGGAAGATGAGCCTCAAAAGAAAGGTAAGTCAATTGCCTTAAAATCTAACAAATCTGTGAAAGCTTTGCAGGTGTTAGAAGAGAGCTCTGAAGAGTCTTCTTCTGAAGAAGAAGATGAACTATCCTTGTTGTCCAGGAGAATCAACAGACTCTGGAAGCACAAGCAGAGGAAATTCAAGAACTTCAAGAAGCCAGATCAGCGCAAGGAGTCCTCTGGACCAAAAAGATCTGGAAAGAAGGAAGTTGTTTGTTTTGAATGCAAACAACCTGGTCATTATAAAAATGAATGTCCAAAGCTTCAGAAAGAAAAGCCCAGAAGAAAGCCTGAGCACAAGAAGAAGGTTCTAATGGCAACCTGGGATGATTCAGATGAATCTGGATCCTCATCAGAATCTGAAGATGAATGCACCAACATGGCTCTGATGGCAGGCATTAAAGATCAGAATGAAGGATCATCTGGATCTGAGTCTGATTCTGAATCTGACTCAGAAGAGGTACTTTCTGATCTCACTAGGGAAGAGCTTATTAAAGTCTTATCAGAATTCTTGAAAAATTATAATCAGATTAAGCTCAAATGCAAGAAGCTTAAATGCAATCTTGGATCTGAGAATAATCTATTAAGATCAGAAGTTGCTGAGCTAAAAGAAAATAATTTGAAAATGAAAGCTAATTTTGAAAAAGCTCAACAAAACTCTGAATCTGAAAGTAAGTCTAAATGCAAAAACATTTTAGAAGAATATGACTTCAGCTTTCAGAAGTTTCTTGCTAAAAGCATAGATAGAAGCAAGATGGCTTCAATAATCTATGGAGTTAGTAGAAACAACAGGAAAGGAATTGGATATGAATCTTCCTCTGGAAAGGATTTAAATCCAATGTCTGTTGGTAAACTTGTTATTAAGAAAACTCCCTTATACTCTCATTTCAAATTTGGTCATTTGAATGATATTAAACACACACGTTCTGATCAGAATGTTCTTGTGTTTAAGCCAAAAGTAAGTCAGAACAAAATTATTGTAAAAAGACAGAAGTTCAGACCAACTTTCAAGGCAACTAACCCAAAAGGACCCAAAAATATCTGGGTACCTAAGAGTAAAATAATTCCTGCTGCAGATGTTCTTAGCAGCAAGGTCAGGACGCCAGTCATGGTACCTGGACTCTGGATGCTCGCGACATATGACGGGAGAAAGGTCTATGTTCCAAAGCCTGGAGCTTAAATCTGGAGGAGAAGTGAAGTTTGGAGGGAATCAGAAGGGCAAGATCATTGGCTTTGGTACTATTGGCAATGGTAACCTTCCCTCTATATCGTATGTTCTTCTTGTAGAAGGATTAAAGCATAATCTGTTGTCCATAAGTCAATTAAGTAATAATGGTTATGATATAATCTTTAATCAACAATGTTGTATAGTTGTTAGTCAGAAGGATGGCTCAATCCTATTTAATGGAAAGAGGAAGAACAACATTTACAAAATGAATCTTTCAGAACTTAAGGTTCAAAATGTTGAATGCCTTTTGTCTGTTAATGATGAGCAATGGGTCTGGCACAGAAGATTGGGGCATATTAATATGAGACGTATATCTCAGATTAATAAACTCAATCTGGTCAGAGGACTTCCTAAGTTGAAGTTCAACTCAGATGCTCTTTGTGAAGCAAGTCAAAAAGGAAAATTTTCAAAATCTTCTTTTAAATCAAAAAATGTTGTTTCAACCTCAAGACCATTAGAATTACTTCACATTGATCTGTTTGGACCAGTGAAAACTGCATCCATCAGAGGCAAGAAGTATGGATTAGTCATTGTTGATGACTACAGCAGATGGACATGGGTAAAGTTCCTAAAACACAAGGATGAGTCACATTCTGTGTTCTTTGACTTCTGCAAACAAGTCCAGAATGAAAAAGAGTTTAAAATTATTAAAGTCAGAAGTGATCATGGTGGTGAATTTGAAAACAAATATTTTGAAAAATATTTTAATGAAAATGGCATTGCTCATGATTTTTCCTGTCCTAGAACTCCACAACAAAATGGAGTTGTAGAGAGGAAAAATAGAACTCTGCAAGAAATGGCCAGAACCATGATCAACGAGACTAATCTGGCAAAGCATTTTTGGGCAGAAGCAATAAACATAGCTTGTTACATTCAGAACAGAGTGTCTGTAAGACCTCTTCTGGAAAAGACTCCCTATGAATTGTGGAGGAACAGAAAGCCCAACATTTCATATTTTCATCCTTTTTGATGTATTTGTTATATGTTGAACACTAAAGAGAATCTTAACAAGTTTGATTCTAAAGCACAGAAGTGTTTCATGCTTGGGTATTCTGAACGCTCTAAAGGCTACAGAGTATACAATACTGAAACACAGAATGTGGAGGAATCTATACATGTTAGATTTGATGATAAGCTTGGCATTAAAAACCCAAAGCAGTTTGAAAGTTCTGCAGATAGAAAAGTAATTCTCACAGACTCTGAAGGCCCAGAGGCAGACAAAGCTCAAGTGAAGGAACCAGAAGCAACGCCAGATGCAATTCCTTTAGCTTCTCAAATGAACAACTTGAACATTTCGGAAGAATCAAATGTTAGAGGATCATCTTCCAGAATCAAGGCCTCTCACCCAGAGGATGTGATCATTGGAAAGAAGGATGACCCCATTAGAACAAGATCCTTCCTCAGATCATCTAAAGCATCATTATTTGGGTTGGTGTCAGTTATTGAACCAACTTCTGTGGATGAAGCTCTGCAAGATAATGAATGGATAATTTCCATGCAAGAAGAGCTCAATCAGTTCACAAGAAATGATGTTTGGGATTTGGTTCCAAGACCAAAAGGATTCAACATAATTGGAACTAAATGGGTCTTCAAAAATAAGTTAAATGAGAAAGGAGAAGTTGAAAGAAATAGAGCAAGGCTTGTTGCTCAAGGTTATAGCCATCAAGAAGGAATTGATTATACAGAGACTTATGCTCCTGTATCTAGGTTAGAGTCTATTCGTTTACACATTTCTTTTGCTGCACAAAATAACATCACTCTATATCAGATGGATGTTAAAAGTGCCTTTCTAAATGGTATTATAGAAGAAGAAGTCTATGTTCAACAACCTCCTGGTTTTGAAAGTGAAAAATTTCCAGAACATGTTTTCAAACTAAAGAAATCTCTTTATGGTTTAAAACAAGCTCCCAGAGCTTGGTATGAGAGGTTAAGCAATTTTCTTCTGGAGAAAATTTTTATCAGAGGCAAAGTGGACACAACTCTCTTTTGTAAAACATTTAAGAAAGATCTTTTAATCTGTCAAATATATGTGGATGATATTATATTTGGATCTACCAATGTTTTGCTGGGAAAGGATTTTGCTCAATGTGTGTAGGCTGAATTTGAGATGAGCATGATGGGAGAATTGAGGTTCTTTCTGGGAATTCAAGTCAACCAAACTCCAGATTTCACTTACATTCATCAGACCAAATATGTTAAAGAGTTTCTGAAGAAGTTTAACATGACTGATAGTAAGATGGCAAAGACTCCCATGCATCCAACAAGTACACTTGGTAAGGAAGAGGTAAGTAAGAAAGTTGATCAGAAACTCTACAGAGAAAATCTGATGATTTCAAATTAGTTGGATTATGTGATGCTGACTACGCTGGAGACAGAATGGAAAGAAAAGTACTTTTGGAAGTTGTCAATTTCTAGGAAGAAATTTAATCTCCTGGTACAGCAAGAAGCAACCTTCAATTGCGCTATCAACTACAGAGGCATAATATATTGATGTTGTTGGATGTATCACGCAGATGCTCTAGATGAAAAGTCAACTAGAAGACTATCAGATCTTTGAGAGTAATATTTCTATTTTCTGTGATAATACTTCTGATATATGTTTGTCTAAAAACCCCATTTTACACTCTAAGGCAAAACATATAAAAATTAAACATCATTTCATCAGAGACTATGTTCAGAAGGGTATTATAAACTTAGCCTTTGTTGATACAGATCATCAGTGGGCTGATATTTTCACAAAACCCTTTGCTGAAGATAGGTTCAAGTTTATTCTGAAAAATATTGGTATGGAATTTTGTCCAGAATGATATTTATCAGAAGCAATTTCTCAGATGGAAATTGTTTAAAACTCTGAAGTATTTCAGTTGTCAATTATTTGATTTCTTGAGTTATTATTTGTGTGTATCTGAACTAACCAATCTTAGAGGATCTGAACATTGGCTAACGTTTCATTTCTCAAGAGAATTCAGAAGCACATGCAAGCAAACACGTGTCACTCTGAATCTGAAAAGATGGCGTGCACATTACTAAAGAGACATTTGAGGTATTGTTTGAATAGTGAAAATCTTGGTTTTCCCCCAAAATTGTCAGAATCAATTAATGTTTTGAAATGATTTTTATTCTTTTCATTAAATGCTATTAATTGCTAAGTGGAACGTGTTGAATGTGTCTTTTTGAATGCCCTAATTTCTTTCTCTATAAATACCACAAATCACACCATTTCACACTTTTCACCTCACCAACATTATATGCATTTCTGTCTGCTCTTTGCTCTTCATAAAAACCCTAAACCTTCATCCAAATCTTCTTCATCTTTATCAATGGCAACATCATCCTTAACATCAGCTCAGTTTCAATCATCTATGGCTGCAGTTGCGTCAGCAAACATGGGTGCTACTCCCTTTAAGGAACCTAAGAGAACATTGTTAACCCCTGTGGACAAGCTTGAAGTTCTCTGTGAATCCATGGTGGAATTTGACTCTCAGGCTGACAATGGATTTGAGTTACGTTCTATTATTGATGCACAAGGCTGGGTTAAGTGTTTTGACAGGTTGTTTGGTCTAGTGTATCCACACTTGGTGAAGGAATTTTGGATTCATGCTTCTGTTTATCCAAAGTTCATCCACTCTTCTGTTCTGGGAAAGGAGATCATCATCACTGAAGATCTCATCAAAAAACTCATAGGGTATGAGGAAAATGATGGAGTTTGACATCTCCCAGCTGGGCGTGTTGACATGGAAGAAGTGTATGAGGAAGTTATTGCATCTGGACAGGCTTTTAACAAATTTAAAGATCTGAAACCTGACTACAAAATCTGGGCAAAGATTTTTCTGGGATGCATCAATCACAGAAAATCAACAAATTCTCCAGATTATGTGAATAATGAACAACTCTACTTCATGTACTGCTTGAGTCAGAGTACAAAGGTAGATCTTCCACACATTCTCTTTATGCATCTATGGAATCACATCAATGCATCCAGAGAAACCGTAAAGGATAAGGGATAGAAGATCAGGACGTGGATTCCCTTTGGAAGATTGATCTCAGACATTCTAACAGAGAATGGTCTGGTAACTGCTCTTTATGAAGCTGGAGTTAAAGAAGAGCTTGAATCAATTGTTGGAAAACCATTGAATGGAAAGAGTCTTCAGAGGCTAAAAATTGTTGATGAACTCACAGCTGCTCCCAATAAGCTGAATGTCTCTGAAGTTAGTCAGAGGAGGATTCCAGTTCAAGACTTTCCACTCTTTGGTTCTGAAGAACCTAGGGATATTATTCTTAGGTATATTAATGCGTGCAAAGCAGATGGAACACCTTTTCCTGCAGATATTCTGATTCGTGCTAGAGAACCTATGCCAGATGTGTATGATGAGAACATGAGGAAAAGAAAGCAATTAGAGGCAGAAGAAGCTGCTGCTCAGAAGAAACAAAGAGTTGCTGAAAAGCCACAGAAGCAGATTAAGAGAAAAGCTTCTGGAGAAGTTCCCTCTGTTCCTACCAAGCGCATAAAAAAAAGGTACTAAAACATCTTTACCTTCTATTCCTAAAATTGTTGTAAATGTATCAACAATTAGTTCTGTGCCTGAACCCCCTCCCACTCAAAATCAAACAATTCCTATTCCATCTCAAACATCTGAACCACCAAAATCATCTGATCCTGTTTCCACTACACCACATAAATCATCTGATATTCCACAATCACAACCACAAACAAAACCAACAGAACAATCTACAACACAACAACAGGCTGAAATTCAACAACCAACTGCATCTGAACCCATACAATCTGACCCAGTTACATCTGAATAAGTTTCATCTGAACAAGTTGCATCTGAACCACCATCATCCAAACCTTCTGATATTCAACCAGAACCATCCAATCCTATTGAAACAAATATACGTGATACTGAGGTTCTGAACATTAAACCTCTCAAGATTGTATTTGAAGTTTATTCTACATCTTGTACCCCAACCACCTCATCTGATTCATCTGAATCTAATGTCCATCCTGATGTTATTTCACCCCCCTCTCTCAGAGAATTTGAATCTAAACAACCAGAACCACCTGTTTCATCTGAAACTCTCATTCCTAAACCCATTCCATCACCTAAACCTAGGACATCTGAATTTGTTTCATTTGCTTCTTTTAAACCTTTTCCCTCTGATCCACTTCCTTCTAGTTTAAAGCTTAAACATTTCTATACCAGAATAGAACCAACTGACATATTCATTCCATTTAAACCTAAAACTTCCACTATTCTACCATCTGTTCTTCAAACCTATTTAAAGGAACTGCCATATATGATTTCATCAGAACCTCTATTGTCTGATAAATCTGTTTTCATTCCTTACACTTCAACCATATTTAATGTTGTTTCCTATGCCTCACTTGTAAAACCATCTCTGGTTAATGCTTTATCCAGATCCAAAACTACCACTTCATCTGACCATCCATCTCTTCCTTTCTACCCTCGTCCTCTGATCATCATTCCAAAATTTACCATACCACCTCCACCTCAACCCAAGCCATTCACTTTGGAAACCCTTCTCAAACCAAAAACTAGGCTGAATGTTGATACTTTATTTGCTAATTTTCTAAAAGAGATAAAGATGAATTTAGGCTCTGTACAGAAGAGATGTTTGTCAACCATGGATGCAAATGAATCTGATGCTATCTGGAATAGCTTCATTACCAGATTCAATAGTGTAGCCTCAAATCTGAAGAATGTCTGTTCTGATGATGCGAAGCTTAGATTTGCTGAAACTACCAGAAGCATGATATGGAATGTAAAAAGATCTGAACCTTTGCTTCTTGAAGATGTACCTTCATCTTCTGGAGTAACTGCTACAGAAGCTTTTTGCAGAATCTGCTTTTGAAGAAAATCCACTGGCTATGACAATTGTGGAACATCCCTCTGGATCTGCTGCTCCTGACTCTGCATCCCCAGTGGAAATTGACTATGTTACTGCTTTAGAATCTGCCCCACCTTCTTCATCTGAAATCAAGAAAGAGAATCCAGATCTAGAAGATAAGATTGCAGTATTTGAAGCTGGGCAATCTGAGATCAAGTCATGGATGTCTAAGCAAGACCAGAAGTCTGAAGACATGGCACAATGGATGTCTAAACAAGATCAGAAGAATGAAAACATGGCAAAATGGATGACAAAGCAAGAAGAATCTTCATCTGAGATCACTCATCTTCTGAAGATGATTCTGTCCAAGCAAACCTAGTTTATGTTTTTCTGTATCTGATGTTTGTGCACATGTAATTGAATTCTTTTGTGATGATGTGTCTGTTTGTTATCTGAATCAATGAATGACTCTGCTGTTTTCTCCACATGAATATATCTTTTATGTATTTCCTTTTATTTGTCTTTAAAATTTTTACTTTTTGATTATGACAAAAAAAGGGGGAGAAAATGGATTGACTGTTCAAATAAAGTCTACCTAAATGAAATTCAGACATATCAATTTTAAGTAACGTGAACTCTTAGTATTTTAGATCATTTGAAAAATCTGACCAATTCTTTAAAAGTAACTCTGACATCCCCAGATCAAGTTTTAACCTATCAGGCTCTGATTCTGAAACATGCATCCAAAATCAAGATCTAAGTTTTTGGAACAATCAGGCTCTGATTCTATAAAGAATACTCATGCAAAAGGGAAGTTTCTATTTCTTCTAAGTATTCAATTCAGGGGGAGATTCATCATCTCAGGGGGAGTTTTAATTATAATGTTTATTGAACAAAATTTCTTATGTTTTTGTCATCATAAAAAAGGGGGAGATTGTTAGAACACAGATTGGTTCTTAATTATATCTCTATGTTTTGATGATAACTCTTACGAAATTTTGTATTAAAGAATTATACACTCTAAAATTTGTTTAAGAATGTTTGCTGCAGATATTAAAGTGAATATCATTCTGGAAGAAAATTAGATCTGAACATGAAAATATGCAAGGCTCTGAAGCGTCAGAAGCATCTCTTAGAAGAATTTGAACGCTGCCTACAGAAGATTCTGAGCGCTGTCTACAAAAAGATCTGAAGCAAAAGCTACAGAAGTATCTGAAGCAGAAGCCAGAAGCATCTGAAGCATTGAAGAATTTTGTATGAAGAGTTTCAAGCTCAGTTTATTTCAGAACACTCTGATAGTACTACGATGCCAGTATTGAGGATCTGATCCCAAACTCTGCTCTGAAGTATTACACGCTGAAAGCACACTTGCTGCATTGCTCTGATTCAGCAAACTCTGATGAACATCAGAAGACTCTGATCACTCAAGGCTCTGATGATTATTTGCTAAAACTTGTTGAAGAAGAATTCAAAGTTATGTCCGTTGGAATGGCCAAACGACTCTTTCCTCATTTATGCTAGGCACAAGAACACAGGCAAAAAGGTTTTATCTGTGCATTCTACTTCTAGGAAAGGTCATGTGATGTGAAGAAAAAAAGGCTCAGACCTTTTCAGTACACAGCCTTCAACGTGAAAAGCTACTTGGACCTCTGTGCCTATAAAAGCAAAACTCCACGAAATCTTTGAAAGAAATTCATTACAAGCTCTCATACAAATCTTTATCTTGCTGAATTTATTTCTAAGTTCTTAAATCTTAAGTGTAAAATCACAGTTGTGATATAGCTTAATTAGAAGCATTTAAACACTTGTTTTATTCTTACATTTGATTGTAAAAGATCCTTAAGAAGATCCAGTTGGGATCAGTAGTTCTTAAGAAGACTAAGAACAGTTGCTCTTAGTGCTTGCTATTGTAATCAGATGATTAATAGTGGATTAAGTCCTTGTTGAGAAAGGCAAATCACTCTTGATAGGGTGGACTGGAGTAGTTGAGTTCAACGAATCAGGATAAAAATCTTTGAGTTTTTATTGCTATAAGTTTTTATATATACTTATTCAACCCCCCTTCTAAGTATTTTCTCACCTTCAAGATGAAAATCACATCTTGAGTTTTGTGGTCTTGAAGTTAGGCATTAAACCAGGGGATTTTACACTGTCAAGCTTAGTAACCCTAGCTTAACAACTCTTCACACTCTTGATTCATGATGAGTTAACCTTAGAATCATATTTTAGGCATCTCAATACATCATTAAATGGTCACATGGCCTTGAACTTAGGTCTCAACCTTCTTCAATTCCCCTGTTGACCTAGGGTTGACCAGATGAAACCCTAGTTGCACCAATCTTGGTTGTAGCTTCATATACTTTGCATATTTACCTGTCCAAACTCCATAATGACTATCAAGACATCATATGAGCTATGTTAATGCCCTAGGTCCATAGCCATGGATTTAACATCATCAGAAGACTTCCCATAACCTTCAAGTTAGGAGATGTGCACATAACTGTCTAGCCACTTCTCTGAGGATCTCTGACTTCTTTGATGAGGATATCAAGCGTTGAATACTTGAATGAAGACTCTTAGATAGCTTCATAACCTTGGTAGCCTTTTGTTGGTAGTCATACCTCATGATCTCCTGCACACATGGCAATGCAATGCAGATGATAATGCTGAAATGAATGCAATGAAACACAAGCTAGGTAAAGAAAAAGGTTAGGAAAATTTTGGGGTGCAACACCTACAAGCTCTTTAATGACTTATAAATTCTCTAGTGGTGATAAGAGGATGCTCAAAGTAACCTCCAAGTGATCTAGTTGTCAGAATGCCTTGATAATGAAGAAAACACCAAAAAAATCCAAAGATTTCAAAAGCAAACTTGCTCAAATCTTGTTACAAAAGTGTGAATCACTTATGGATAGTTTTTATAGGTTATATTTGAGGTGTGAGTGGTATTGGAACTCAAGGAAATGCAGTGTTTTGATGGTTGCTCTCAAAAATGCAGAAAAGTCAACAAATGAGGTTTTGAAGGTTGACTTTTGCTTTGGATGGTTTTCTGGATAATGTGAGGTCTTGTACAACTCTAGCACATCATTTATGATGTGTTTAAAGTGTTGTTTGAGTTGGAGAATGTTTTGAAATGATTTGGGAACGAATTTTGCAAAACAGATTTTGGGAGGTTTTGAAACTTGATGCAAACTTGTAAGAACTTGGTGATTAAGTGGGAGGGAGTGTTCTAGCTGGTTTCTAGCATGGAACTTATGTTTTTTTGGATGTGAGAATAAGGTTCTATTTATTTATAGCCAAAGGTCTTAAGGGAGAGGCATGGGCAGAATGATGCAAAATGCCAACTTTGGCCTTCCAATTTTAAAATCTTTGGAGGAACCAATGCAAATCTCCATTTCTGACCTCAAGCCACCCTATCAAGAGCTTCTCCATACCCTATAGGTCATTTTAATAATGCTTGAGAGGATAGGAAGTGATTGGCTGCAGCATAGTTGGTGGTTTGATGGGGGCAGCCACCATTTTTCTCTTTCTTCACTATTCACCTTTGCAACTTGCATTAAACAATGATTTCCTTCAATTCTTGAGCCAAATTCGTGGGAGTTAGTGCTAAAAACTTACATTAGCAATGTGAAGATCTGGAGTAAGGCTTAAACCTTGCTTAGAATTGATTTGAGAAGCTTTGGTATTAAGACATCCATGTTAAATTGGTTTTGCAGCAGTGAGTTTTTGCCAACTTGTGAGCTTTGGTTCTCCCTAACCATGAGGAGTTATGGAACCCACTTGTACTTTTTAGAAATCCCTCATTAGGTACTACAACTTTGATGTTTCAGTTAGGAACTCATTCCTATTGAAACTAGATCAAAGTCCCTTGTGAAAATGCTGAATTCTTGACTTACAAGTCAAGAAACCTCAAAATTTATGTGTTTAAAATCCTTCATAACTTAATGAATTCATAACTCCCAATCCATTCATTTTTCTCATGGTTCAGTAGAACACTTTTGTAAGGCTTCTTAAGACCTTTCCAACAAGCTTTGAACCACTCCATTTGGATGTGTGGTTAGGAAGTTGTGACCATTTGAAGTTTGTAGGTACGCACTTACTCCTCAGCGGGTCGAGATGAGATTTCTTTTCAAGCAGGGTTGGAAATGTTTTCCCAACAGTGGAGCAAGTTCGAGATTTTGTTTTCCCACAGAGTCTTGGAAGTGGTGATTCATTCCCCAAGCGGAAGTCGAAGAGGTTTCCTCTCATTGTCCAATCCCCATCGGAGTCAGCAGAGCAGTTATTCTTCCCTACAGAGTGAAGATATTCCCTGAGAATTGTTACTCTTTATCCTCAGCAGAGAGAGTTTGGGATCGTTGCCTAGCAAATCTTATTTGGTTATCCCCAGTTGAGTAATCCTTGGTAGGTCGAAGTTTTTGATCTTCAGCAGAGCAGGTTTGTTCCCGGCAGTGTGTTTCGTACCCTAGAAGGACTTCGGTGTTCTAGGAGGTCGTTCAGGGTTTATTTCTCTGGTAATGTGAAGTTAATCTCAGGGGTTGATTTTTATCCCCTACAGAGTTGTTGATTTCCTCAGCAGGTTAGACTTATCTCCAGCGTTTGATTGTCTTTCCTCGGTCGGGTCGTATTCCCCCAAGAGAGTTGTATCTTGGAAGGTCGTTCAGGGCATTTTCTCTCAGGAGGATTTGAGTCGATCTCCAGCAGAGTAGAGTTGTTGTATAGCATGTTGTGCTATCTCCCCAGTAGGGTGGTTTTGTTCTCCCCAACCAAGTCGGGCGAACCCCAAAAGAGTGGTATTTTGGTAGGCCATTCAGGGCACTTTTCCCCGGTAGAGTCTAAGTTGATCCCCAACAGGGTGGATTTGTGTTCTCATCAGAGCAATATTATACAAGGAAGTTCTTTTTCAGAAGGCCATCCAGGGCTTATTTCCCAGAATAAGTCCAATCATAATTGGCATGTTCTATCCCTCCCCAGCAGGGTGACCTTTGTCCCTTCAGCATTTATTTTGCTGATTCGGTTCCGGTGCATTTTGCATTTGTGCATAGCATTCTCAGAAATGCATAGCATTTCCATTTCGTATGGAGCATTATGCCATATTCAAGCATATGCATGTGAAACACAAACCAGGTTGTTACCTCTTGTTTTTCAAGTGTATTTCCAGATGATGGATGATTTTCCTTTGTCCGTGTGGTATCAATACCATGGAAGATTATGATGTGATTCTTTTTCCCGCATGGTATTCAGACCATGGCAATTTGTGATATTAATTCTTTAGCCCGTACAGGTATCCAGACCTCGGTAAAAGATTCTTGATGGATGTGTTTCATCTTATCAGGTGTTTCCCAACATAGTTGCTTGTTTAAGTTTCTCTTATTTCCCTAGTGAGATTGTCACCAGAGTTGCTTGGTTAAGCTTATCTTTTCTCTCCCCTCCAGAGTTGCTTGTTTAAGTTTCTCTTTCCCCAGCGAAGTTCTCTTGAGAATTATCGTTAGAAGTTTATCAACTGCGTGTTCATCCGGCCTTCGGGTTCGATGCTCGCTTTTATTTAGCGAATGCCTTCTGGTTAGCAGAAGTTTGTCAACTGCGTGTTGAGCCGGCCTTCGGGTTCGATGCCTATTTTTATTGAACAGATTCCTGGCGGCGATGTCAGATGTTTCTTCTCAGCTTTGGTTTGAGTCGGCCTTCGGGTTCGATGCCTATTTTTATTTAACAGATGCCTGACGGCGATGTCAGATGATGATCTCAGCTTCGTATTGAGCCAGCCTTCGGGTTCGATGCCTGTTTTTATTGAACAGATGCCTGGTGGCGATATCAGATGTTTCTTCTCAGCTTCGGTTTGAGTCGGCCTTCGGGTTCGATGCTTGTTTTTATTTAACAGATGCCTGGAGGCGGTGTCAGATGATGATCTCAGCTTCGTGTTGAGCCGGCCTTCCGGTTCGATGCCTGTTTTTATTGAACATATGCCTGGAGGCAATGTCAGATGTTTATTCTCAGCTTTGGTTTAAGCTGGTGTTGCACCCCAAAATTTTCCCAACCTTTTTTTAGCCTAGGCTTATGTTTCAATTGCATAATCATTTGCATTGTCATCATGTACATAGTGCATTCATCTGCATTGCATAGCATAGGCAATCTAATCTTAATCAGGGGATCAAGTACCATTCTTGTCTCAAGAGGCATATTCAAGGGGTTTCATTCATATTCAAGACTACTCAGGTCATCATAGAAGAATTTGAACTTTAAAGAGTTGACAGGTTGATCAGTGAGTTCTCTCCTATCTTGAGAATGTTTGGGGGTCATCAAAGGGTGTATGAGCTATGAGCCAAGAGCATGGAGTGTGTATGGATGTTATAGAAGAGCCAGGTCATTGGAATGATTGCAAGAGCCTCAGTTGAAGTCAGTCAACTAGGGTTCCATCTAGGTCAACCCTAGGTCAAGGACTTGATTTGAAAGGCATCAAGGCTCATTTGAAGAATGTGGGATTCATTATTTGCTATATGGATATGTATGTGGTGTTGTTCCAAAGAAAAATCAGAAGGAGTCAAGGAGAAGTGGAGTTACCAAATTAGGGTTTCAGTGTAAAATCCCCTGATTTAGGTCAAACTTCCAAGCAGTGTAATTCAAAATGCAAGCTTCATATGAATTTCTGGTCCACATGAAACTTGTAGGGTATCTTCATAGCTTTAATTTTAGTGGTGGAAGTCATCAAGATGATTTATAGAACTCAAGTTATGGCTCTTGCAAGTTACAGGTCATCTGAGGACACTAAAATTTGTATGTGAAAGTTGTCTGTCTTCCAAGCAACTTTTGACCTTCAAGGAGTTTTCAAATGAATTCTTGGCAAACATAAGAGTTGTTCCTCATGATCTCCCCTTTTCAAAAAGGTATGGTATGCCTTCATCTGATTTGTGAAGCTCAAGTTATAGCTTGTGCAAGTCAGGGGTATTTTGGGAAAGTGGAATTATAGGTCATTCTTAGCCTATGCCTAAAACTCATACAAGGAAGCTTCAAATGAAAAACTTCACAACATCAAAGTTGCTCAAAATGGCATTTTAAGTCTAGAAAAGAGGTCATGGCATGTTGGAAAAGCTTGTAGCAAGAATTGACCAAAGTTGGTGAAAATGGCTTAAAAATGGCATATAACTTGAAAAAGTTCAAATGGAAATTTGGTTTGGGCAATCTATAAATCCAAAATGTGTCATGCAATATATAAAATTGAGTCTAAACAACATTTTAGAGACATTGGTTCATCCACAATTTTGAGATAGGGCTTTAAAAATGGAGTTGCTTTGTAAATCCATTACTTGCATAATGGCATACCAAACCAAAACAAGGAAAAGCTTCATAAACAAGGTGTTTAAGCTTTGTATCTTGTCCAAAATACCACTTAAGGAGAAAATGAAGATAATTACTCAAGTGGTAAGGATTTTGTCATGATATCTCATGTGGTGGGAAGTGAAATGCAAAATATCTTCATGAAAGTTCAAGTTGCTACTAGATTGATCTAGATGATTCTAGACCCTTCTAAATGAGTCTATATATTGGATACATTCTCCATTGGTGAAGGGTTGGTGATATTTGATGTTGAATCCATTTTCTCCATTCGCAAATCATATTGAATCTTCATTTTTCTCTTCACCATTTTTCCATTTTTCCCACATTTTTCTACACTTGAAAACTCAAATTTTCAATTCCATTTTTCTCCCACTTTTGGTTCATTCCACCATTGCAAATACATTCCTTATCATTCTTACAATTGATTCAACACTTTTTTGGCCATAATTGATGCATGAACCAAGCTACACAACTCCATTAAAGTGAGCTCCAAGTGAAAAATTGATTTTTTGTTTTCCATCAATTCACTCCTTTCTTTCCATCCAAACACCTTCCTCATCAATTATAGGACGTGTCCACATCATTTTCTCAAAGAATTGGTGATCGAGTGAAGCTCCATAAGCCATTTTTCGGAGGTATAAAGAATTCGACATAACTCATTATTTAGGAGTCTTTCTTGCATTATTTTTATTGCATTCCATTGCCATAAAGGTCTACATGGATTCTAGTACAAAAAAGATGGTTTTTATGACAATTTGGTGTTCTTGAAAGTTTGAGATTCATATACGGTTTTTGAGTTAGAGGCTATTTCAAGGGAAAATAATGGTATATTTGGATTCCTCTCGAAAAATCCCACAAGATTCATCTAAAGAACGTTCCATTTGGACAAGAAATGAGTATTTTAGGAGCTTGTGAAGTTTTCCGGTCACCCCCCATTGCCGCCGGCCGCCCCATGTTCAAAATGCAGAATTTTTCCCTCTCTTTCATGTTTAAAGGAAGAAGAAACATATCAACCCTTGGATGATCAAAAAATGTGGACTTAGTCACCCAATCCGAGGATAACGCGCTATGCCACGTGTCACTGCCAATACTACGTCGTTTTGGCTCGTACAGGGGGTTGGGAGAACGTGGGTTCGATCCCTCCCCCTGCCACTTTTATTTATTCTCACTATTTCTCTTGTTTTCTCATGTGTTCATGCTATTCCATATGTTCTTTTATTTTTCTGTTTTATATGCTGACTTCAAATAATCATAAAAAATAGGAAAATTAGTCTTTTTGATCCCCATTTTTTTGTGATGAATCTTTAAGATGTCTAGGATTTAATAAAACTGGAATTATAATTTTACCATTTTTTGAAATTTTCTTTGGATTTTTTACATTTGGGTCATCATAAAAAGGCCAATGCTGGTGCTATCATTTTGTTGAATTTCTTTGACCTATCAAAACACAATTTAAATGTCAATCCTTTTGCAGGGATCTCATACACACGTTGAGGTATTGTGATATATTTTTGTGGGAATTTTATTGTACCATTTTAATTGGTTTTGGATGCTTTCTTTAACATGTTCCATTGTAACTTTTCCTTTGGTATACATGAGATATCTTGCAATGTTTCCATCTTATTTGACCATTTATCTTTGGATATTTTTGTGGTATCTCTCACCCCTGGTTTGTGGCTTGATGTAGGGCATTGGAGATTTTTATTTGAATTTTTTAGCACCTTTTGCTATTCTTCTTGTATTTTTGTATTCGGACTTGTAATTTGGACGTTCGAACGGACTTTGCTTTTCTTTCGGCTCCAACGGCCTCGATTTGTTTGTGTGGTGAACGCTAAGGTTCTTATTGCTTGTTATAGATATTATATAGGATATGTAGATCATTGATTGGCTGGTTTTATCATACATAATTGCCCATTAGGTTCCATATTTCCATGATAGCGCGTTAAGATTCCAAATTGTGGTATGCGCACGTCATTTGTAGGTTTTATTGCCTCGTATCACTTTATAATCACTTGTGGCCGAGATTGTATGTTTAATATAGGCCATCTTCCATTCATTATGGGCTTGAGGTTGAGATGACTTGCTCCCTCACTTGCATTCCATGTTTACTGTTATGAATCCGCATTTCCTGTATGCTGTTTATTTCATCTGTTTTCTGTTGCTTCCTTTGCCTTTCCCTTAGGATTTCCATTCTTCCTTGTGCAAGGTAGAATGTGATAGACATTAGGTCTTAACCCATGCATGATAACATTAGGTTAGTTTGATTCCCTTTCAACCGTAGGTTAGAGTTCTGTCTCTTCTTTCTCAAAACAAACAGAAAAACACAATAAGATTTTAAACACAATAAAAGACACTTCTTCCGTAAAAGAATGTGAACTCATCAAAACGTCATTTTTGTCTGCTTGGACCAGTAATCAGAAAAACCCTTTTCCAGAAGGAGATAAAAACAATCAAGACAGACTTGAGTCGTACGTGGCCCGAACTACGTTTGCTCTGATCTTTCATGCTGTATGAAAGTACGTAGGCATAGGATGCGGTATCCTAGCGAGCAACCTTCCCCTCCTTTCCCGTAGGTAGGCGAACTACGTTGACTCTGATTTCTCGTTCCAGACGGGAATACGTAGGCATAAAGTGCGATGCTTTGCCGAGTCATGTTTTCTTTTCTTTTCAGCCCTCATCCTTTAGTTTAGATAGAAGTGTAATCCGTACAAACCAAGCAAGCGTGGATCCCGTCGAGTACGATGGACGTGAGGGGTGCTAATACCTTCCCCTTGCATAACCGACTCCCGAATCCAGGTTTTGGTTGCGATGACCATACCTTCTCCCGTCTTTGCGTTAGGTTTACTTCGAGCGTTTCCTTTCCCTCCTTTGGGATAAATAACGCACGGTGGCGACTCTTCTGTATTGCCGGCGCCGATTTTTGCAGTAGCGACAGCTGGCGACTCTGCTAGGGACGGCGATAGTTCCCTATTCGAGTCTCGCCTTAGGTTTTTTCCTGGCTTTTTGGGGTCATCCCCACCAGCTGGCGACTCTGCTGGGGACTCCAACGGTTCCCTACGCGAGTCAATCCTAGCGCTTGTTTTCCCGTCGTGGGCTTTGTATGGATTTACATTTCTGTATTTACATTTCAGCATTTTATTATCATTATCATTGTTGTATTGTGGGTTTGATGGGGGTTCTATGATTGGGGGATAAGTCGTACCTGGGCTTGAGTGCACCTAGAATTAGAGTAGAGATTAGTGGGGGTGTGCATGCTTTGCATGTACTAGCTTCCCGCGAAATCTACGCTCGGACGGGGTCCTTCTGGTTGACTTCCTGTTTCACCCTTTGGGTGCAGTGGGCTGTTGGTTAGTTGGATTGTCGACTCCGGGGACCGATCATTTGGAAGTTGACTAAGTGAGGCCTCTTCAGGATTTGATGATGCCACACCTTCTGGGTATCGTATCATCAACCCTGAAAGTCTGTGACGCCGACGACCGCATAGGATGCCGTACCTTGTGCCAGTCGTAGGGACACCTACCTGTGAGAGGGATTTGGGGCATGCAGGTAACTTGACCTTCAGACTACCGGTTTATTTCTTATGAGATACAGGATTGTGGATATTTTATGGACTGTTACTAGGTCTGTCAGAGACCAGGTGTGGGTTATATTATTGGGTCTATCCGAGACCAGGCTGGAGTTCTTTGTGAGGTCTGTCTGAGACCAGGGTTTGATGAGTATTGGAGGGTCTGTCTGAGACCTGTTCTTGGTGTGACTTGGGCTTCTTATTCAGGGCACTTGATCCCCTGTTGCAGCTGTTTGCATTGCATTGTTTGCATACCCATTTATCATTGCATTTCATTAACGTGTGTCTGTGCTGCAGGTGCATTACATACGTCCCTGTTCTAGTGCTCCGGACTTCTGATTGTTGATATGGGTAGTGTGCGGAAGACAGTTGCGTATAAGCTGCCCACTCCGGATGTGAATTCTATATTGAGTTTGATTGCCCTTGCGGATGATGAGGTTAGGGCTAGCTTCAAGAAGAGTTATACTTTTGCCTTTGAAGGCCTGTTCAATATATGAGTTGTTTTCTCTTTTGTGATTGAATTTCAACTTCTTGCAACTTTCGTCACCGCACTGTCACGGCGCTACCCTGTATCAAATGTATTAGCACTAGAATGGGGGGAGTAATATTCCCCAATGCACAGGCACATATTGCATTTTGCATACATACTCATATTTGCATTACAGGTTTGTGATTCGTGTATCCTATCTCCTGCATCCATTTCAGGTATTTTCAGGATTGCAGAAAAGCGGGTCCACCGTTACTCTACCAGAACTAATCACAAGAAGATCATGGACAACGTGCAGAGTGAAATGCAAGAGATGCGTGACAGGATGGCCCTACTCATGCAAACCATGGAGACCATCGCCAAAGAACAAGAGCAGCTGCAGAATCTGGTTCAACCGATAGTCGCACGGGCTGAAAACAACGGGACACCGCATGGTGAAAATATTGCTGCTTCTCCCCGAGTTGAGAATCGTCAAAGTGCTGATGTTATTCCCGTAAACGGTTTGAATGCTAGAGAAACTGGTCCTGTAGGGGGAGGTGGGAACGCCGGTAATATGAATGCCAATACAGATACTGCTGGAGTATTTGTGGGTAATGTCAACCAGGGTTTCAATGGGGGTGTTGAGAATGTCGGAATGAATGGTATCAATGGTAACCAGGGCTTCAATAGTGTGAACATGGGGTATGGCAGCACTGCTGGCGCCAAGGCTGGGTTTGGTGGCTATGGTTATGGTAATCTTGGATACGGAACTGGTGCATACAACGCTCAAGAGATGGGCAATTTGAGGTATGACCCCAGGTATTTTCAAACAGGTTTGGGTCGTAACACCGGACATGCTGCATATGACGAGGTACCTCGCTGGGAGGATCGTCAAGAAGACGTCATCTCTGGTCGGAACGAAGGCTATGGGAGACCCGCAGGAGACAACCTCCGAATGAGATTGCTGGAAGAGAAGGTAAATGGTTTGGCTAGCCAGAATGTTGTGGGGCTGGATATGTCCAATATGGGATTGGTACCAGGGCTGAGGGTACCTCTGAAATTCAAAGCGCCATCTTTTGATAAATATAAAGGGGACACGTGCCCGAGGGTACATGTTCGTTCATTTTACAGGAGGATGTCCGCGTATTCAGACGACGAAAAGATGCTCATGCATTTCTTCCAGGACAGCTTGTCAGGGCCGTCGCTGGAATGGTATATGAGCCTGGAGCCAACACAGATAAAAAGCTGGAAAGAGCTAGCGGAAGCTTTCGTGAAGCATTACCAATACAACAGCGATCTCGCCCCTAACCGGGTTCAGCTGCAAAGCCTCTCTCAGAAGCCCAGTGAAAGCTTCAAAGAATACGCCCAGAGATGGCGTGATTTGGCTGCCAGAGTACAACCTCCTATGGTGGAGCGTGAAATGATGGACTTGTTCGTAGGGACATTCTCAGGAATGTACTATGACCGGCTGCTCAACTTCTCAATGAGTACCTTCTCCGAGTTGATCCTGATGGGGGAGCGTATAGAAAACGGGATAAAAATCGGTAAGATTCAAGCGGGAGAGTCTGCTTCAGCTGGAAGCAATAAGAAAGCTTTCGGGGGTAGAAAACAGGAAGATGCCAATTCGGTATGTAGCTCTCGGGGAAGAAATAGGGGATGGAGGCAATACCAACCGCAACAAGTTGCAAGTGTGACAATCCCCGCGCAACATCAGCAACAGCCGCAGCAGCAGGGGCAACAACATCCGGCTCAGCGAAGAATTCAGAACGGGAAGCCGAAAAGGGTATTTGATCCGCCGCCAGTATCGTACGCTGAGCTTCTTCAGAATTTGTTACGGTTATAGTTGGTCGAGAAAAGAACGATGGTTCCTCCGACAGGGATACCCCCACCCAGTTATAACGCTAATGAGCATTGTGAATTCCACTCTGGGGCACCCGGCCATAATATCGAAAACTGCCACGCTTTCAAGCATAAAGTGCAAGATTTGCTTGATAGCACTGCTATTAATTTTGGTACGGAAGGGCCCAATATTACACAACAACCAATGCCAAACCATGAATAGGCTGGAGTATGGTGGACAAAGAGGAGTTCTATAGTTCGGGTGGGCCGTTAAAAGTAGATCAGAACAGTGGCAGGCTGCCTCTAATAACTGATTGTGAAGATAGCTGGTTCAGCAGCAGGACAGATGTGAAAGCCCGGTTCTCGGAAGCTGGCATTTTTCTTTGTTTTATCTTGTCATTTCTTTACGTTTGTAGTTTCTTTCCTGTTTAAAATGCAATCTTGTTTGTAAAACTTGTTGTTTTCATTTCAATTGATGATAATGAAATAAATATGCATGTTTTGATTAAATCCAGTCGTGTTCACCAATCGTTTTTGCAAATGTCCAATGTTTGGTTAAGAAGAATCCGGGGAGGATGACGAAAATGAACGACATGCAAAATTCCGATTGTATGCTTTTTGAAACAAAACCTGCTGATGATGTACAGGCATTGTTTCAAATCCCTAAACACCGGAGATATAAGGAAGATAATCCCTTATCAACCCCTTTGAGCCTTGTAGTAGGAGTTTCTTTCTGTGAATGAAAAACCCTCAATCTTAACCTGGGGCAGGGTAGGTGTTAGCTAATTTTACCGAGCGTCCAAATTGCAAAAGGAGTGTCCGTTCGAGGATCAATCACACCTCTAGAGGTCGTGCCTAAGAAACCACAATGGTTCAGCATTAGGAGTGAAACAGTCACATCATTCCCCAAAGGGTCAGACAACCAGCGTCACACGACTTGTTCGAAAGGAAAAAGAGAAAAAAGAAATCAAAAGCCCGCTAAGTCAAGAAAAGAAAATAATTGACTTAGGCAAAAATGAGGGCATCCCGCTGGACTCAAAAAACCAAAAGAACTCAAAAGAGTCAGTCCAGGCAAAAGTTAGGGATATGAAAAATGAAAGGATGGAAAAATCCTCAAATGAAATACGAGTCGTGTGACCTCAAGTGTCAAAGACGAAAGGTGAGTGGCTGTCACTCCCAACAATCATAATTTCTCGAACTATCACTCCTATCTTTCAGCCTCTGAGAGGTGAGTGCTAAGGGAGAATTAGCTGAACATAGGATCGGAGAACATCAAGGAGAATGGGTGGGTTAAAATAAACTTTGAGCCTTTATCCTTTCCTTCAAAACCATGAACCTGACCACGTTATAACCTTCAAAAGTCCTAATTGAAGCAGGTTGTTTCGAAAGCATACTTCGGTAAAGGTCGCGTCGATTCTGACTCCTGAAAGGGTTCCTCTTACCATGTTGGTACTGATGTTGATAAATGTTTTGCGCATTATATGCTATAAACCGTTTTTCCCTTCTCCCAATGAACAGATTGGATGTCAAAACTATCATATGTGTTGCATTAATACGTCTTTTACGCAGAACAACTTGTTTTACTTGCGAGTAAGCGCTTGACAGCAGAAAAGTTTCCTACAGTGGAAAGTATGGTCAGGATAGAATGCAGAGCGCCCGAATGCTCCGTAAGCCGGGGCAAGCCATTAGGTGCTCCCCAGTTAGGTCAGCCATTCAAAGTCAGTTACTCTGGGGCAATCAGGTCGAGATTCGGTAAATCTCTCGTAGTTGGAGGTACTGCTCTGGATCAGCTAATCAGGGGCAAAGTCATTGCAATCAGGGGCAGGCCATCTTAAGAGCGCAGAAGTTATTCTTTACTCGAGGGGCATTTGGTGTGAAGTATTTCTCCGAAGTTCAGAATGCTGGGGCAGTTCATATCAGACCAACGGGGTACAAATGTTCAGATTCCCTTTTGAGGACTATCCCCACAGAGGTCCCACAGGCCGGGGCATATCAGAAGCGAAGGAATTGTTCTTCTCCGTATCATCAGAGCTACTCAGAGCTATTCGAGCAGATTCATCCAATCTTAAAGTGTGAGACGAATGTCGGGAAGTCATGTTATTGTCTTCCGATTCTTCAACCAGAAAAATGTATTGGCAATCACTGTAAGGCCCGTCCGTGTTGGCGCGTCAGTTTCAAATCCAATCTTCATTAGTACGCAGGAAGACTCCGTCTGTTTTCCCCAGAGGAGTCCAATCATACTTGGCACATATGTTATTCCCCAGCGAAGTTGGTTTCACTTTTCCAGCATTTATTTTGGCTGAAATAATTCTGTGATATCCGGTTATCCGCGACGGAGTTAGCTTTGTCTTCAGCATTTATTTTGCTGGAGCGCCTCATTGCATTTGCATGTATCATCATACTTGCATCTAACCCAAATACGTAGCATTTCCATGCTATATGGAAACATTACATCATTATCGAACATACGTATTCAGAAACATAAACCAGGTTGGTTACCTCGTTGGTTTCAGATGTTTGTTTTCCCCTGCAGATAATTGAGATTATGATTCAGGAAGATGTTCGGATAGTCGGATTTGTGGCGCAAGGCGAGCAGTGATCGTGTTCGTCCTATCATGTGGACCCCTAGCAGAGTTTCTTGGTTGAGTTTATTTTTTCCCCAGCTGAGTCCTTCTCAGGTTGCTGTTATGTCGGCATTACAAGATTTCATAGTTCAGATTTTTTGGAGTTATCGCCGTGATTTCCCCAGTAGAGTTTTCTTCCCCATCAGAGTTGCTTGGTTAAGCTTCTCTTCTTCCCCAGCGAAGTTTTCTTCAGACTGTTGTCACGTCAGTATTGAAAATCTTGAAATTACCACCTGCCGTCGAAGTAGGTGTTTGACGGTTGTCGTCAGAATTACCCCAGTAGAGTTTTTCTTCGGATTGTTGTTACAAGAATATTGTGGATTAAACCTTCGGAATTATTACCCTGGTTGAAGGAGTTATACCCTGGTTGAAGGAGTTATTACCTTGGTTGAAGGAGTTATACCCTGGTTGAAGGAGTTATTCCCTGGTTGAAGGAGTTATACCCTGGTTGAAGGAGTTATACCCCGGTTGAAGGAGTTATACCCTGGTTGAAGGAGTTATACCCTGGTTGAAGGAGTTATACCCTGGTTGAAGGAGTTATTACCCCGGTTGAAGGAGTTATTACCCTGGTTGAAGGAGTTATTACCCTGGTTGAAGGAGTTATACCCTGGTTGAAGGAGTATTACCCTGGTTGAAGGAGTTATTACCCTGGTTGAGGGAGTTGTTGCCCTGGTTGAAGGAGTTATTACCCTGGTTGAAGGAGTTATACCCTAGTTGAAGGAGTTATTACCCTGGTTGAGGGAGCTGTCACCCTGGGTGATGGAGTTACATCCTGGTTTGAGGAGTTATTATGCCTTGTTTGAGGCAGTTTGTTATCCTGGTCGATGGAGTTGTTACCTTTTGTCAAAGGAATTATTATCGGTGTTGGCAGAATCATTACCCGTGCTAGCGGAGTGGCTCCCTGCGGAATTATTTGTTCAAGTATTTGTGTCGTCGGAGATGTATCCCACAGAGTAACTTGTTCAAGTCACCGGATGCCTGATTCGCTCTTTACGTAGCATTTTGTTTGTTTCTCTACAAACGAAGGTCAAGACTTTTGTGTTTTCGACGTGGTCCTTTGGCTCGATGCATGCTTATTGTAGCAAAATTTGGAATTAATTGTGGATTCAAGGCCTGTGGCGTCACGCAGGTGGTTGAGGACGAAATCAAGTCAGTTCTTATCACATAATTGATCAGTTGTTGCCGTGACAACCGGATTCGGTTTTCTGAATGATATTTTCCCCAAGCAGTAGTCGTATTAGCAATTTGATTTTGCGGTTGGCAAATTTCCGGGTTCTTTCGTATTCAACCGTCTCGTACCTCGAATGTCTGAAGGCTGCACGCTCTTCATCCAGTCGGGTCCAAGCCGCTTGAATAGGGGCAGCTGTTGCACCCCAAAATTTGCCCAACCTTTTTTTAGCCTAGGCTTATGTTTCAATTGCATAATCATTTGCATTGTCATCATGTACATAGTGCATTCATCTGCATTGCATAGCATAGGCAAGCTAATCTTAATCAGGGGATCAAGTACCATTCTTGTCTCAAGAGGCATATTCAAGGGGTTTCATTCATATTCAAGACTACTCAGGTCATCATAGAAGAATTTGAACTTTAAAGAGTTGACAGGTTGATCAGTGAGTTCTCTCCTATCTTGAGAATGTTTGGGGGTCATCAGAGGGTGTATGAGCTATGAGCCAAGAGCATGGAGTGTGTATGGATGTTATAGAAGAGCCAGGTCATTGGAATGATTGCAAGAGCCTCAGTTGAAGTCAGTCAACTAGGGTTCCATCTAGGTCAACCCTAGGTCAAGGACTTGATTTGAAAGGCATCAAGGCTTATTTGAAGAATGTGGGATTCATTATTTGCTATATGGATATGGATGTGGTGTTGTTCCAAAGAAAAATCAGAAGGAGTCAAGGAGAAGTGGAGTTACCAAATTAGGGTTTCAGTGTAAAATCCCCTGATTTAGGTCAAACTTCCAAGCAGTGTAATTCAAAATGAAAGCTTCATATGAATTTCTGGTCCACATGAAACTTGTAGGGTATCTTCATAGCTTTAATTTGAGTGGTGGAAGTCATCAAGATGATTTATAGAACTCAAGTTATGGCTCTTGCAAGTTACAGGTCATCTGAGGACACTAAAATTTGTATGTGAAAGTTGTCTGTCTTCCAAGCAACTTTTGACCTTCAAGGAGTTTTCAAATGAATTCTTGGCAAACATAATAGTTGTTCCTAATGATCTCCCCTTTTCAAAAAGGTATGGTATGCCTTCATATGATTTGTGAAGCTCAAGTTATAGCTTGTGCAAGTCAGGGGTATTTTGGGAAAGTGGAATTATAGGTCATTCTTAGCCTATGCCTAAAACTCATACAAGGATGCTTCAAATGAAAAACTTCACAACATCAAAGTTGCTCAAAATGGCATTTTAAGTCTAGAAAAGAGGTCATGGCATGTTGGAAAAGCTTGTAGCAAGAATTGACCAAAGTTGGTGAAAATGGCTTAAAAATGGCATATAACTTGAAAAAGTTCAAATGGAAATTTGGTTTGGGCAATCTATAAATCCAAAATGGGTCATGTAATATATCAAATTGAGTCTAAACAACATTTTAGAGACATTGGTTCAGCCACAATTTTTAGATAGGGCTTTAAAAATGGAGTTGCTTTGTAAATCCATTACTTGCATAATGGCATACCAAACCAAAACAAGGAAAAGCTTCATAAACAAGGTGTTTAAGCTTTGTATCTTGTCCAAAATACCACTTAAGGAGAAAATGAAGATAATTACTCAAGTGGTAAGGATTTTGTCATGATATCTCATGTGGTGGGAAGTGAAATGCAAAATATCTTCATGAAAGTTCAAGTTGCTACTAGATTGATCTAGATGATTCTAGACCCTTCTAAATGAGTCTATATATTGGATACATTCTCCATTGGTGAAGGGTTGGTGATATTTGATGTTGAATCCATTTTCTCCATTTGCAAATCATATTGAATCTTCATTTTTCTCTTCACCATTTTTCCATTTTTCCCACATTTTTCTACACTTGAAAACTCAAATTTTCAATTCCATTTTTCTCCCACTTTTGGTTCATTCCACCATTGCAAATACATTACTTATCATTCTTACAATTGATTCAACACTTTTTTGGCCATAATTGATGCATGAACCAAGCTACACAACTCCATTAAAGTGAGCTCCAAGTGAAAAATTGATTTTTTTGTTTTCCATCAATTCACTCCTTTCTTTCCATCCAAACACCTTCCTCATCAATTATAGGACGTGTCCACATCATTTTCTCAAAGAATTGGTGATCGAGTGAAGCTCCATAAGCCATTTTTCGGAGGTATAAAGAATTCGACATAACTCATTATTTAGGAGTCTTTCTTGCATTATTTTTATTGCATTCCATTGCCATAAAGGTCTACATGGATTCTAGTACAAAAAAGATGGTTTTTATGACAATTTGGTGTTCTTGAAAGTTTGAGATTCATATACGGTTTTGAGTTAGAGGCTATTTCAAGGGAAAATAATGGTATATTTGGATTCCTCTCGAAAAATCCCACAAGATTCATCTAAAGAACGTTCCATTTGGACAAGAAATGAGTATTTTAGGAGCTTGTGAAGTTTTCCGGTCACCCCCCATTGCCGCCGGCCGCCCCATGTTCAAAATGCAGAATTTTTCCCTCTCTTTCATGTTTAAAGGAAGAAGAAACATATCAACCCTTGGATGATCAAAAAATGTGGACTTAGTCACCCAATCCGAGGATAACGCGCTATGCCACGTGTCACTGCCAATACTACGTCGTTTTGGCTCGTACAGGGGGTTGGGAGAACGTGGGTTCGATCCCTCCCCCTGCCACTTTTATTTATTCTCACTATTTCTCTTGTTTTCTCATGTGTTCATGCTATTCCATATGTTCTTTTATTTTTCTGTTTTATATGCTGACTTCAAATAATCATAAAAAATAGGATAATTAGTCTTTTTGATCCCCATTTTTTTGTGCTGAATCTTTAAGATGTCTAGGATTTAATAAAACTGGAATTATAATTTTACCATTTTTTGACATTTTATTTGGATTTTTTACATTTGGGTCATCATAAAAAGGCCAATGCTGGTGCTATCATTTTGTTGAATTTCTTTGACCTATCAAAACACAATTTAAATGTCAATCCTTTTGCAGGGATCTCATACACACGTTGAGGTATTGTGATATATTTTTGTGGGAATTTTATTGTACCATTTTAATTGGTTTTGGATGCTTTCTTTAACATGTTCCATTTTAACTTTTCCTTTGGTATACATGAGATATCTTGCAATGTTTCCATCTTATTTGACCATTTATCTTTGGATATTTTTGTGGTATCTCTCACCCCTGGTTTGTGGCTTGATGTAGGGCATTGGAGATTTTTATTTGAATTTTTTAGCACCTTTTGCTATTCTTCTTGTATTTTTGTATTCGGACTTGTAATTTGGACGTTCGAACGGACTTTGCTTTTCTTTCGGCTCCAACGGCCTCGATTTGTTTGTGTGGTGAACGCTAAGGTTCTTATTGCTTGTTATAGACATTATATAGGATATGTAGATCATTTATTGGCTGGTTTTATCATACATAATTGCCCATTAGGTTCCATATTTCCATGATAGCGCGTTAAGATTCCAAATTGTGGTATGCGCACGTCATTCGTAGGTTTTATTGCCTCGTATCACTTTATAATCACTTGTGGCCGAGATTGTATGTTTAATATAGGCCATCTTCCATTAATTATGGGCTTGAGGTTGAGATGACTTGCTCCCTCACTTGCATTCCATGTTTACTGTTATGAATCCGCATTTCCTGTATGCTGTTTATTTCATCTGTTTTCTGTTGCTTCCTTTGCCTTTCCCTTAGGATTTCCATTCTTCCTTGTGCAAGGTAGAATGTGATAGACATTAGGTCTTAACCCATGCATGATAACATTAGGTTAGTTTGATTCCCTTTCAACCATAGGTTAGAGTTCTGTCTCTTCTTTCTCAAAACAAACAGAAAAACACAATAAGATTTTAAACACAATAAAAGACACTTCTTCCGTAAAAGAATGTGAACTCATCAAAACGTCATTTTTGTCTGCTTGGACCAGTAATCAGAAAAACCCTTTTCCAGAAGGAGATAAAAACAATCAAGACAGACTTGAGTCGTACGTGGCCCGAACTACGTTTGCTCTGATCTTTCATGCTGTATGAAAGTACGTAGGCATAGGATGCGGTATCCTAGCGAGCAACCTTCCCCTCCTTTCCCGTAGGTAGGCGAACTACGTTGACTCTGATTTCTCGTTCCAGACGGGAATACGTAGGCATAAAGTGCGATGCTTTGCCGAGTCATGTTTTCTTTTCTTTTCAGCCCTCATCCTTTAGTTTAGATAGAAGTGTAATCCGTACAAACCAAGCAAGCGTGAATCCCGTCGAGTACGATGGACGTGAGGGGTGCTAATACCTTCCCCTTGCGTAACCGACTCCCGAATCCAGGTTTTGGTTGCGATGACCATACCTTCTCCCGTCTTTGCGTTAGGTTTACTTCGAGCGTTTCCTTTCCCTCCTTTGGGATAAATAACACACGGTAGCGACTCTTCTGTATTGCCGGCGCCGATTTTCGCAGTAGCGACAGCTGGCGACTCTGCTGGGGACGGCGTTATTTATCCCAACGGAGGGAAAGGAAACGCTCGAAGTAAACCTAATGCAAAGACGGGAAAGGAATGGTCATCGCAACCAAATCCTGGATTCAGTAGTCGGTTACGCAAGGGGAAGGTATTAGCACCCCTCACGTCCGTCGTACTCGACGGGATCCACGCTTGTTTTCTAGTATGGATTGTTATTCTATCTATTCTACAGGTCTGGGGTTAAAAGAAAATAAAATGACTCGGCAAAGTATCGCACTTTATGCCTACGTATTCCCGTCTGGAACGAGAAATCAGAGTCAACGTAGTTCGCCTACCTACGGGAAAGGAGGGGAAGGTTGCTCGCTAGGATATCGCATCTTATGCCTACGTACTTTCATATAGCATGAAAGATCATACCAAACGTAGTTCGGGCCACGTATGACACAAGTCTGTCTTGATTGTTTTTATCCTTCTGAAAAAGGTTTTCTCCTGATTACGGGTCCAAGCGGACAAAAATGACACTTTTGATTGGTTTACAGTCTTTTACGCAAGAAGTATTTTTTAGTGTGTTTGCAATCTCTGACGCATTAGAGACTATGATTTGAGGGTGACTACGTCGTATGTCACCCTAAGGGTAACACACTAAGCAATCAGATTACTGCAGAGTGACCCTCCAGCAACCTTTCTCAAATAGCTTAAGGCTCGTAGCGTACGACATTGATTATCCTTATTACTGTGTTTTTTGAAGTGTTTTGAGAGGGAAGAGAAAGGAGCTCTAAAAAGCCTATGGTTGAAAAGGGAATCAAAACTACCCTAATGTTGTCATGCATGGATGAAAGCCTAATGTCTGTCATATCTCTCTCTTGCACAGAGAGAAACAGAGATCCTAGGGGATAAACGGAAAAGCAACAACATATATACAATAAAGTAGTAAAATGCATGAATGCAGCAGTACAAGCGAGGCAAGGGAGTCCCACTCAACTACGAACCTAGAAAACAACAGGCAAAAGTGAACAAAATTCGCTTTAAACCTAACAGGGTAATTATCAAATAATACAGTCAAGAAACTCAAACAATACATCAACAGCTCTAAACAACACCAACAGCTCTAAGCAGCAAAATCTGATAAAAACAGCAACAAGTCACCAACACCTTCAAGCAAGGTCTTCATCCATCTACAAGCTTCAAACAATCATCCATCTCCAAGAAAAACAGCAATAAGAAACTCTAACAGTTGACAGCATCAAAGAGCTAAGTAGCAGTAAGTCCTTCTTCAAACAGTTACACAGCTCAGACAGCACCAACACCTTCTTCTAACAATCTTCAAGGCAATGAACTTCATCTTCAATCTCCAAGGGATCCTTCAAAGCAAGCTCTCCAACAGAGAATTGATGTTATCAGATGTCAAACAGTTCATTGACGACCAAAGGAAGCCTATGAATAGTTGACATTATAGGAGACTGTTTCCCTCAAAGTTCTACCTCTAAGGTATGGCCACTGATCCCTCCTAAGGAGAGAGGTGAATACCATAGAGGGACTTTATGTCATATAGAAGAATGGAAGCAAAGGAAGCTATCCATGTTTATGGAAGAATTTCTATTCTAAGGCTCTACCTATACCCTATGCCCTATGGTCTTCAAACAACTCCAAGCAAGCCAAGCAATCTTCCTCAAGCTTTGATTTTGATCTTCAATCTTCATTTATTCCTTGCCAAGCTCCACAAGCTCTAACTAAGCCCACACCCCAAGCAAATGCCCCAAAAGCCCTCACAACAAAGTAAACCCCAAAGATGGGCAAACCAAACAATCACACAATTGCAAAATATACTAAAAATAGTAAAATAATATTTACAAGCCTAATATTAATTCTAAGGGAAGTACTATATCTACCCTACATACCCCATAGGTCCCATACCCTAATTCAATCAAAAAAACCCAAAAATAAAATGTTCAAGTGCACCTATGTTGTGTATAAACCCTAATCTGTCCATCCTAATATCATCTAATCAAAACTAACTAAAAACCAATTATAAAATCGTGGAATAAATCCAGGGGGGGAGCTCAAGTTTATATCTAATTACTCTAAAAAGAATAGCACTAAAATGTAAAAGTAGCTAGCTAAACAAAAATCTACAAAATTATGTACCAACTATATTCAATAAAAAAACAACTAAATGTAAAATATTCCCAAAAAATATAAAAAAATACCTAAACTAATATTTTTTATTATCTAAAAATTTCTTGAAGTCAAAACTAACCTATAGCAAAAATTCCCATATTAAAAAGACTATTTTTCCATTTTTTATGATTTTTCTAAGTTGTAAGATAAAATGAATAAAAAAGAAATAAAAGAAATATGATCAGGGGTGCAGAAAGCAACTACGCCTAGTTCAAAAACCTATGGGCCATTAATCAGGGGGGTGCGCGTATCACTTAGTGCTAAGCCCAATACCCAACAAAAATAAAAAATGAGAATAGTAAGAAAAATAAATAAATCCACGGTGCCAATAGCACACAAACGCAGTGTAAATCCAACTTGGGCCTGGGAGTGAGGTGTACTTATCAATTGCCAGCTTAAGCCCACATCACAAATTAAATGAAACGACCGTGTATTGCTTCTCAGTAGAAACCTTCACAAATTGGGACATGATCTGAACCACACGATCCATTTTGGAGTCAAAAGTCAGCACTGATCCAAGGGAGGAGAACTTGTCTTCTTCATTTTGAAAAGAAAATGGAGCCAACTCCATTGATGAGTGCTCATGGACTCTTCTTCTGCAGCAACTCGTGTATCCTCAATTTTCAACCAAAACTTAATTTGTAAAACACTATCATGCTCAGAATTCTTCCCTGGTTCCAACTATGGTATTGAATTTAATTGATATGACTTCTAACATCAAACACGATCTTCACTCCAAAAATAACTCAAAAATCAATCAACACCAATCTTCAAATTATTGCTCTCAATCTCTTCCTCACTCATCATTAATCCATTCTAACTAAAAAACTAAGTCTATAACTCCATATTCACTGAGTTCTTGATCTCAACAGAATCTATGTCAACACATGAATCATCTCCAAATTGGCTCAAACTTTCCAGAAAGCAGCACCTAGCCACATACTATGCTTCTAACCTAATGATTCTTGCTAATTCTAACCAATTCGAGCCATAGTTTGAAAGTTACTAACCTGTAAAATTGGTGAAAACAGATGATGTAATGCTTCAATCTACTGCTTGCAAAGCTCCAGAATCACTCAATGCTTTGATATCTTGCTACTGTTTGCAATGGATCTTCCTCAAATGGCCTGAGTCAGTGTAACAGAATTCCAATTGCAGATGAAGAAGTAAGAACTCAAGAACACGAATCAGGCTTGGATTCTCTCAGATTTTGATTGAAACACTCTCAGTGATGATTATAGAATTGATTTGGATCAAGAAATTGAAGAAATGATGAAGAATTGTGAGAATTCGATTATGAATTGCAATTGAGCAAGATGAATCTCAATCTCTCTTCTCTGCACCAAATGAAGTCCAACCTTGATCTTGATCAACTCTAATGGTTATATAGGTGATGTTAGAAAGATCTAGAAAGTGCTGGAATGATCCTATGAGATTTTGCAATTCTCATGTCATGAGTTTTTCCTTTAATGAGATCAACATATCAGCTTGCCTTTCACTTGCTACAACACTTAGTTCTGGTTTGGATTTGTCATCAAATGAGATAATGAAAGTGTACATGTGGTTCCTTGCCTTGCAATTTATCCCTTATGTGATTTGGCAAGTGTAACTTCCATTGTAAGCAACTCATGACAAGCCCAATTTCTTGACCTCAAATTCAAAATCCAATGGTGTTAATGATCTCAAAACATATTTTCCCTTCAATTTGGTATATCACATGATGTATTTTGGCTTTGGATCAAAAAATCCCAAATTTGGTCACTTGAAAATGGACTTTTACCTTCCATATTTGGTCAATCTTGTCATTTTGAGTTCCATGCATTTCCAAACCATCATGACCTCTTTTCTATACTCAAAACATCATTTTGAGCAAGTTTTATGTTGAACATTTTTTCATTTGAAGCTTGCAAGTAGGGGTTTTAGGCATATGCTTGAAATGACCTATAATCTTACTTTCCCAAAATACCCCTGGCTTGTCAAGATCATAAGTAGAGCTCCACAAATCAAATTGAGGCATACCATACCTTTCTAGAAAGCTAAGACCATGAGGAACAACTTTCATGTTGGCCAAAAATCCATTTGAAAATTCCTTATGAGGTAAACGTTGCTTGGAAGTCAAGTAACTTTCACAGATAAATTTCAGTGTCCTCAGATGACCTGTAACTTGCAAGAACCATAACTTGAGTTCTATAAATCTCCTTGATGCCTTCCACCACTCAAATTAAAGGTCTTGATATGCTCTACAAGTTTCATGTTGGTTAAGGATCCATTTGAGACTTGCATTTTGAATTACTTTGCTTGGAAGTTTGACCTAAACCAGGGGATTTTACTTAGAAACCCTACTTTAGAAACTTCTCTTCTTCTTGATTTCTCTTGATTTCTCCTTGGCACAACACCATATCCATATCCACATACCCAATGATGAATCCCACATCCTTCAAGTAGGCCTTGATGCCCTCCAATCAAGCATTAGACCTAGGGTTGACCTAGGGTTGACCCAGATGACACCCTAGTTGACTGTCTTCAGCTGTAGCTCTTGCAACCACACCAATAACTTGTCTTAATTTCAAAATGACCCTCTAGGTCTTCCATGATGTCTACACACATTCCATGCCTCAGTCCACAGCTCACAACCTCTATGATGATCTTCAAATACTCCCCAGACAGGCTATAAATCCACTGCTTGATCTATTAACTTCTCAGAGCTTCCCCTTCTTTCTTGGTGACCTGAATGGGCTTGAATCTTGATAAAAACCTTTTGAATACACTCCTTGAGATGAAAAATAGCACTTGATCCCTTGTTGGATGACTTGCCCATGCTATGCTATGCAAATGAATGAACTATGTATATGATCTACTATGCAAATGATAAAGTTATGAAAACACAAATTAGGTAAAACAAGTTGGTCAAATTTTAGGGTGCAACAGCTGCCCCTATTCAAACGGCTTGGACCCAACTGGGTGAAACGCCCGGAGCCTTCAGACAATCGAGGTACGAGACGGTTGAATACCAATAAACCCGGAAATTTGCCAACTGCGAACATAAATTGTGAAATAAACTGCATCACTACCTGGGGGAACACTATCTACAAATCTGATTTCAACACTATCTTGTCAAGACCGGAATTGACTTCACTGGGAGAAGTATTTTTGTCGAATATAAGAACGTAATTATGTCTTGTTATGGGACACATACGATGTTCCTTACAGGGAAATCCTTCGCCTAGATACTGAAGAGTTCATCTGCCTATCTTTCACAGGAGACATGCGTCGACTTACACTTCATCCACCCATCAAATATGGGAACACTATTCTGTTTACATCACGCGAAAATTTTCTTCTGCCCATCATACAGGAAAATACACTTCTGCCCATCACACAGGAAAGTTATTCTTCTGCCCATCACACAGGAAAATTATTCTTCTGCCCATCACACATGAAAATTATTCTTCTGCCCATCACACATGAAAATTATTCTTCTGCCCATCACATAGGAAAATTTATTCTTCTGCCCATCACACAGGAAAATTATTCTTCTGCCCATCACACAGGAAAATTATTCTTCTGCCCATCACACAGGAAAATTATTCTTCTGCCCATCACACAGGAAAATTATTCTTCTCCCCATCACACAGGAAAATTTATTCTTCTGCCCATCACACAGGAAAATTATTCTTCTGCCCATCACACAGGAAAATTATTCTTCTGCCAATCACACAGGAAAATTATTCTTCTGCCCATCACACAGGAAAATTATTCTTCTGCCCATCACACAGGAAAATTATTCTTCTGCCCATCACACAGGAAAATTATTCTTCTGCCCATCACACAGGAAAATTATTCTTCTGCCCATCACACAGGAAAATTTATTCTTCTGCCCATCACACAGGAAAATTATTCTTCTGCCCATCACACAGGAAAATTATTCTTCTGCCCATCACACAGGAAAATTATTCTTCTGCCCATCACACAGGAAAATTATTCTTCTGCCCATCACACAGGAAAATTTATTTCGTACATAGTTTCTTTGCCTATTCTTTGCATTAACTAACTCCACTGAGGATATTCCGAAAATAACTGTCAAACACTCGTCGATAACAAGTGGCTACTTCTGAACTTTGATTTTATGAAAACCTGAAACACTGCCGCAGCAACAAATCATGAAGAAAACATTCCGCTGGCCGGATACAATACCGCCTCAATTGGCACCTCTGTGGGGAAAATAATAAACTGAATTATGCCATCACATGTCTCCCGGCGAGACCTCGATTATCTAGTACTATCTGAGCTTTTAGAGCTTCATACTCCTATTGAGAACCACACCTGAAAGCAAAAGGTCAACCAACCCGATCTATGTTTCAAAATGCGTATGTTTGATAATGGCGTAATGCTCCATACAACAGGGAAATGCTATGCGTTTTATTTGGTAGATGCAAATATGACACTATATGCCGATGCAAATGCAGGCTCGAACTGCTGGGATAGCTCTAACAAGCTTGCTTCCTCAATCTTGGCCGTCGAGGACAAATATCACCCTGCTGGGGAGTGAACGGGTATCCTAAAGTATTCCGGCAAAATAAATGCCAGGACACACAACCAACTCTGTCGAGGAGAGTTTTAACCTTCGATTTCCACTAGGAGGAAAGAAGACACTTGCTGAAAAGAGAGAACTCCGTTGGGGACGAAACGACTCTCTTGGGGAAAATAACTGACTCCGTTGGGGAGAATGAATGACCCTACTGGGAAGGGAATCTCTGCTTGGGAGAGTAGACTTTCTGAGTACAACTCACCAGTTTGGAAATATTAATCTTCTGAGGCTAAACAATTCTGCTCGGGTCAGGGAATCCTTTTGGGGGACACCACACTGTCTGAATACAGCCTACGATCTTGGAATCATCAATTCTGTTGAGGGTAAACGACCCTGCTGGAGAATGTCCTTCGGATAAGCAGCGACTAGATGGGGAATCTGATCCTTCTTCAGTAAGGAACATTGTCATTTCAGCTTCCGGGAATGAAGCGTGACCTGCATGGAGATTCACTTCACATAACGATCAAGTCTTTTTGTTACGAGCCTCTAGTTAGGACTGCAGTCTTCCAATCGCCTACTTCGTATGGTCAAGAACCCTGCAACACCACAAACGTGACAAGACAAGTCTATACAACCAAATCTATTCAGGTTAGCGTTAGTGACATCATTTTTAGTTAATTCAAAGTTTTAGCAATTATTGGCAAGGGCCAGCAATGTTATGCACTTGCTAGTTTTATTAAACATTGGCGCTTTTCACATACATAACAGTAAAGCACAAGCATCAAACACTGAATAACATGTTTTATTGATTGGGCCCCTGAATGGGCAGAGTTTTGTACACCGGATGTAACTCCTGAAAAGAGGAAGTTACGCACAACAAATATACAAGTATGTACAGGCAACATAAATACAGTGACAACTCAAATTTACACACATGTCGGCAACGTGATGCAGACGAACATCATAAGCTGATCCTCCTATGACTCGCCTGACTCTAGCGCTTTCCTGGTATTCAAACTTCTGAAGAGATTGTATCTGATAATCGAACTCTCAGGTACATTCTCCCGCACCAATGTACACCGTAGTATCAAATTCGGACCGCAGTCATTTGCCTTTCAAATCCCTAACTTTTGCGTGAACCGCCTTTTGCGGGTTTTCAGTTCACCGGGATACCCTTTTTTGCCGAAGCCGCCCAGTGTAGGTTTTCAACTTCGCGGGTGTACATTTTTTCAATTTTTATCCCTAATTTGTGCCCGAACCTTTCATTCTGTTTTTGGTTCGCCAGGATGCCCCGTTTTTGCCTGGACTTTCTTTTTTCTGTCCAACGGGTCAATTTCAAGCAAAGTATTTTTTAACTGCGTCCGAATTCACAGGCGACGTAAAGTCTTCACCGTCCATGGTGGACAACAATAAAGCTCCTCCTGAAAAGACTTTTCTGACAATGTATGGCCCTTGGTAGTTGGGGGTCCACTTGCCCCTGTGATCTGCCTGTGGCGGGAGAATCCTTTTCAACAAAAGGTCGCCCGTCTGAAAGCTCCGAGGATGTATCTTCTTATCGTACGCTTTCTTCATTCGGCTCTGGTACAACCTACCATATGCTAGAGAAGCTAACCTCTTCTCATCCATTAAACTCAACTGGTTCAACCTATCTTTCACCCATTCTGCCTCGTCAAGTTGGACATCTTGTAATACCCTCAGGGAAGGAATCTCAACTTCCAGTGGTAACACTGCTTCCATTCCGTATACCAACGAGAACGGGGTTGCCCCGGTTGATGTGCGTACCGTCGTACGATAACCGTGCAAAGCAAAAGGTAGCATCTCATGCCAGTCTTTATAGGTCACCACCATCTTCTGAACAATCTTCTTTATGTTCTTATTGGCCGCTTCAACAGCGCCATTCATCTTGGGTCGATAAGGAGAAGAGTTGTGATGCTCGATCTTAAAACTCTGACACAGCTCCTTCATCATCTTGTTATTTAAGTTCGAACCGTTGTCGGTAATAATCCGCTCGGGGATTCCATATCTGCAAATGATATCTCGTTTGATAAACCTGGCTACCACCTGCTTGGTCACATTTGCATATGATGCCGCTTCTACCCACTTGGTAAAATAATCAATTGCTACCAAAATGAAACGGTGTCCGTTAGATGCCGTCGGCTCAATCTTTCCAATCATATCAATTCCCCACATCGAGAACGGCCACAGTGACGGCATCACGTTCAGAGGACTTGGAGGCACATGGATCTTATCTGCATAGATCTGGCACTTATGACACCTCTTCGCAAACTTGAAACAGTCAGTTTCCATAGTTAACCAGTAATAACCGGCCCGCAGCAGCTTCCTCGTCATAGCATGCCCACCAGCATGTGTACCAAAAGTACCCTCATGTATTTCCTCCATCAGTAACTTCGCATCTTTCTCGTCTACACAACGTAGCAGCACCAAGTCGTGGTTTCTCTTGTACAGGACACCGTCCGGATTCATAGAAATTACCCACCAATCTCCTGAGAGTCTTCTGATCGTGACTGGATGCCCCAGCCGGATACTCTTTTTTCTTCAGGAAATTATGGATGTCAAAATACCAGGGTTTATCATCAGATACTTCGTCAATGGCAAATACGAAGGCGGGTTTGTCAAGCCGAGAGATAACAATTCTGGGAGCCTCATTCCAGAAGTTGACTTTGTACATGGAGGACAACGTGGCCAAGGCGTCAGCCATCTGATTTTCTGCTCGCGGCACATGATGCAATTCAACCTTGTCAAAGAAGGGCAACAACCTCCTCGCGTAATTCATGTACGGTATCAAATTGGGCTGACGTGTCTCCCATTCTCCTTTTATTTGATTCACCACCAGAGCTGAGTCTCCATATACATCCAGATTTTTGATTCGCAAATCAATGGCTTCCTCAAGCCCCATAATGCAAGCTTCGTATTCGGCCTCGTTATTGGTAACCGAAAAGGTCAATCGGGCAGTAAATGGGATGTGCGACCCATGTGGAGTAGTGATGATTTCCCCTATTCCGCTACCGTAGGAGTTCACAGCTCCGTCAAATATCAACTGCCATTTGGAACCCAACTCTGGTCCTTCGTCTGGCAACGGTTCTTCACAATCTTTCATCTTTAGGTACATGATATCCTCGTCAGGAAACTCAAACCTCATCGATTGGTAGTCCTCAATAGGCTGCTCTGCCAAATACTTAGATAATACACTCCCCTTTATAGCCTTCTGTGAAACATACTGGATGTCATATTCGGTTAAAACCATCTGCCAACGGGCAATTCTCCCAGATAGTGCCTGCTTTTCAAATACGTATTTGATAGGATCCATCTTCGAGATGAGCATGGTTGTATGGTTTAGCATGTACTGCCTCAAACGCTTGGCGGCCCAGGCTAGCGCGCAACAAGTTTTTTCGAGCATTGAGTATCGAGATTCACATTCAGTAAACTTCTTACTCAGGTAGTATATCGCATGCTCTTTTCGCCCTGTCTCGTCATGTTGACCGAGAACACAACCCATACTTCCCTCAAGCACCGTCAAATACATAATCAAGGGTCTCCCTGCCACTAGAGGTATCAAAATAGGAGGCTCCTGCAAATACTGTTTTATTTTATCGAACGCCTTTTGACAATTTTCATTCCATGTTACAGCCTGGTCTTTTTTCAACAGCTTGAATAATGGCTCACACGTAGCTGTTAGGTGAGATATGAACCGAGCGATGTAGTTCAACCTCCCTAAAAACCCGCGCACCTCTTTTTCTGTTTTAGGCGTCGGCATCTCTTGTATGGCTTTTATTTTTGCAGGGTCGACCTCTATTCCTTTTTCACTCACGATAAACCCTAGCAGTTTACCCGATCTCACCCCGAAGGTGCACTTGTTAGGGTTCAGTCTCATCCTGAACTTCCTAAGCCTTTTGAATAACTTCAGCAGATTGACCAAATGTTCCTCCTCCGTCTGGGATTTGCAATCATATCATCGACGTAAACCTCGATCTCTTTATGCATCATGTCATGAAAGAGAGTCGTCATTGCACGCTGATACGTTTCCCCAACGTTCTTCAATCCGAAGGGCATCACTTTGTAGCAAAATGTTCCCTAGGGAGTAATGAAGGTAGTCTTCTCCATGTCTTCTGGCACCATTTTAATCTGATTGTAGCCCGAGAAGCCATCCATGAAGGAGAATACGGATAATTGAGCGGTATTGTCAACCAACACATCGATGTGAGGAAGTGGAAAATCATCTTTCGGGCTCGCTTTGTTCAGGTCACGGTAGTCTACGCACATTCTCACTTTACCGTCCTTTTTTGGCACTGGCACAATATTAGCGACCCATGAGGGATATTTTGTGACATCTAGGAAACCAACATCCCACTGCTTTTGAACCTCCTCCTTAATTTTCACTGCCATATCAGGTCTAGTTCTGCGAAGCTTCTGCTTAACCGGCGGACATTCTTCTCTTAGTGGCAGACGATGCACAACCATATCTGTATCCAATCCAGGCATGTCTTCGTACGACCAAGCGAATACATCACTATACTCTCTGAGCATTTCAACCAGTCTTCGCTTGACGTCGCTCTGCAGCGCGGCTCCTATACGGATGTTCCTTTCAACCCCTTCCGACCCCAGATTAACAATTTCAATGACCTCCTCATGAGGCAGAATGATTCGTTCTTCTTGCTTTACCAACCAAGACAACTCTTCTGGAACGTCGCCATCTTCAACAATCTCTTCCTCGGTATGAAATACCGGGTGTTCAAAGTCGAAGTGAGTCATAGGCGGTTCAATGATGTCATCTGAAAATGTTATCCTGCAAAAGGAATGGTTAAATGCTTCAAAATGTGTATAAAGCGAATAACCATGTTGCCATTTTATTGTAAAACACAAAAACAGGAAAAACAGAGATCACAATATTTGTACATGAAAAACGCCTTTTATTTAACGATTAAACGATGCAATGTACATAACAGCACGGCCCTAAGCAAAATCACGATGCCCCGGGTAAGACACCAGATTGTTCAACAATTAAGAAAACAAAGTATTACTGTTTGGTAGTCACAGGAACAGTCTCCTGAATGGACCAGTTGCATAATCCTTGTCCTGGCACGCTCGACTGAATCCAGGCGTCCATGTCGCAGTCACTGTCTCCTTCTTCGGAATCTAAAACAGCATTGATGGCCTCGTGATACACTCCACTAGCCGTGATTGTTATTGGTCCTTTGAAATGGGGCATCCCAGCAGCAGGCGTTGATGATGACGGTTGATATCCCAGCCCAAATCTGTCCATCTTCACGGGAATATCCAGAACCTTGCCCCAGCCTTTTGTCTCGCCAGTCTTTACTAGAGCCTGAGCCTCCTTGTATAATGAGACTGCCACCTCTGATGCTTTACTCGGCCCTGGAACCTTGTCTTTGATGCGCAACCCTTCAAAGGCTTGACAGGGTGTTTCATGAATCTCGCCGTCGACTTCTACGTACTTGAATGACGACAGATGGCTGACCAATATGTCCTCCTCTCCACAAACTGTGACCACACTGTCCCCCACCATGTACTTCAGCTTTTGGTGCAAGGTAGATGTGACTGCCCCAGCACCATGGATCCATGGTCGTCCGAGAAGACAGCTGTATGCTGGCTGGATGTCCATAATGTAAAATTCAGTTTCGAAAATCTCCGGCCCCACCTGTAGAGGTAACGTTATAGATTCAAAGACTGACCTTCGTGTACCATCAAATGCCCTGAGCACTAAGTCACTAGGCGTACAAATGATCCCCCTGATGTCCAATTTCATCATTGCTTTCTTTGGCAGCACGTTCAAGGAAGACCCGGTATCTACCAGCACATGGGACATGACTGAGCCCCTACATTCAACTGAGACGTGCAACGCCATGTTATGCTCTCTCCCCCTCGGGGTCAAATCAAAATCCGTGAATCCCAAGCTATGGCCTGCGTTCACGTGCGCCATTACCCCCTCTAACTGATTCACAGAAACATCTTGGGGTACAAACGACGTGTCCAGAATTTTCAATAATGCATTCCTATGGGCTTCGAAACACAATAACAGTGACAATATGGATATCTTCGATGGCATCTGTTGAAGGTGCTCAACAATCTTATAGTCACTTTTACGAATAAGGCGCATAAACTCTTCTACATCTTTCAGTGACGTTTCTTTTTCGTTCCTCTGCACAGGGACATCCTCATTCATTTTTCCTTTTCCTTTTGCCAACCGTTCAACCTCTACCTCAGGCGATATAAAAAATTCTCCCACTTCTTGTCATCCCTCCGGTCCCGACGACATTGTCTACAACCTCAGCTGGCTGTCTACTGATATCGATTTTCACCCCATCACAGTATGCTTTCAACCCATAAGTCCAAGGTACAGCCTTAGTGCTCTCATAAGGTGTTGGCCCTGCCTTGGTGATGGTGATCGGTGGTCGCCTGGCTGGCGCCGTTATAGTTATTGTTTTTCGGGGGATTGTCACAGTAGCTACATCACTTTGCCCATCATCTACTATTTCTGCAGGTTTCTCAACTGCCGTTCGGTCGAATTGCAACGTGCCTTCATCTGTCAAGGTCTGAATACCCTTCTTCAATCCAACACAACCCCCATCCTGGGTCCAACACTCTAGACAAAACTCATCGCAGCCCGGATACACACCTCCTTTCAATAACCTGCTCTTTATCTCACACAACGGTGTTTTTAGTTCATCAACATTCATGATCAAGTTCAAACCCTCCTCAGTCAAAATAGCATTTGCCCCATGGTTGGGCATGGGCTGTTGTACTATGTTCGGACCTGCTTGTCCAAAATTTATGGCCTTGCTATCCAACAGATCTTGCACCACATGCTTAAACGCGTGGCAATTCTCTATGTCATGGCCAGGAGCCCCGGAGTGGAACTCGCAGTGCTTGTTTGTATCAAAACCAAACGGAGGAGTGCCCGTCATTGGCGCCATAGTCCTCTTTTCCACCAAATTCAAGCCCAATAATGTTTGGAGTAACTCTGCATACGTATAAGGAGGTACATCAAATACTCTTTTTGGCCTCGCGTTAGGAAATCTCCTCTGTCCCTGATTTGGCCTCTGCTGCTGCTGTTGTGGCTGCTGCTGCTGTGGTGGTTGCTGTGGTGGTATTGGTTGTTGATGAAATGGAATTGTGACACTTGCCACCTGTTGCGGATGATTGTACTGATTCCGCCCTCTGCCTCGGCCTCGGCTCCTGAATACTGCACTTGTGTCACCCTGACGACGACCACCGAAAGGTCTTCTGTTACTGCCAGCTGAAGTAGATTCCTCAGCTTGGAATCTCCCCATTTTGATATTACTCTCAACCTTATCCCCCATCAAGATTAGATCCGAAAAGATGCCCAAAGAAGCGGGAAACAGCTTGTCATTAAAGATACCGGTGAACGTTCCTATGAACATATCATTCATCTCCTTCTCAACCAACGGAGGATGAACTCTTGCAGCCATGTCGCGCCACCTTTGCGCATATTCCTTGAAGCTCTCATCTTTCTTCTGAGACAGCCCCTGTAACTGGACCCTGTTCGGTGCCAGGTCACTATTGTACTTATAATGAGCCACAAATGCTTCAGCCAATTGTTTCCATGTCTTTATCTGAGTTGGCTCCAACCCGATATACCACTCAAGGGAAGGACCAGACAAGCTGTCTTGAAAGAAATGCATCAGCATTCTTTCATCGTTCGAGTAAGCCGACATTCTTCTGTAGTATGACCGCACATGCACCTTTGGACAGGTATCTCCCTTATATTTGTCAAATGTGGGAGCTTTAAATTTTAGCGGTACCCTCAGGCCAGGCACCAGACCCATTATGGTCATATCTAAACCAACAACACTTTGATTCACAACACCTTTCATCTGCTCCTCGAGCATCTTGATTTGCTGAGCGTTATCTACAGGACCTTCAAAACCTCCACCAGAGAAAGCATCTTCTTGCTGATCTTCTATCCAATTACCATTCCCATTTCCATATCCATCATACCCATTGTTACGACCGAATCTAGTCTGATTCATCACAGGGCCTCGTCCTCTATTTCCATACCCTTGAGTGACCCCGGTAAGTCCAAAAGGCATCACTCCAGCACCATTTCCGTTACCGAGTCCACCATAGCCATGATTGGTATTACCAAATCCATCCTGTCCGAAGCCCTGAGCGTTGAAGCCGAACTTCCCATCCTGGTTAGCATACTCAAACCCCTGGTCGTTATATCCAAATCCGTTGTTACCGAAGCCATTACCTCCAGTATTGTCACCGCCCAGATTGGCATCTCCGAACCCAACGTTATTGATGCCAATCTCATTACCGATTCCTGTATTACCGTTCCCAGCGCCAGCGCCATTGTTCACATTCACAGCAGGTATGTTCGTCACAGGTGGAGCTACCGGTGTAGGAGTACCATCCCCATGAAGGGTGTCAATACGTACAGAATTATGGTCTTCGTTTCCATGCCCATCATTTCTTGCCAGCAATGGTTGCACCAAAGTCTGCAGGTTTTCCTGTCCCTTCACAATTGTTTCCATCGTCTGCATGAACAGCGCCATCTTCTCACGCATTTCCTGCATCTCACTCTGCATCTGATCCATGACTCTTTTGCAGTTGGTACGAGTAGAGTATCGGTGTGGGCGTTGACTTTCAATCCTGGAAAACCTGCAATGCAGGAAGTGAGATACAGTTTCACGAATACTGGTTTATGTAATATGAATGCAAATGCAATAATGTAAATATGCTACAGGTCATATTCCCCCCTGATTCTAGTTTCGGAGAGAAAAGCCATTGCGGCAATGGAGTCCCCATCCAGCAAACAATGAACCAGAAAATCCTCATATATAACAAATGCCAAGAGGCTGAGTACAAGAGTTCAACTGAATACAAGCGACGAGACCTCGGCCAACAAGTCTAGCGATGGCCCACATATAAGTACAAATAACAAAGGTAAGGCAAAGATACATCAGGCCACATGGCGTGCTCGGACGTCTTCCAATACCTTCATCGTCTCTGAGTGCCCTAGTCGGGAGATCAACTCCTGAATCAGTAAAGCATGCCGCTCAGTAGTGGATCTCAGCTTTGCAGCGTCGTCCCGGGGAGCTCCTTTGCTCGAACTCTCGTCAGATCTGTACCTCTTGGAACCGGCCTTCTCCTCGTAACCTCTCGACTTCTCGTCACCATCACTGACTCTGAGATTAGCTGTACTTCTAAAGGATGTTACTTCAACAATCCTTGCTTCCTGGGCTTTAACCTGTGCCTCCAGCGTGGCAATCTGCATTTTCAGTTTGTCTTCGCGCTCTTGCCGCTTGGTGAGTGTGGCCTCCCACAAAGCCTCCCACTTGCTGATACAAGCATAAGCCTTGCTTAGAAGTTCCTTCTTGGACGTAAGCACTTTGCTAACCCCGTTCAAAGCTATTCCTACTCTTTCTTTCTTGTTGGTCGCTTCTGTCAGTTCTGATCCCAACCTGTTAATCAATTCGGTTTGTTCCTTCACCGTGAAGGTGGCTTCCTTCTTCTCTCGTCGTAACTGGAAGATCTCCTTCTCTAACTCCTCGTTAGCTTTCTTCAATTCCTCATTTGCAGCCAACAACTTGTTATATTTCTCACTCTCTTCTGCAGGAGGTACCTCAATCAATGGAAGATACAGTGGTTCCACAGCGGGATAAGGCATCAAGGACATGCAAGCTCTCTCACGGACCCAGGCTACATAAGGATCATAAGCTTTGATATTGCTCTTGCCGAGCAAAGCCTTCCCCCTCCTGTGGATGCTAGCCCACGCATGCTTCAACCTGATCAAAGTAGTCTTGCCTAAGGAGCCCGTGAGATACAGAGATTCCTGTATCTCAACCTCAATAGGAGCATCTCTCAAGGCGTAACCAAACTGTCGTACCAATAGTGAAGGATTATAATTGATACAGCCTTTCCGTCCAATCAGGGGAACATTCGGAAAGCCACTGCAACTATATATAATGTCAGTACCAAGCATACCCCGATCAAACCAAATGATATTCTCATCTTTCTTCTGAGACAGCCCCTGTAACTGGACCCTGTTCGGTGCCAGGTCACTATTGTACTTATAATGAGCCACAAATGCTTCAGCCAATTGTTTCCATGTCTTTATCTGAGTTGGCTCCAACCCGATATACCACTCAAGGGAAGGACCAGACAAGCTGTCTTGAAAGAAATGCATCAGCATTCTTTCATCGTTCGAGTAAGCCGACATTCTTCTGTAGTATGACCGCACATGCACCTTTGGACAGGTATCTCCCTTATATTTGTCAAATGTGGGAGCTTTAAATTTTAGCGGTACCCTCAGGCCAGGCACCAGACCCATTATGGTCATATCTAAACCAACAACACTTTGATTCACAACACCTTTCATCTGCTCCTCGAGCATCTTGATTTGCTGAGCGTTATCTACAGGACCTTCAAAACCTCCACCAGAGAAAGCATCTTCTTGCTGATCTTCTATCCAATTACCATTCCCATTTCCATATCCATCATACCCATTGTTACGACCGAATCTAGTCTGATTCATCACAGGGCCTCGTCCTCTATTTCCATACCCTTGAGTGACCCCGGTAAGTCCAAAAGGCATCACTCCAGCACCATTTCCGTTACCGAGTCCACCATAGCCATGATTGGTATTACCAAATCCATCCTGTCCGAAGCCCTGAGCGTTGAAGCCGAACTTCCCATCCTGGTTAGCATACTCAAACCCCTGGTCGTTATATCCAAATCCGTTGTTACCGAAGCCATTACCTCCAGTATTGTCACCGCCCAGATTGGCATCTCCGAACCCAACGTTATTGATGCCAATCTCATTACCGATTCCTGTATTACCGTTCCCAGCGCCAGCGCCATTGTTCACATTCACAGCAGGTATGTTCGTCACAGGTGGAGCTACCGGTGTAGGAGTACCATCCCCATGAAGGGTGTCAATACGTACAGAATTATGGTCTTCGTTTCCATGCCCATCATTTCTTGCCAGCAATGGTTGCACCAAAGTCTGCAGGTTTTCCTGTCCCTTCACAATTGTTTCCATCGTCTGCATGAACAGCGCCATCTTCTCACGCATTTCCTGCATCTCACTCTGCATCTGATCCATGACTCTTTTGCAGTTGGTACGAGTAGAGTATCGGTGTGGGCGTTGACTTTCAATCCTGGAAAACCTGCAATGCAGGAAGTGAGATACAGTTTCACGAATACTGGTTTATGTAATATGAATGCAAATGCAATAATGTAAATATGCTACAGGTCATATTCCCCCCTGATTCTAGTTTCGGAGAGAAAAGCCATTGCGGCAATGGAGTCCCCATCCAGCAAACAATGAACCAGAAAATCCTCATATATAACAAATGCCAAGAGGCTGAGTACAAGAGTTCAACTGAATACAAGCGACGAGACCTCGGCCAACAAGTCTAGCGATGGCCCACATATAAGTACAAATAACAAAGGTAAGGCAAAGATACATCAGGCCACATGGCGTGCTCGGACGTCTTCCAATACCTTCATCGTCTCTGAGTGCCCTAGTCGGGAGATCAACTCCTGAATCAGTAAAGCATGCCGCTCAGTAGTGGATCTCAGCTTTGCGGCGTCGTCCCGGGGAGCTCCTTTGCTCGAACTCTCGTCAGATCTGTACCTCTTGGAACCGGCCTTCTCCTCGTAACCTCTCGACTTCTCGTCACCATCACTGACTCTGAGATTAGCTGTACTTCTAAAGGATGTTACTTCAACAATCCTTGCTTCCTGGGCTTTAACCTGTGCCTCCAGCGTGGCAATCTGCATTTTCAGTTTGTCTTCGCGCTCTTGCCGCTTGGTGAGTGTGGCCTCCCACAAAGCCTCCCACTTGCTGATACAAGCATAAGCCTTGCTTAGAAGTTCCTTCTTGGACGTAAGCACTTTGCTAACCCCGTTCAAAGCTATTCCTACTCTTTCTTTCTTGTTGGTCGCTTCTGTCAGTTCTGATCCCAACCTGTTAATCAATTCGGTTTGTTCCTTCACCGTGAAGGTGGCTTCCTTCTTCTCTCGTCGTAACTGGAAGATCTCCTTCTCTAACTCCTCGTTAGCTTTCTTCAATTCCTCATTTGCAGCCAACAACTTGTTATATTTCTCACTCTCTTCTGCAGGAGGTACCTCAATCAATGGAAGATACAGTGGTTCCACAGCGGGATAAGGCATCAAGGACATGCAAGCTCTCTCACGGACCCAGGCCACATAAGGATCATAAGCTTTGATATTGCTCTTGCCGAGCAAAGCCTTCCCCCTCCTGTGGATGCTAGCCCACGCATGCTTCAACCTGATCAAAGTAGTCTTGTCTAAGGAGCCCGTGAGATACAGAGATTCCTGTATCTCAACCTCAATAGGAGCATCTCTCAAGGCGTAACCAAACTGTCGTACCAATAGTGAAGGATTATAATTGATACAGCCTTTCCGTCCAATCAGGGGAACATTCGGAAAGCCACTGCAACTATATATAATGTCAGTACCAAGCATACCCCGATCAAACCAAATGATATTCTCAGCAGATAGCCCCATCAACCGGGACGGCCAATCCAAAGTATCAACGGTATCAACAAACGGCCCAGTCTTCGGAAGGTGCCTCTGGAACCACCTGTACAGGAGAGGAAGACAGCAGGACACGTTCTTGCCACGACGTTTCTCATTCTTGTAATGAATAGAATGATAAACATCGTCCAAGAGAGTAGGAATGGGATTCTTCGAGGCGAGAATCAGGAAGGCATCCGAATCCACAAAGTCTGGCACATTAGGAAACAAGACAATCCCGTAAATGCAGACAGCCAGAATAGCACTAAAGGCAATCCAACACCCATTCTTCGCGCACTGCGCGACCTTCTCAACTAGGACAGATAAGTGAAAACCATAAGTGCCATTCAACTTGACTAAGCCTCCTGGAAACTCAGAAGCGTCCAGACTGACAATCTCGGTGAGTGTAGCTAATTCAGGCTCGGTATCACTGTGTACAAAGGGCATCTGGTCTAGCACGGGGATATCCAACATGACACGATATTCTTCCAAAGTGGGTGCAAGAACGTAGTCTGGAAGCAAGAAACATCTCAGTTGCGGCTCATAAAACTGCATCAAAGTATACACCCCAATAATCTCGAAAGCTGAAGGTGTGTACAACAAACTAAGCAGCCTCCCATAGGACGCTCTGAACCCAGCCCTCACACTCTCATCTGCCAAAGCAACTAAACCCAGTAATGAACTGATATCTGGTGACTGCAACCTGTAAGCAACTGTCTTCTTCAGGGACTCCATGCCTGGCTAGAAGATATCCTAGAATCAGAGGGGAATAGTCACCTGCAACATAAATACATGTTAATGAAATGCAAACATGAAAATGCACATGCATATGCAAACATGGGATCAAGTGCCATGCTGATAGACTGGGTTGCTCTGTACTGGAGCCTTGAGAACCAATCATTCTTTATTTCAAACCAACCTAACCACTCAAAAAGAGAAACTTGTAACCACGTTTCACTGATAGAGGTAAACCGGGTATTCTGAGGTCAAAGGTTCCCTGCAAACAGACCCTCCTACCCCTCACAGGTGTGTACTTAACTCGCAGACGAGGTACGACATCCTATGCGGGTTCAACGTCACAGACTTTCAAGAGCGATGATACGATACCCAGAAGGTGTGGCATCATCATCCCTTGAAGCGGCCTCACTTAGTTGAATCCCAATTGATAGGTTCCCAGAGTCGACAATCCTCGGGTCAGACAACTTGTCGAGCCCTAAGGGCCAGGCAAGAAGCATCAAAGAGAATCTCGTCCGAGTGAGATTTCGTGGCTAGCTGGTGCGAGCTAAGCAAGCAGGCTAACCACTACTCTCTCTCTCTAAGTCTATAGGTGTACTCAAGCCTGGGTTTGGCTTATCTCTCGACAGATTACCCCCTCATACCCACAACAATAATCACAATAAAATAATGCTGAAAGTAAAATACAGAAATGTAAATCCATACAAAATCCTCGACGGGAAAACAAGCGCTAGGATTGACTCGCGTAGGGAACCATTGGGGTCCCCAGCAGAGTCGCCAGTTGTCGCTACTGCGAAAATCGGCGCCGGCTGAACAGAAGAGTCGCCACCGTGCGTTATTTATCCCAACGGGGGGAAAGGAAACGCTCGAAGTAAACCTAACGCAGAGACGGGAAAGGAATGGTCATCGCAACCAAATCCTGGATTCGGGAGTCAGTTACGCAAGGGGAAGGTATTAGCACCCCTCACGTCCGTCGTACTCGACGAGATCCACGCTTGTTTTCTAGTACGGATTGTTATTCTATCTATTCTACAGGTCTGGGGTTAAAAGAAAATAAAATGACTCGGCAAAGTATCGCACTTTATGCCTACGTATTCCCGTCTGGAACGAGAAATCAGAGTCAACGTAGTTTGCCTACCTACGGGAAAGGAGGGGAAGGTTGCTCGCTAGGATATCGCATCCTATGCCTACGTACTTTCATATAGCATGAAAGATCAGAGCAAACGTAGTTCGGGCCACGTACGACACAAGTCTGTCTTGATTGTTTTTATCCTTCTGAAAAAGGTTTTTTCTTGATTACGGGTCCAAGCGGACAAAAATGACACTTTTGATTGGTTTACAGTCTTTTACGCAAGAAGTATTTTTTAGTGTGTTTGCAATCTCTGACGCACTAGAGACTATGATTTGAGGGTGACTACGTCGTATGTCACCCTAAGGGTAACACACTAAGCAATCAGATTACTGCAGAGTGACCCTCCAGCAACCTTTCTCAAATAGCTTAAGGCTCGTAGCGTACGACATTGATTATCCTTATTACTGTGTTTTTTGAAGTGTTTTGAGAGGGAAGAGAAAGGAGCTCTAAAAAGCCTATGGTTGAAAAGGGAATCAAAACTACCATAATGTTGTCATGCATGGATGAAAGCCTAATGTCTGTCATATTTCTCTCTTGCACAGAGAGAAACAGAGATCCTAGGGGATAAACGGAAAAGCAACAACATATATACAGTAAAGTAGTAAAATGCATGAATGCAGCAGTACAAGCGAGGCAAGGGAGTCCCACTCAACCACGAACCTAGAAAACAACAGGCAAAAGTGAACAAAATTCGCTTTAAACCTAATAGGGTAATTATCAAACAATACAGTCAAGAAACTCAAACAATACATCAACAGCTCTAAACAGCACCAACAGCTCTAAGCAGCAAAATCTGATAGAAACAACAACAAGTCACCAACACCTTCAAGCAAGGTCTTCATCCATCTACAAGCTTCAAACAATCATCCATCTCCAAGAAAAACAGCAATAAGAAACTCTAACAGTTGACAGCATCAAATAGCTAAGTAGCAGTAAGTCCTTCTTCAAACAGTTACACAGCTCAGACAACACCAACTCCTTCTTCTAACAATCTTCAAGGCAATGAACTTCATCTTCAATCTCCAAGGGATCCTTCAAAGCAAGCTCTCCAACAGAGAATTGATGTTATCAGATGTCAAACAGTTCATTGACGACCAAAGGAAGCCTATGAATAGTTGACATTATAGGAGACTGTTTCCCTCAAAGTTCTACCTCTAAGGTATGGCCACTGATCCCTCCTAAGGAGAGAGGTGAATACCATAGAGGGACTTTATGTCATAGAGAAGAATGGAAGCAAAGGAAGTTATCCATGTTTATGGAAGAATTTCTATTCTAAGGCTCTACCTATACCCTATGCCCTATGGTCTTCAAACAACTCCAAGCAAGCCAAGCAATCTTCCTCAAGCTTTGATTTTGATCTTCAATCTTCATTTATTCCTTGCCAAGCTCCACAAGCTCTAACTAATCCCACACCCCAAGAAAATGCCCCAAAAGCCCTCACAACAAAGTAAACCCCAAAGATGGGCAAACCAAACAATCACACAATTGCAAAATATACTAAAAATAGTAAAATAATATTTACAAGCCTAATATTAATTCTAAGGGAAGTACTATATCTACCCTACATACCCCATAGGTCCCATACCCTAATTCAATCTAAAAAACCCAAAAATAAAATGTTCAAGTGCACCTATGTTGTGTATAAACCCTAATCTGACCATCCTAATATCATCTAATCAAAACTAACTAAAAACCAATTATAAAATCGTGGAATAAATCCAGGGGGTAGCTCAAGTTTATATCTAATTACTCTAAAAAGAATAGCACTAAAATGTAAAAGTAGCTAGCTAAACAAAAATCTACAAAATTATGTACCAACTATATTCAATAAAAAAACAACTAAATGTAAAATATTCCCCAAAAATATAAAAAAATACCTAAGCTAATATTTTTTATTATCTAAAATTTTCTTGAAGTCAAAACTAACCTATAGCAAAAATTTCCATATTAAAAAGACTATTTTTCCATTTTTTATGATTTTTCTAAGTTGTAAGATAAAATGAATAAAAAAGAAATAAAAGAAATATGATCAGGGGTGCAGAAAGCAACTACGCCTAGTTCAAAAACCTATGGGCCATTAATCAGGGGGGTGCGCGTATCACTTAGTGCTAAGCCCAATACCCAACAAAAATCAAAAATGAGAATAGTAAGAAAAATAAATAAATCCACGGTGCCAATAGCACACAAACGCAGTGTAAATCCAACTTGGGCCTGGGAGTGAGGTGTACTTATCAATTGCCAGCTTAAGCCCACATCAAAAATTAAATGAAACGACCGTGTATTGCTTCTCAGTAGAAACCTTCACAAATTGGGACATGATCTGAACCACACGATCCATTTTGGAGTCAAAAGTCAGCACTGATCCAAGGGAGGAGAACTTGTCTTCTTCATTTTGAAAAGAAAATGGAGCCAACTCCATTGATGAGTGCTCATGGACTCTTCTTCTGCAGCAACTCGTGTATCCTCAATTTTCAACCAAAACTTAATTTGTAAAACACTATCATGCTCAGAATTCTTCCCTGGTTCCAACTATGGTATTGAATTTAATTGATATGACTTCTAACATCAAACACGATCTTCACTCCAAAAATAACTCAAAAATCAATCAACACCAATCTTCAAATTATTGCTCTCAATCTCTTCCTCACTCATCACTAATCCATTCTAACTAAAAAACTAAGTCTATAACTCCATATTCACTGAGTTCTTGATCTCAACAGAATCTATGTCAACACATCAATCATCTCCAAATTGGCTCAAACTTTCCAGAAAGCAGCACCTAGCCACATACTATGCTTCTAACCTAATGATTCTTGCTAATTCTAACCAATTCGAGCCATAGTTTGAAAGTTACTAACCTGTAAAATTGGTGAAAACAGATGATGTAATGCTTCAATCTACTGCTTGCAAAGCTCCAGAATCACTCAATGCTTTGATATCTTGCTACTGTTTGCAATGGATCTTCCTCAAATGGCCTGAGTCAGTGTAACAGAATTCCAATTGCAGATGAAGAAGTAAGAACTCAAGAACACGAATCAGGCTTGGATTCTCTCAGATTTTGATTGAAACACTCTCAGTGATGATTATAGAATTGATTTGGATCAAGAAATTGAAGAAATGATGAAGAATTGTGAGAATTCGATTATGAATTGCAATTGAGCAAGATGAATCTCAATCTCTCTTCTCTGCACCAAATGAAGTCCAACCTTGATCTTGATCAACTCTAATGGTTATATAGGTGATGTTAGAAAGATCTAGAAAGTGCTGGAATGATCCTATGAGATTTTGCAATTCTCATGTCATGAGTTTTTCCTTTAATGAGATCAACATATCAGCTTGCCTTTCACTTGCTACAGCACTTAGTTCTGGTTTGAATTTGTCATCAAATGAGATAATGAAAGTGTACATGTGGTTCCTTGCCTTGCAATTTATCCCTTATGTGATTTGGCAAGTGTAACTTCCATTGTAAGCAACTCATGACAAGCCCAATTTCATGACCTCAAATTCAAAATTCAATGGTGTCAATGATCTCAAAACATATATTCCCTTCAATTTGGTATATCACATGATGTATTTTGGCTTTGGATCAAAAAATCCCAAATTTGGTCACTTGAAAATGGACTTTTACCTTCCATATTTGGTCAATCTTGTCATTTTGAGTTCCATGCATTTCCAAACCATCATGACCTCTTTTCTAGACTCAAAACATCATTTTGAGCAAGTTTGATGTTGAACATTTTTTCATTTGAAGCTTGCAAGTAGGGGTTTTAGACATATGCTTGAAATGACCTATAATCTTACTTTCCCAAAATACCCCTGGCTTGTCAAGATCATAAGTAGAGCTCCACAAATCAAATTGAGGCATACCATACCTTTATAGAAAGCTAAGATCATTAGGAACAACTTTCATGTTGGCCAAAAATCCATTTGAAAATTCATTATGGGGTAAAAGTTGCTTGGAAGTTAAGTAACTTTCATAGATAAATTTCAGTGTCCTCAGATGACCTGTAACTTGCAAGAACCATAACTTGAGTTCTATAAACCTCCTTGATGCCTTCCACCACTAAAATTAAAGGGCTTGATATTCTCTACAAGTTTCATGTTGGTTAAGGATCCATTTGAGACTTGCATTTTGAATTACTTTGCTTGGAAGTTTGACCTAAACCAGGGGATTTTACTCAGAAACCCTAATTTAGAAACTTCTCTTCTTCTTGATTTCTCTTGATTTCTCCTTGGCACAACACCATATCCATATCCACATACCAAATGATAAATCCCACATCCTTCAAGTAGGCCTTGATGCCCTCCAATCAAGCATTAGACCTAGGGTTGACCTATGGTTGACCCAGATGACACCCTAGTTGACTGTCTTCAGCTGTAGCTCTTGCAACCACACCAATAACTTGTCTTACTTTCAAAATGACCCTCTAGGTCTTCCATTATGTCTACATACATTCCATGCCTCAGTCCACAGCTCACAACCTCTATGATGATCTTCAAATACTCCCCAGACAGGCTATAAATCCATTGCTTGATCTATTAACTTCTCAGAACTTCCCCTTCTTTCTTGGTGACCTGAATGGGCTTGAATCTTGATAAAAACCTTTTGAATACACTCCTTGAGATGAAAAATAGAACTTGATCCCTTGTTGGATGACTTGCCCATGCTATGCTATGCAAATGAATGAACTATGTATATGATCTACTATGCAAATGATAAAGCTATGAAAACACAAATTAGGTAAAACAAGTTGGTCAAATTTTAGGGTGCAACAGCCGACCATCGGGATCAATGCATGTTTTTATTGAACAGATGTTTGGCAACGATGCCAGATGTTTCTTCTCAGCTTCGGTTTGGGCCAGCCTTCGGGTTCAATGCCTGTTTTTATTTAACAGATGCCTGGCGGCGAATTCAGATGATGATCTCAGCTTCGTGTTGAGCTGGCCTTCAGGTTCGATGCCTGTTTTTATTGAATAGATGCCTGGCAGCGATGTCAGATGTTTCTTCTCAGCTTCGGTTTGAGCCGGCCTTCGGGTTCGATGCCTGTTTTTATTTAACAGATGCCTGGCAGCGATGTCAGATGTTTCCTTCTCAGCTGCGTGTTGAGCCGGCCTTCAGGATCGATGCCTATTATTTCAATAGATTCCTGATGGTAATATCAGATGATCTTGCTGACATAGTGTTGTTGCCTGCCCATTAGCAGATGTTTCTTCCGACTGCGTGTCGAGGCTTTCTAATTGGTGATCAGTTAGTTTGTTGCCGTTGCAACTATCAGATTCCATTATTTCCAGATATTTTTGTCCCCAGGAAGGTTTGCAGTTCTATTTCTGCAGTTGGAAAATTTCCGGTTTCTTTGTTATTCAACCGTCTTTTACCTTTATTGTTTGAAAGTCGTTCGCTATTCACCCAGTTCTGGTCCAAGTCGCTTGAATATGGGAAGTTGTTGTACCCCAAAATTTGCCCAATCTTTTTCTTTACTTGGCGTGTATTTCATTTCATTCTTTAGCATTTGCATCTGCATGACATTGTCTTTTGCAAGGGATCAAAGGAAGGTGTGCCATTCAAGAGAAGAGTCTCAGAGGGTTTCAAGCTCAAGTAAGAGTGGTTACTCAGCTTATCAAATGCTTATACCCATCAAGAAGTGGTCAAAGTTCTCTGAGGGAGAAGATTGACAAGTGTTGCTTACCTCCTATCTTGGAGGGCAGTTGAAGATCATCAGGGGTTATCAAGACCATGGTTATGGATAAGAGATGTTGGAAAAGCTCATTGAGTGCTTTTGAAGTCATGGAGGAGCTTACCCAAGTGGTCATATCATTTACAAGAGGGTGCAGTCAAAGTTAGTGCATCTAGGGTTTCATCTGCTTAATGCAAAGTCAACTAAGGAGTTAAGGGAGTTTGAGACTTGGTTTTAAGTCATTAGAGTCATAGGAAGTCATGTTGGGACATCTAGGATATTATTTCAAGTTCAAATCAAGGAGAGTCAAGAGTGTGAGAAGTTACTAAATTAGGGTCTCAGGAGGTTGTCAGTGTAAAATCCCCTGTTTAGTGCCTAACTTCAAGGCCACATATCTCAAGATACTAGTTGAATATCATTGTCTAATAAACATGAGACTTGCAGAGCATGTTCTTAACTTTCTTTTGAGTACTAGAACTCATCCATTGGGTTTGTGGAACTCAAGTTATGATGCCATCAAGTTATGGGTCTCAGATGAACATATTTTTCAGTCAACAAAAGTCAACTCACGTTCAAGGCATTTTTGACCTATAATCAGGTTTCTTATCAACTCTTGATGAACATGAAAGTTATTCCTCATGATCTTAGCTTTCTAAAAAGTCCTATAAGTCCTTCATATCATTTTTAAAACTCAAGTTATGAAGCTTGCAAGGTAGGGGTATTTGTGGAAACTTTGATTATAGGTCATTTTGATTATGAGTCATTTACATACACTTGTGCACTTCAAATGAAACTTTCACCAACATGAAAGTTGCTCCAAATGACCTCAATTTCATAAGAAACTCAAGTTTGGTTTGAATTATGCATGGTTATGATCATAGGTGAAGAATTTCAAGTGAAAATGGACATTAAAAAGGTGATCTCAATTGAAGTGATTATAGATCTTTTTCACAACTCCTTTTAATCCAACTTTGCTCACAATGTGTTCACAAGTAAGATGCACAAAGAAACTTTGGTGTATGCAAGGAAAAACACGTGAAAATGAAGGTTGATTCACAAAGAAGTTTTCATTCCAAACTTGCTAAATGGGTCACAATCAGGCCTAATTCCAATCCACATGTGTTATTCAAAGTCTCAGCTGAAAAATGGAGCCAAATTCCAGTGTGTACACATCCATATTCACATGTGCATAAGCACATGCCATTTTTGGGCATTTTTTCAAATCAGCCAAACAAAGCCTCATTGGGCCTCCAATTCATTACATATCCATCATATAAAAGTTCAAAATGAAAATTAAGAGCTCACAAGGGCAAATTCGTGGAGGGAGCTCAGAGTTCATGTTTGGAAAGTGGAGAGAAATTTGAAAATCGTGAATCAATATCCATGCCATTTCAAAGCAAATTGAAGCAATCATCTTCTTCCTTGAGCTTAGTGGAGTGGATCTACACCTTTTGAACCAAGGAATTAAGTTGTAGAAGCACCAACGGAGTGTCTCCGTTAGGTAATCTTCAATTCCATATTTCTCTCATGTTAGGCACTGAACTTATGTCATTGTGGTTGCATCTGAAGCCATACACCATGTAGGCAATGTTTGCATACTTAATTGTGATGTTTGATGAGATTTTCAGTTGAGCACTTGAATCTTTCTCCGTTCGATTCTCTTCATATATGCATGATTATTGAAAATGAACACTGGATTTGGATAGTACATGATAAGACCTTCAATTTGATATGAAATTTTGCACGATTTGGTGAGTTTTGAGAACCTGAACTCCGGCCACCTCGCCGGAGAAGACGACCGGAGCTAGGGCTCCGGCGTATGGTTCAAACTCAGGCCAGGCTGATGTGTGCTTGCTTGACTCTTTGACCTGATCAAATGTGTGGTCATGATCTGTTTGACCCTACGTGCGTGGGTTTTGACTGCCACATCATTAAATGAAACGTAGCACTTCATGTTTGCTGAGTGGATCTGGGCCTTGATTAATATTTGCACCCTCTGTTTGGATGGCCCATTGGATTTCAACTGATTTTGTTGCTATTTGCACCGTGCACATTTATTTCTTTTATTTTATTTTATTTTCATTTCTGTTTTGATTTTAATCAATTAAAAATAGCTCCAGTCATTTTAAAATTCCACAAAAAATGTTTTCTGATACTTTAATGTGTTAATTAACTTTCTCAAATTTTTAATTTCATTTTTTATTTTATTTTTAAATTAAAATGGAATTAAATGATTAGAAAGGTTTTTAAATGATTTTTCACTTGTTCTTATTTGTTTCATGCTTGATTCTTGACCAATTGATACCTCCAATGAGTGAGACTTTTCCCTCATTTGAATGATGAGTTTAGGGGTCTTAGAGGATGGTTTTGGCCCTGGTTTGATTTATTTTTGGGTGACTTTCAAGTCCATTTGTTTGACCCTCGACAACCCTCCTTCAAAATGGAGCACCCAAGTGGATCAATTCCTATGGTGATGTTTTGAATGGACTATGGTTTTGTGCTTTTGGCCTCTGGTTGCCAACATCTTTATGAGCTTCTTGAAGTTTATTTGGATTCATTTGAGCTATTTTCCTATTTTTGGAGTAAATTGCAAGTCAAGCTACTCCTAAGGATGGTTCACACACACACTTGACCTAGTTTGGATGGGAAATGACCCTTGTGGATCTCATATGCTTCCAACTCTTTTTGATTCACATTCCTAACATGTTGAAGTTATTTATTGCCATTTTTTAGGTCATAAAGTTGTTTGGTTCTTGTGCTAAGTTGCATTCTTTTTAGGCTTTCCATTTAATGTTCAATGTTGAAAGTGTTTAGGACCTAGGTCCTTTACCATGCCTCATCTGGCAACCTGTGTTGGCTTGCTTCCTTCTTGCGTTTGCCTATCCTCTTCTCTTGTTCTCAATTTTGTCCTAGGACTTTGGGGACTCATCCAAGTTGATTTGGTGCCTCTTGGTTGCACTTTGAGTTTGACTTGGATGAGAGGCCATTTTGAGAACTCCTTTTGTAGGCACAAGACGACGATGTCTTGGCGAGCAACCTTCCCCACCTTCACCCGTAGTTTTTCGAACTACGTTGACTCTAACTTTCCCATTGCACGAGGGAGTACGTAGGCATAGAGCGGAGATGCTCTATTGAGTCTCTTTTCTTTTCTTTTGTCCCCGTGGCCTGTAGCTTAGATAGATAAATACCCTTTTAGATAGACAACAAGCATGGATCCCGTCGAGTACGGCGGACGTGAGGGGTGCTAATACCTTCCCCTTACGTAACCGACTCCCGAACCCAAGATTTGGTTGCGATGAACTTGTCTTTCCCTTTTCCGTAGGTTTTCTCTGATATTTTCCTTTCCCTCTTTTGGGATAAATAACAAACGGTGGCGACTCTTCTATCCTTGTCGGCCCCTCTTCGTAGCGATGCGACAGCTGGCGACTCTGCTAGGGACTTTTCCCATCCCCTATGCGAGTCAGTCCTAGCACTTGTGTGTTTATCCCTGAGTGTGTATATATGTGTTGTACTTTATCTACATTTGCATTTTACTTTTCAGCATTGTACATTATCATTGTGCTGTGCTGTTAGGGGGAATGTTCGACTGTGAGATAAGCTAAACCCAGGCTTGAGTACAAACATAGCATTAGAAGCGGAAAGTAGTGGTGAACCTCTATGCTTGGCATGCACTAGTTCCTACGAAATCTGCGCTCAGACGAGATTCTCTTTGAGGACTACCTTTCCAGTCCGTTTTGGACAGTTGAGAGGTTGTTGGATCTGAGGATTGTCGACTCTGAGGACCGATCATTTGGGAGTCAGCTAAGTGAGGCCGCTTCGTTAGACTATGATGCCAAACCGGAAACGGTGAGCGTATCATCGTTTTTCGAAAGTCTGTGACGCAGATGACCGCATAGGATGTCGAACCTTTATCAGAGATAGGTCCATACCTGTGAGTGGGTGAGTTATGCAGGAAACTTTAACCTTCAACCTACCCGGTTTTCTCGTCAGTGTGAACTTGTGACTTTGATACAGAGGGTCCTTATGATAGTGCTATGTTCTTGCTAAGGCGGAGCGCTCTTTCTTCTCAATCAACAGCATAGCAGCCTTGTTCCCCTGTTGCATTTACATTTGCATTTTTCATCTGCATATTAACATTGGCATGTATGTATGTTGCAGGTGCATATTTTCCCTTCGATTCTAGTGATCTTACTCCTCTGCTGACATGGAGCCTAGCCTGAAGAAGACAGTGGTATATAAGTTTCCTACTCCGGATATTAGATTGTTACTCAGATTGATCTTTGTGGTTGACAGAAAGGTGACAGAGGATTTCAAGCAATCATATGGGAAGCTTTTGAGTTTTATCTGCAAGCCCTCAGTTTATGAGTTGGGTGGTCTCCATACTCTGCTGCAGTTCTATGATTCTCAGTTACGGTGTTTTACTTTTCCAGGATATGTATTACTGCCTACCCTAGAGGAGTTCTCTGTGTTACTTGGAGTGCCTATCTTAGACCAGATGCCATTCTATCACACTGATGCTGAGCCTGATTTGGTTAAGCTTGTTGGTTCCCTTCATTTGGATGCTTCTGAGCTACATGGGAAGTTGGTCAAGAGAAATGGAATGCCTGGGTTTCCACTATCTTTTCTGGTTGCTAGAGCTCGGCACTTTGCAAAGGAGGGTTGTTGGGTTGTGTTTAATACCATCCTAGCACTATGCATTTATGGTATCATGTTGTTTCCTAATATTATAGATTTTGTTGATGTGGATGCCTTTCACATTTTTGCTTCAGGGAACCCTGTACCTACGCTTCTGGGCGATGTCTATCATTCTGTGCATTACAAGAATGAGAATCTGAGAGGGAAGAACATATCTTGTCGCGTACCTTTGTTGTACAAGTGGTTTGTGAGTCACCTTCCCAAATCTGGTCCTTTTATTGATACTGCTGGTACCTCAGAGTGGTCAGAGAGATTGATGGGATTGACTTCTGAGAATATCGTTTGGTTTGATAGAGATCAATTAGGTACGAAGATTATCTACAATTGTGGTGGTTTTCCTAACATCCCGTTGGTCGGAAGGAAAGGATGCATTAACTATAACCCATCCATTGCAGTGAGGCAGTTTGGGTATGCCTTGAGAGAGCCTCTGAGAGAAGAAGAGATACAGGAATCTCTATATCTCACTGGCTTGTTAGAAAATGATAGCTTGACTAGAGTTGAGAAGGCCTGGAACAAAACTCATCGTAGAGGGAAAGCTTTTTGGGGAAGAGTAACAGTCGAGCTTACAATCCTTATGTGATTTGGATTCAGGAGAGAGCTGAGAAAGTGTTTATGCGTTTTCCACCTCGTGAACCCTTATATCCTCTGATGATTGATGAGCCTATTACTACTGATATTCAGAGGTATAATCAGTTGTGGTCCGAAAAAGAGGAGTTGCGCAAGGAAAATGAAGAGTTGGAGAAAGAGATTATTCAGCTCCGAGGTGAAAAGATTGAAGCTACTCACTTTTGTAAGAGGAAAACTGAGTTGGTAAACAAGCTGGGCACATATCTTACCAAAGAGATTCGCGCTCGTGAGCGTTTGGGTTTAGATTTGAAGGCTGTCAGTGATGTCCTTATTTCTAAGAAGAAGGAGTTGGATAGAGCTTACCTAGAGATTTCCAGGTTTAATGACCAGTGGAATGCTACCCTCACTAATAACAAGGGGCGGGAAGATGTACTCAAACAACAGATTGCCAAGCTGAGGGCCCAAATCCAAGTGAAGGATGAGAAGATGGCAGCTGAAGCCTCACTCTGACGTGACAGTGATTGTAGACTGAATGAAGCGCTTGCAACATTGGATGATTACAAGTCTAGAGCTGATGTGAAGAGGTGTAAGCTCGAGGAGGCTTTTGGTGAGGGCGCCTGGGAGGACTATGCTCAGGATTTGTAGACCATTATTAGCCAGAGAGAGCTACTCATCTGGGGTTTGCTTGTCAGGCCTGAACATCTAGAGACGAAGGAGCTGTTAGAGGATTTCCAGTCTAGTTGTCGTACTTGATTGTGTTTTCTTTTTAGTATGTTATTATTGACCATCACCAGACCTGTTGGCTGAGGTCATTTTGATTCCATTGTATCGTTGTATCTGAATCATGACTCTCATTTTATTTATGAGGAGTTTTCTAATTGTTTATCTGCTAGTTATCCATTGTCGTGATGTGCTCATGGAACTGGAATCGAGGGGGAAATATCCCTAACGCATATATACATGTCTGCATACTGCAACATTTTGCATTTTTGCACCGCAGGTGCCCGGGACCGTTAACCTTATTCTCTGTGGCTTGTTAGTTTGTTTCAGGATTGACAACCAGACTACTCATCGGTATGCCACTCGGGGAAATCAGCATAAGATCATGGAGCAGATGCAAGCTGAGATGCAAGAACTTCGAGATAGGATGGCCCAGTTTATGGATTTGATGCAGGGTGTGGCAAATGGTCAAGATCAACTGAGGACTCTGATGCAACCACTTATTGCAAGAGTTGATGATAATTGTGTACTTCACAGAGGAGCTGCTGCTAAACCTCCACGTAATTATGGTGGCACGCCTCATGCTAATGTTATTCCTCCAATTGTGATCCCTCCGGGCGGAGGTAATGTAGGTGGAATCCCTATGCCTGAAATGGCGTATGCTGCGCATGGCAATAATGTTCCTCAGTAGGATGAAGATCAGCAGGAAGATGCGTTCTCTATGCGAGATATTGGTGTAGGATTGCCGTCTGAGGCTGATAAGAGGTTTAAGCTGATTGAAGAGAAGATGTGGAGCTTTGAGAATCAGAACTCCATGGGATTGGACAAGGCTAATCTGGGGCTGATCCCAGACTTGAAAGTACCTTTGAAATTCAAAGTTCCTGATTTTGATAAATATAAAGGCATTACTTGTCCTAGGGTTCATCTGCGTTCTTATTATCGTAAGATGTCCGCCTACTCAGATGATGAAAAATTGTTGATGCACTTTTTCCAAGACAACCTTTCGGGTCCTTCACTTGAATGGTACATGAGCTTAGAACCAGTCAATATCTGATGCTGAAGGGATTTGGCTGAGGCCTTCGTTAAGCACTACCAGTACAATAGCGACCTTGCGCCAAATAGGGTCCAATTGCAGAATCTGTCTCAGAAGAATGGTGAATGCTTCAAGGAGTACGCCCAGAGGTGGTGTGAGCTGGCAGCTAGGGTGCAGCCTCCCATGGTTGAAAGGGAGTTAATTGATATGTTTGTTGCCACGCTACCAGGGGTATAATATGAGAAGCTGATCGATAACATGTCTGGAAGCTTTTTTGACCTAATTATTACTAGGGAGAGCGTCGAGAACGGTATTAAGCTAGGAAAGATTCAAGCTGGCGAAGAATCCTCAGCAGGAGGAGGAAATAAAAAAGATTTTGGTAACAAAAAGCGAGAAGGAGAAGCTAATGCAGTAGCTAGTTCCCGGGGTAGGAACAGGAATCTACGTTAACAATACTGTCAGCAGCAGCAGGTTGGAAGTATCACAATACCTACGACACCACATCAACAACTACAACAGAATCAGTAGAACTATGCTCATCGTCGTTTCCAGGATCGGGGCAGGGCGGTAAATATACAATTTGACGCGCCTCCGATGCCATATTCCTAATTACTCCAACACTTGTTACAGTTGCAGTTGATACAGAAGAAAACTCTGGCTCCATTGACAGGTGCACCACCTCCTGGTTATGACGCTAATGCTCAATGTGAGTTTCATTCTGGTGCTCCAGGTCACAATATTGACAATTGTAAGGCGTTTAAGCACAAAGTTCAGGATCTCATAGACAGCAAGGCTATAAACTTTTCTCACGACACGCCCAATGTCGTGCAGAACCCCATGCCTAATCATGGGGCAGCTGGGGTCAGTGCTACCCTTAAAGATGAGAGCTTGAATTTGGTCTCAGATGTCAATGAGTTGAAGACACCGTTGAGCTTTATAAAGAGCAAGTTGTTGAGGGGAGGAGTATTCCCAGGTTGTAATGAAGCTTGTGCTGAATGTTTGAGCCATCTCGAGGGATGTGAGAAGCTGAAAAATCATATTCAAAAGCTGATGAACGATGGTGTCTTGCACTTTGACAGAGTTGCTGAGAAGAAGACTGAGGAATTAATGGTTGAAGAGAGGGATGAGGTTGCTACAATCTCGATTCCGTACAAGACTATTACTATTTCTGCGCCGCTGAGGCCGCCAACCATCATCATTACCAAAGCTGGTCCTGTACCATATGAAAGTACTAAGGCGATTCCGTGGAACTACAGAGCCAAGGTATACTGCAACGGACATAAGCTAAGAGTTGAAAAGTTTACCAGTGGATTCTGTGGACAACTTAGTTGGAGCTGGTGGAATTACTCGGAGTGGAAGAGTATTTTCGTCACCTGAGGTGGATGCTGAAAAATCTGACAGAGGAAAGAGTAAGGTAGTGGTGCAAGAAACTTCTCAAGCTGGTGAGAAGGAATCCTTGCTGAAGGAGGCGGAGGAGTCATGCGCTTGATAAGAAAGAGTGATTACAAGATTGTTGATCACTTACAGCAGACTCCGTCCAAGATATCCATTTTGTCCTTGTTGTTGTGTTCGGAAGCGCACAGGAACGCTTTGTTGAGAATCCTGAATACAGCTTATATGCCACAAGAGATTTCTGTGAACCAACTCGAGGGATTGGTGGCACATGTAAATGCAGGTAATGGGCTGGGATTCATGGATTTAGATTTGACACCAAAGGGGAAGAACCATAAATGTGCGCTGCACATATCTATTGAATGTCGAGGAGCCGTTTTGTCACACGTGCTTGTTGATACAGGGTCATCCTTGAATGTACTTATGAAGAAGGTGCTGATGAAGTTGGATACCCATGGTATATTGTGTACGCCAAGTGACTTGGTAGTACGAGCTTTTGATGGGACTCACAAGTTCGTATTCGGGGAGTTGACTTTGCCAATTCAGGTTGGGCCGGAAATGTTTGATGCAGTGTTCTACATCATGGATATTCAGTCAGCTTATAGTTGTTTGCTGGGATGTCCCTGGATACATTCGGCAGGCGCCGTAACATCTAAGCTGCACCAAAAGTTGAAGTACATGGTGGGTGGCAGTGTCGTCACTGTTTGCGGGGAGGAAGATATAATGGTTAGTCATTTGTCTTCATTCAAGTATGTCGAGGTTGATGGCAAAATCCATGAGACTTTATGTCCGGCCTTTGAAACTGTGCAAATTAAAGACAAAATACCGGTTGTGAGTAAAGCGCCTGAAGTAGCCATGTCATCCTTTAAGGAAGCCTAGGCAGTGGTGAAGGCTGGGGCATCGCAAGGTTAGGGCCAAGTGTTGAATATCCCCAACAAGCAAGACAAATTTGGTTTGGGATACAACCCATCTTCCTCTTCCCAGAGCGCCCCCGCTATAAGGGGCCTGTCAAATTTACCAGCGGGGGTGTAATCTTCGAGCAGATTAATGCCATATCAGATGAAGGCGGTGACAGTGACTGCGACATGGACGCGTGGATTCGGCCATGCACTCCAGGACAAAGCCTAAACAACTGGTATGTCGAAGAAATCATCCAAGTGACGACAGAAGAGTAATGATTTGTTTTTTTAATTATTGTATAGCCCTATGTTCTACCCGGAGCATAGTGGTATTTGTCTTCAGGGCCTAATTGTTTATGTTTGAACCATCTTTTTATCAATCAATCAAAGGGCGTTTTTCTGCATTCAAATATTGTGATCCTTGTCTTTCCTGTTTTATTTTTAAATAAAATGGCAATGTGGTTGGTGTTTGTTTGCATATCATTTTAAGCATTAAATCATCATCATTGCAGGCTTCATATTGCAGATGACACCGCTCCAGAGCCGTCTATGACTCGCTTTGACTTTGATAATCCGATATTTCAAGTCGAAGAAGAGATTGATGAAGATGAAGACTTTCCAGAAGAGCTAGCCATACTTTTGAAACAGGAAGAGAAAATTATTCTACCTCATCAGGAGGAACTTGAGGTCGTCAACCTGGGTACCGAGGAAGTTAGAAGAGATGTCAGGATAGGGGTTGCGTTGCAGAGTGATATCAAGCAAAGATTGGTTGAAATGCTCCGTGAGTATAGTGATATCTTTGCTTGGTCATAAAAAGATATGCCCGGTCTTGAGACAGACATCGTGGTTCATCGCTTGCCTTTGCGTGAAGAGTGTCCGCCAGTTAAGCAAAAGCTCAAAAAGACCAGACCAGATATGGCTGTGAAAATCAAAGAGGAAGTCCAGAAGCAGTTGAATGCAGGATTTCTTGTTGTAGCAACTTACCCTCCGTGGGTCGCTAACATCGTACCAGTACCAAAGAAGGATGGTAAGGGACGAATGTGTGTTGATTATAGAGATTTGAATAAAGCGAGCCCGAAAGATAATTTCCCGCTCCCCCACATTGACGTATTGGTTGATAATACTGCTCAGTATTCCGTGTTTTCCTTCATGGATGGCTTTTCCGGGTATAATCAGATTAAGATGGCGCCAGAGGATATGGAGAAAACAACGTTCATTACACCGTAGGGGACTTTCTGTTATCAGGTAATGCCTTTTGGGTTGAAAAACGCAGGGGCAACCTATCAGCGGGCAATGGTCACTTTGTTTCATGATATGATTCATCATGAGATTGAGGTCTATGTTGATGACATGATAGCAAAGTCACAAACGGAGGACGAACATTTGGTGAACCTTCTGAAGTTGTTTTAGAGGCTACGAAAATTCAGACTGAGGTTGAATCCGAATAAGTGCACTTTTGGTGTCAGGTCGGGAAAGTTGCTGGGGTTCATTGTCAGTGAAAAAGGAATCGAGGTTGATCGTACAAAGATAAAAGCTATTCAATATATGCCAGCACCGAAAATGGAGAAAGAGGTTCGTGGTTTCTTGGGTAGATTGAACTACATTGCTCGGTTCATATCTCATCTCACAGCCACGTGTGAACCCATGTTCAAATTGCTAAAGAAAGATCAGGCGGTTGTCTGGAATGAAAATTGCCAAAGGGCATTTGATAAAATAAAAGAATATTTGCAGGAGCCTCTGATACTGATACCTCCAGTAGCTGGAAGACCATTGATAATGTATTTAACGGTTCTTGAGAACAGCATGGGTTGTGTTCTCGGTCAGCATGACGAGACTGGAAGAAAAGAGCATGCAATATACTACTTGAGTAAAAAGTTCACAGATTGTGAATCCAGGTACTCAATGTTGGAGAAAACATGTTGCGCACTCGCTTGGGCTGCCAAGCTCCTGAGACAGTACATGTTAAATCATACAACCATGCTGATTTTGAAGATGGATCTTATTAAATACGTCTTTGAAAAGCAAGCACTTTCGGGGAGGATTGCCAGGTGGCAGATGGTGTTGACCGAGTATGATATTCAATATGTTTCCCAGAAAGCTATCAAAGGGAGTATTCTGTCAGAGTATCTTGTTGAACAGCCAATTGATGACTATCAACCTATGAAGTTTGAATTTCTCGATAAGGACATCATGTTCTTAAAGATGAAGGACTGTGATGAGCCATTACCCGATGAAGGTCTGGTGAAGGTTTCCCAATGGAAGATGATGTTTGATGGCGCTGTTAATTCATACGGTAGTGGGATTGGGGAAATTATCACGACTCCTCATGGTTCTCATATCCCATTCACTGCCAGGTTGACATTTCCCTGTACCAATAACGAAGCCGAGTACGAAGCGTGTATTATGGGGTCGGAAGAAGCCATTAATCTGAGGATCAAGAATCTAGATGTATACGGCGATTCAGCGCTAGTGGTCAATTAGATTAAGAGAGAATGGGAGACCCGACAGCCTAATTTGATACCTTATATGAACTATGCAAGGAGGTTATTACCTTTCTTTGATTGGGTGGAGTTCCACCATGTGCCTAGAGCCAAGAATCAGATGGCGGATGCCTTAGCCACTTTATCTTCGATGTATAAGGTGAATTTTTGGAATGATGCTCCAAGAATAGTCATCTCTCGCCTTGATAGGACGACATTCGTATTCGCCATTGAGGAAGCTTTCGATGGCAGGCCATGGTATTATGATATCCAGAATTTCCTCAAGAACCAAGAGTATCCACCAGGGGCGTCGACCCGGGATAAGAAGACTCTGAGGAGGTTAGCTGGGAATTTTTATCTGAACCAAGATGGTGTACTCTATAGGAGGAATTATGACTTGGTTCTATTGAGGTGCGTGGACGAAAAAGAAGAAAGTCTGCTTATGGAAGAGGTCCACGAAGGTGCCTTTGGTACACATGTCGGTGGGCATGCCATGTCTCGGAAGCTGTTACGAGCAAGGTATTATTGGTTGACTATGGAGTCAGATTGCTTCAAGTATGCAAAGAAGTTCCATAAATGCCAGATTTATGCAGACAAGATTCATGTGCCCCCGAGTCCGTTGAACGTCATGGCGTCGCCTTCGCCCTTTTCCATGTGGAGCATTGACATGATTGACAAGATTGAGCCCACCGCATCTAATGGACATCGTTTCATCCTGGTAGCCATTGACTACTTCACCAAATCGGTGGAAGCAGCTTCCTATGCTAATGTCACTAAGCAAGTGGTAGCCCGGTTTATCAAGAAGGATATCATCTGTCGTTATGGAGTTCCCGAGCGAATCATTACTGATAATGGTCCGAACTTGAATAACAAGATGATGAAGGAATTGTGCCAGAACTTCAAAATTGAGCATCACAACTCATCTCCCTATCGTCTGAAGATGAACGGCGTTGTCAAAGCAGCCAACAAGAATATCAAGAAGATAGTGCAAAAGATGGTTGTAACTTATAAAGATTGGCATGAGATGTTGCCCTTCGCTTTGCATGGATACCGTACTTCGGTACGAACTTCAACTGGGGCAACTCCTTTCTCGCTGGTGTATGGTATGGAGGCTGTCCTACCATTAGAAGTCGAGATTCCTTCTTTGAGAGTTCTGGTCGACATCAAGCTTGATGAGGCAGAATGGATAAGAAACAGATTTAGTCAGCATAGCTTGATGGACGAGAAAAGGCTAGCATATATTGCCTATGGTCAGTTGTATCAAAGCCGGATGAAGAAAGCTTTTGACAAGAAGGTGCACCCTCGAAGCTTTCAGATGGGCGAGTTGGTATTGAAGAGGATTCTCCCTCCACAAACATATCACAGGGGAAAATGGACTCCCAACTATGAAGGTCCATATGTCGTAGGAAAGGTTTTCTCTGGAGGAGCCTTGTTGTTATCAACAATGGATGGTGAAGATTTCACATCCCCTGTGAACGCAGACGCAGTTAAAAAATACTTTGCTTAAAGAGACCCGCTGGAATGAAAAAAGAATATCCAGGCAAAAAATAGGGCATCCCGGCGAACCATAAAAAGAATGGGTTCGGGGAAAAGTTAGGGATATAAAAGAAAAGATGTAAACCCGCAAAGTTGAAAACCTGAAAAGGCGACTTTGGAAAAAATGGGTATCCCGGTGAATTGAAAACCTGAAAGGGCGATTTAGGCAAAAGTTAGGGATTTGAAAAGCAAATGATTGCGTTCTGCGTATTGATCTTTAGGGTATAGTGGATTGAGGGAGGACCTGAGGGCCGTTTATCCGAATCAATCTCTTCAGAAGATGAAGCGTCGGGGAATCATTGAAGTCAGGCGAGTCATAGATGGATCAGCTCATGGTGTTTGCCTGTGCCACATTGCCGACATTCTGTATATTTCTGTGCATTTCTGTAATTTTTTTTTGCGCAGCTTCCTCTTTTCAGGGGTTGCATCTGTTGTATAATCTTCCTATTTACAGGCCATTTGTCAATAAAACATATACTATTCAATAATCTGTTTGTCTTGCTTTAATTTTTACTGTTTTGTTTGCGAAAAACGCCTGAATGTTTTGATAAAATTGCGCATACATAAAATTGCAGGCTTTGGCTGATAATCATTAAAACTTTGATTTATTTGAATAATGTCACGGATGATGACTGGGATAGTTCCCTTTGTGCAGGATATCTTGTTTGTTTGTTCTTTTGCAGGGTCGTTACCCTTGAGGCAAATTTCCAGAGGTGTATCCTCGGTAGGATCACCGTTCCCCAATAAGTGGAGGTTGTGCATCTCCATCCCCAGCAAGGGTCTGTTTCTACAGCAGAGGATGTGCAGGTAGAGGGTATACATTTCTCCCCAGCAGATTTCCTGTATACACTCATTCCTCGGCAGTTCGAGATTGAATTCTCCAACAGGGTAGAATCATCTGCAGAGAGTCGAGATTGTTATCCCTCGTGCGAGTCAGGTATGTGCTCGTATTCCCCAGCGGGTGGTAGGTACGTACTTATTCCTCAGCGAGTCGAGATGAGATTTCTTTCCAAGCGGGGTTTGAATTGTTTTCCCAACAGCGGAGCAAGTTCAAGATTTTGTTTCCCCATAGAGTCTGGGAAGTGGTGATTCATTCCCCAAGTGGAAGTCGAAGAGGTTTCCTCTCATTGTCCAATCCCCATCGGAGTCAGCAGAGCAGTTATTCTTCCCTGCAGTGTGAAGATATTCCCTGAGAATTTTTATTCTTTATCCTCAGCAGAGAGAGTTTGGGATCGTTGCCCAGTAAATCTTATTCGGTTATCCCCAGTTGAGTAATCCGCGGTAGGTCAAAGTTTTTGATCTTCAGCAGAGCAGGTTTGTTCCCGGCAGTGTGTTTTGTACCCTAGAAGGACGTCGGTGTTCTAAGAGGCCGTTCAGGGTTGATTTCTCCGGTAATGTGAAGTTAATCTCAGTGGTTGATTGTTATCCCCTGCAGAGTCATTGATTTCCTCAGCAGGTTAGACTTATCTTCAGCGTTAGGTTGTCTTTCCCCGGTCGGGTCGTATTCCCCCAAGAGAGTTGTATCTTGGAAGGTCGTTCAAGGCATTTTCTCTCAGCAGGATTTGAGTCGATCTTCGATAGAGTAGAGTTGTTGTATAGCATGATATGCTATCTCCCCAGTAGGGTGGTTTTGTTCTCCCCAGCCAAGTCGGGTAAACCCCAGAAGAGTGGTATTTTGGTAGGCCATTCAGGGCAGTTTTCCTCGGTAGAGTCTGAGTTAATCCCCAGCATGGTGGATTTGTGTTCTCGTCAGAGAAATATTATACAGGGAAGTTCTTTTTCAGAAGGCCATCCAGGGCTTATTTCCCAGCATAAGTCCAATCGTAATTGGCATGTTCTATCCCTCCCCATCAGGGTGACCTTTGTCCCTTCAGCATTTATTTTGCTGATTCGATTTCGGTGCATTTTGCATTTGTGCATAGCATTTCCATTTCGTATGGAGCATTACGCCATATTCAAACATATGCATGTGAAATATAAGTCAGGTTGTTACCTCTTGTTTTTCAAGTGTTTTTCCAGATGATGGATGATTTTCCTTTGTCCGTGTGGTATCCAGACCATGGCAGATTATGATGTGATTCTTTTGCCCGGATGGTATTCAGACCATGGCAATTTGTGATATTAATTCTTTAGCCCGTACAGGTATCCAGACCTCGGTAAAAGATTCTTGATGGATGTGTTTCATCTTATCAGGTGTTTCCCAACAGAGTTGCTTGGTTAAGTTTCTCTTACTTCCCAAGTGAGATCGTCACCAGAGTTGCTTGGTTAAGCTTCTCTTTTCTCTCCCCGCCAGAGTTGCTTGTTTAAGTTTCTCTTTCCCCAGCGGAGTTCTCTTGAGAATTATCGTTAGAAGTTTATCAACTGCGTGTTGATATGGCCTTCGGGTTTAATACTCGCTTTTATTTAGCGAATGCCTTCTGGTTAGCAGAAGTTTGTCAATTGCGTGTTGAGCCGGCCTTCGGGTTCGATGCCTGTTTTTATTTAACAGATGCTTGGTGGTGATGTCAGATGATGATCTCAGCTTCATGTTGAGCCGGCCTTCGGGTTCGATGCCTGTTTTTATTGAACAGATGTCTGTCGACAATGTCAGATGTTTCTTCTCAGCTTCGGTTTGAGCCAGCCTTCGGGTTCGATACCTATTTTTATTTAACAGATGCCTGGCGGCGATTTCAGATTATGATCTCAGCTTCGTGTTGAGCCGGCCTTCGGGTTCAATGCCTGTTTTTATTGAACAGATGCTTGGAGGCGATGTCAGATGTTTCTTCTTAGCTTCGGTCTAAGTCGGCCTTCGGGTTCGATGCTTGTTTTTATTTAACAAATGCCTGGCAGCGATGTCAGATGTTTCCTTCTCAGCTGCGTGTTGAGCCGGCCTTCGGGCTCGATGCCTATTATTTCAATAGATGCATGATGGTGATATCAGATGATCTTGCTGAGTTAGTGTTGTTTCCTACACGTTAGCAGATATTTCTTCCGACTGTGTGTAGAGGACTTCCGATTGGTGATCAGTTTGTTTTTTGTCGTTGCAACTATCAGATTCTATTATTTCCGGAGATTTTTGTCCCTAGGAGGGTTTGCAGTTCTATTTCTGCGGTTGGAAAATTTCTGAGTTCTTTGGTATTCAACCTTCTTTTACCTTGATTGTTTGAAAGTCGTTTGCTTTTCACCCAGTCATTTCCAAGTCGCTTGAATAGGGGCAGCTGTTGTACCCCAAAATTTGCCCAACCTTTTTCTTTACTTGGCTTGTGTTTCATTTCATTCTTTAGCATTTGCATATGCATAGAATTGTCTTTTGCAGGAGATCCAAGGAAGGTATGCCATTCAAGATAAGAGTCTCAGAGGGTTTCAAGCTCAAGTAAGAGTGGTTACTCGGCTTATCAAATGCTTATACCCATCAAGAAGTGATCAAAGTTCTCTAAGGGAGAAGATTGACAAGTGTTGCTTACCTCCTATCTTGGAGGGCAGTTGAAGATCATCAGGGGTTCTCAAGACCATGGTTAGGGATAAGAGATGTTGGAGAAGCTCATTGAGTGCTTTTGAAGTCATGGAGGAGCTTACCCAAGTGGTCATATAATTTTCAAGAGGGTGCAGTCAAAGTTTGTGCATCTAGGGTTTCATCTGCTTAGTGCAAAGTCAACTGAGGACTTAAGGGAGTTTGAGACTTGTTTTTAAGTCATTAGAGTCATGGGAAGTCATGTTGAGACATCTAGGATATTATTTCAAGTTCAAATCAAGAAGAATCAAGAGTGTGAGAAGTTACTAAATTAGGGTTTCAGAAGGTTGTTAGTGTAAAATCCCATGTTTAGTGCCTAACTTCAAGACCACATATCTCAAGATGCAGGTTGAATCTCATTCTATCATAAACATGAGACTTCTAGGGAATGTTCTTAGCTTTATTTTGAGTACTAGAAGTCATCCATTGGGTTTTTTGAAATCAATTTATGATGCCATCAAGTTATGGGTCTCAGATGAACATATTTTTCAGTCAACAAAAGTCAACTCACTTCCAAGGCACTTTTGACCTAGAATCATGTTTCTTCTCAACTTTTGATGAACATGAAAGTTAATCCTTATGATCTTAGATTTCCAAAAGGTCCTAGAAGTCCTTCATATCATTTGTAGAACTCAAGTTATGAAGCTTGCAAGGTAAGGGTATTTTGGGAAACTTTGATTATAGGTCATTTTGATTATGGGTCATTTACATACACTTGTGCACTTCAAATGAAACTTTCACCAACATGAAAGTTTCTCCAAATGACCTCAATTTCATCATGAAACTCAAGTTTAGTTTGAATTATGCATGGTTATAATCATTGGTGAAGAATTTCAAGAGAAAATGGACATTAAAAAGGTGATCTCAATTGAAGTGATTATAGGTCTTTTTCATAACATCTTTTAATCCAACTTTTCTCACAATGTGTTCACTAGTAAGATGCACAAATAAACTTTGGTGTATGCAAGGAAAAACACGTGAAAATGAAGGTTGATTCACAAAGAAGTTTTCATTCCAAACTTGCTAAATGGATCACAATCAGGCCCAATTCCAATCCACATGTGTAATTCAAAGTCTCAGCTGAAGAATGGAGCCAAATTCAAGTGTGTACACATCCATATTCACGTTTGCATGAGCACATGCCATTTTTGGGCATTTTTGCAAATCAGCCAAACCAAGCCTCATTGGGCCTCCAATTCATCACATATCCATCATATAAAGGTTCAAAACGAAAATTGAGAGCTCACAAGGGCAAATTCGTGGAGGGAGCTCAGAGTTCAAGTTTGGAAAGTGGAGAGAAATTTGAAAATCGTGAATCAAGATCCAAGCTATTTCAAAGAAAATTGAAGCAATCATCTTCTTCCTTGAGCTTAGTGGAGTGGATATGCACCTTTTGAACCAAGGAATCAAGTTGTAGAAGCACCAACAGAGTGTCTCCATTAGGTAATCTTCAATTCCATATTTCTATCATGTTAGGCACTAAACTTAGGTCATTGTGGTTGCATCTGAAGCCCTACACCATGTAGGCAATGTTTTCATACTTAATTGTGATGTTTGATGAGATTTTCAGTTGAGCACTTGAATCTTTCTCCGTTCGATTCTCTTCATATATGCATGATTATTAAAATGAACACTAGATTTAGATAGTACGTGATGAGACCTTCAATTTGATATAAAATTTTGCACAATTTGGTGAGTTTTGAGAACCTCAACTCTGGCCACCCTGCTGGAGAAGACGATCGGAGCTAGGGCTCCAGCGTCTGGTTCAAACTCAGGCCAGGCTGATGGGTGCTTGCTTGACTCTTTGACCTGATCAGATGTGTGGTCATGATCTGTTTGACCTTGCGTGCGTGGATTCTGACTGCCACATCGTTAAATGAAACACATCGCTTCATGTTTGTTGAGTGGATCTGGGCCTTGATTGATATTTGCACCCTCTGTTTGGTTGGCCCATTGGATTTCAACTGATTTGTTGTTATTTTCACCGTGCGCAATTATTTTATTTTATTTTATTTTATTTTGATTTCTTTTTTATTTTAATCAATTAAAAATAGCTCCAATCATTTTAAAATTCCACAAAAAATGTTTTCTGACACTTTAATGTGTTAATTAAATTTCTCAAATTTTTAATTTCATTTTTTCTTTTATTTTTCAATTAAAATGGAATTAAATGATTGGAAAGGTTTTTAAATGATTTTTCACTTGTTCTTATTTGTTTCATGCTTGATTCTTGACCAATGGATACCTCCAATGAGTGATACTTTTTCCTCATTTGAATGATGAGTTGAGGGGTCTTAGAGGATGGTTTTGGCCTTGGTTTGATTTATTTTTGGTTGACTTTCAAGTCCATTTGTTTGACCCTCGACAACCCTCCTTCAAAATGGAGCACCCAAGTGGATTAATTCCTATGATGATGTTTTGAATGGACTATGGTTTCCAACATCTTTATGAGCTTCTTGAAGTTTATTTGGATTCATTTGAGCTATTTTCCTATTTTTGGAGTAAATTGCAATTCAAACTACTCCTAAGGATGGTTCACACACACACACTTGACCTAGTTTGGCTGGGAAATGACCTTTGTGGATCTCATATGCTTCCAACTCTTTTTGATTCACATTCCTAACATGTTGAAGTGATTGTTTGCCACTGTTTAGGTCATAAAGATGTTTGGTTCTTGTGCTAAGTTGCATTCTTTTTAGGCTTTCTATTTGATGTTCAATGTTGAAAGTATTTAGGACCTAGGTTCTTTACCATGCCTCATCTTGCAACCTGTGTTGGCTTGCTTCCTTCTTGCATTTTCCTATCCTCTTCTCTTGTTCTCACTTTTGTCCTAGGACTTTGGGGACTCATCCAAGTTGATTTGGTGCCTCTTGGTTGCACTTTGAGTTTGACTTGGATGAGAGGCCATTTTAAGAACTCCTTTTGTTCTTTTCTTGCATGATCATGGTGATGCCTTTGGTTGAGTTTTATTTGTTGTTGCTTGCTGCCCAAGCCTTATCTCCCATCATCATCTTGATCATGTCTTCTCTTTTTGTTTGTTTTCTTTGCCTTGGTTAGTGATTGATGTACAAGTGGTGGTAGGAATTCTATTTCTCCCACTTCATCTCACTTTTTGCTTGAACTTGTTTAAGTTCTTTGGTTTACTTTTCTTTTTGGTTTGCATATTCTTGATTGCATATAAGAGGTTGAGATGTGCTTGTGGTGGCTACTTCCCCACACTTTGTTCCTCCCTCTTCATCTTTGTTTTACATTGCATGTTTGCATCTTCTTTCTTCTTTCACTAATGCTTTCTTCTTCTCTTATTTGCCATGTTCCCTTAGGACCTCTAATCTTTCTTAATCATGATTGATTATGATAGACCTTAGGTTTGAATCCATGCATGATAACATTAGGATAGATTTCCCTTTTCATCCCAATCATAGGTGCACTTTGCAAAGATGTTTGGTTCTTGTGCTAAGTTGCATTCTTTTTAGGCTTTCCATTTGATGTTCAATGTTGAAAGTGTTTAGAACCTAGGTTCTTTACCATGCCTCATCTTGCAACCTGTGTTGGCTTTCTTCCTTATTGCATTTTCCTATCCTCTTCTCTTGTTCTCACTTTTGTCCTAGGACTTTGGGGACTCATCCAAGTTGATTTGGTGCCTCTTGGTTGCACTTTGAGTTTGACTTGGATGAGAGGCCATTTTGAGAACTCCTTTTGTTCTTTTCTTGCATGATCATGGTGATGCCTTTGGTTGAGTTTCATTTGTTGTTGCTTGCTGCCCAAGCCTTATCTCCCATCATCATCTTGATCATGTCTTCTCTTTTTGTTTGTTTTCTTTGCCTTGGTTAGTGATTGATGTACAAGTGGTGGTAGGAATTCTATTTCTCCCACTTCATCTCACTTTTTGCTTGAACTTGTTTAAGTTCTTTCGTTTACTTTTCTTTTTTCTTTGCATATTCTTGATTGCATATAAGAGGTTGAGATGTGCTTGTGGTGGCTATTTCCCCACACTTTGTTCCTCCCTCTTCATCTTTGTTTTGCATTGCATGTTTGCATCTTCTTTCTTCTTTCACTAATGCTTTCTTCTTCTCTTATTTGCCATGTTCCCTTAGGACCTCTAATCTTTCTTAATCAAGATTGATTATGATAGACCTTAGGTTTGAATCCATGCATGATAACATTAGGATAGATTTCCCTTTTCATCCCAATCATAGGTGCACTTTGCATGAGAACATTAGGTTGAGTTTAGTCTCCCTTTAGTGTGTTTTCTCTTCTCACTTCTAACTCTTTCAAAACACCTAATAATGGATAATGAATGTTTTACGCTATGAGCCTTAAGCATTTGAGATGTGATGATTGTGGGCCTCCTCTCAATTGTCTATAGTGTTTAGCGTATGTCCTTTGGACGATATGCGATGCATTCGCTTCTAAGTCATAGTCTTTAGTGCAACATGAATTACAAACAAAGTTCAATTCACTTCTTCTTTCATAAAAGACTTCAAAAACAAACATCAAATCTTTTTTATCCTTCAGGATTAATTTGGAAACTTTTTCATAAAGAGAGTTTTTTTAACTTTTGGTTCTACCGCAAACAGGTAACGCCTAGGTCTCCAATGGTCGAGCAGCATACACCTAACTGCTAGAACTAAGTTTTAACCCTACTCGGGTAAAACACTTGAACCAACCTATGGTCTTGTTAGCCCGAACTACGTTTGCTCTGATTTCTCGTACCAAATAAGGATACGTAGGCACAAGACGGCGATGTCTTGGCGAGCAACCTTCCCCACCTTCACCCATAGTTTTCCGAACTACGTTGACTCTGACTTTCCCATTGCACGAGGGAGTACGTAGGCATAGAGCGGCGATGCTCCATCGAGTCTCTTTTCTTTTCTTTTTTCCCCGTGGCCTGTAGCTTAGATAGATAAATACCCTTTTAGATAGACAACAAACGTGGATCCCGTCAAGTACGACGGACGTGAGGGGTGCTAATACCTTCCCCTTGCGTAACCGACTCCCGAACCCAAGATTTGGTTGCGATGACCTTGTCTTTCGCTTTTTCGTAGGTTTTCCCTGATCGTTTCCTTTCCCTCTTTTGGGATAAATAACAAACGATAACGACTCTTCTGTCCTTGCTGGCCCCTCTTCACAGCGATGCGACATCAATGAATTGACTTTCCTAATAGACGAACCAAACAGTTGAAAATCTCTGAATCGACTGCTGATGTTCTGGGTTCCCCGAGGATTTGAAACTTCTTGGGTAGTTTTTATTTGGTCATATGAGCCTCATGAACCACAATTCCCTCATTGAAAAACCTTCTAGACCAAAATTCAAACTACAGTTGACTTTTTCAACAAGAAACCCTAATTAGGGTTCATGCACTGCACTGTTTCCAGTCTCTTGGTGTCAACCTCAAATTGGAGTCATTCTTAATCACATGTGATATGTAACAGCCCAATTTTCGATAACTGATTAATTGTACTAATGGATTGGTTTAGGTGGTTTATCTGATTTAAATAAGTTATGAGATTTATTTAATATGAGTTAATGGATTTAACTAATTTATTCTATTTGGTGGAATAAGGTGGGCTTAGTAGATATTTTCCAATTAATGATAAAATGAGATAATTGTGAAGAGAGAAATGGAATGGAAAGAAAATAAAAGGGATATATAAGTGAGAAAGAAGAGAAAGGAAATTAGAGAAAACATTTGGAGAGAAAGAGAAAAGAAAGAAGAAAGAAGAGAAAGAGAGGAGAAGAAGAGGAAAAGTGGAAAAATCATCAAGAACCAACATCAAAGCTCCGATTAATCGAGGTAAGGGTGAGAAATGTTTCTATTTGATCATTGTATGCTATTATGTATGTTGGGTTTGGGTTTGTGGATGTTTTTCATCACTTTCCATTTTAGGGCAAGTTGGATTAATCGGTAGATTGATGATTTAATCGGTTGGAACTGAGTAATAATGCCGTAGAATAGTCGGGTAACATGAGGGTATGTTGTTTGAGATGATTTTGATGATTAAGTGGTTGGTTGATGGTGGGATAAAGGGAGAAGACAGAATGGGGTTCTGTTCTGCGCAGGTTCGCTGGCTCTCGCCAGGCGAAGCCTAGCGAATGCTGGCGAGTAATTATGATTAAGTCCCAGTGGACTTCGCTGGCGAGTTCGCCAAGCGAAGGTGGATAGTGAAGGTTCGCCCAGCGAAGGTGCCGGCGAATGGTGGCGAATGAAGTCAGTAGCTACTGACTTGGGCTCGCTGGGAAGTCTCGCCAGGCGAAGCCTAGCGAGTGTTCGCTGAGAGAGTTCGCCAGGCGAAGGCCAGGCGAAGGTTCGCTGCGAGGGTTCGCCAGGCGAATGAAGGCGAATGTGACAGCATTTTTCTTTTGCTGTGTTGCTCATGTGGTGATTGTTTGATTGATTCACATAGGTTAATACCTCTATGATATGATATAGATATGATCTATTGTGATGATGTGTACTGTGGGTAGCCTCCGGGCGTGAATCCTAGTTGATGTGCGATGCGTATTAATTATGATAAATAGAAATACATGTGAATACAATGATGAATGTATGTGTATTGTCTAATGAACTTGCGAATGCTTAATGGGTATACAATTATGTGATGAGTATGCATGGGAACATATCGTGGATATGTGTGCATCGTCAATAATTGTGAGGGATGCATGGGAACATATCATGGATATGTGTGCATCGTTAATAATTGTGAGGGATGCATGGGAACATATCGTGGATATGTGTGCATCGTTAATAATTGTGAGGGATGCATGGGAACATATCGTGGATATGTGTGCATCGGTTAATAATTGTGAGGGATGCATGGGAACATATCGTGGATATGTGTGCATCGTTAATAATTGTGAGGGATGCATGGGAACATATCGTGGATATGTGTGCATCGGTTAATAATTGTGAGAGATGCATGGGAACATATCGTGGATATGTGTGCATCGTTAATAATTGTGAGGGAGGCATGGGAACATATCATGGATATGTGTGCATCGTTAATAATTGTGAGGGATGCATGGGAACATATCGTGGATATGTGTGCATCGTTAATAATTGTGAGGGATGCATGGGAACATATCGTGGATATGTGTGCATCGTTAATAATTGTGAGAAATGCATGGGAACATATCGTGGATATGTGTGCATTGTTTGATGACGTGGTAATAGCATAAATGTCATGGATATATGAAATATGCTTGTGAATATAATGGGTTTTGGATGATTGGGGAATATGTATGAAGGGATATGTTTAGGTATGTTCATATTTGTTTAATATGGTAAGTATAACTATGAAATGAATTTGTGGTGAGAAATGTAGAATGCAATTATATGATACCTGTATATATATAATCTTATGCTTTGATTATTATGGTTATATTTCTCACCCTTCTGCTGTTTTATAATGCTCTATGAGGCATTGCAGATTAGGTTGCCGGAGGCCTTTATGAAGTTCTGCTTGTAGTTCGAGGTTGCTACGTGTGTAGCGGTTTAGTAATTAATTATGGGTCGAGTCATGCTCTGGTCGTGTAACACGGGGATCGATTGCTTATGTTTTAGGATTACATTATGTAACCTAAGTTATGTTTTCATATTTGGAGTAATTGAGATAATGAGATGTTGGCCTTAGTGCCTAGAGATGTTGATTTTATATGATAAAAGTAAATGTTTCTTTTAAAGGATTTTCATTAATGAATCCGCTACTAAATGGAAAGGTGTTTATGAGCATGACAGATTGTTTTAATGTGGTGCAAGTTTTGTGTGATGCCCTTTTATGGATGCATGTTAACTTTTACTCTGATTATGCATATATTATTTGCGGGGTTTAGAAGGGTGTTACATTAGTGGTATCAGAGCAGGTCGGTCCGTCCGGCCAAGTTGTCTAATGTTATTTATTCCCTTGTATGCGACATGTGTGTGAAAACACTGTCGATACATGTTGTTGCTTAACCTTGTCTGGAGAAGTGGGAATGATCTAAGTGGGGGAGAAGTTGTGCTTATCCAAGATGCTGCAGGTGTAGAAGTTGTAGCTCAGTGGGTGGTTAACACTCTTGTGGTTTGGTAAAGATAGTCTATACTCCATCATGATTTTCAGCTGCCTATTGACAAATTGAGGAACTGATCACCCTTAATCTCTTGTTGATAGTAGTTGGAGTTCTGTTGGATGGGATGGACGTGTCTTGCAAGCTTAGGTGGCGTGAGCAGAGAATTGTTTGGAGCTAAGCCAGGTGCTTAAGAAGTGTGTTGATGAGTCGGCACGAGACAGTGAGGAGATGGTTAATTTTGGTGGGAATTCGGGGTGCTAATGAAAGTGGGAAGATGGCGGTTTTGCCGACTAATTATATCTGTTTGGACAGTCGAAGAATTAAATTGATTGAGTAGTGTTGAGAATTATGTCTGGTGTGTGTGCTACGACAACAGATTGTGGAGTTGAGTATAAGGGTGGATAATGACTTCTAGTGATTACTAAAGGAAATGAGATGTGGAATACATGGTTGGTATAATTGGACCCTTAAGCATTTCAAGAGTTGGAGAGGTATTGGATGACCTTTAAGTGTGGAAGGGTTGTTTTCGTGATTTTGTCGTAACGGAAAACCGTAATTCGGAATGACGCAAGATTAGAAGCGTTGGAAGATATTACAGTGCTCTATGTGATGGGAAAGTAGTGACATGGAATTAAGTATTTATTGGCGAAAATGTTTGGATGTTATGGTAAGCGCGGAGAGTGCGGTTTGTGTTATCACCATAAGTTCACAGCTGAGTTTCCGTTTGATATAATGATTTTCCACACTTGATTGAGAGAGTCAATGGTTATGTAACCGATGGTGTTTGGATATGTTCAGAGAGTATAGGGGTTCATGTTGAGCGTCGGGAACTTGAGTTATTAGTATTGGGGGAGAGGCAGTGATGTACTACTGTGAAGAAAGTTCAAAGAGTTTTGAGAAAGGTGTCCACAGTTCGTGTATTGGTTTTGCCAAGTCCGACAGGATTGTCGTTGTGTTTTGAGATACTTTGTTGATATGATTAAGAGATGTGTTAAGTACAACATTAATGAGTTTTGGTTATGCTTGAAGGCAATATAAAGTACAGAGAGGGATTATCTGACAAGTAATTTGGAGTGGGTTGCTGTTGTGTGTTTGTACCGGAGTTTGGAAGCCTCAATTGTTTAGTTGAGATTTGAGATGGTTACTGACCTTAAGGTATTTGTTTTATTTGAGAGAGAGTCAAATATGAGACAGAGAAGTAATTGGAACTCCTGAAGGAGTATGGTTTTGGTTAAATTACCATTCGGATGAGACCAAGTGGTAGCTAAGATATCGAATCGGGAATTTTGGTATACACTAATGAAGATGGTAAGGAAGTTAGAACTGATTAAGCAAATTCAGACATGAGTTCGGCCTGTGAAGAGACTTCTTATGGAGTTGAGCCTTGGATGTTGAGATTGACTTTTGGTATTCTGATGAGGTTCGAGGAAATCGGAATTCTGAGTTGAGTTGATAGATTAATTGAATTTAATGGATAAAGGTCAGAGGGCTTATTTTCGGATTAAGGGAAATGGTATTGTGAGATGTCGTGATAAAGTGTGTATTCTGAATAGTGTGAGTTGGATAAGAGTACTCGGGGAGAAGTACATCGAGAAAGATGGAGTATCCGTGCAGGTACTAGGAAGATGCGACCGAATTTGAGAAATAGTTTTGGATAGCCATAGATGGAGAAGGAATTGATTGAGTTTGTATATGTTGATTAGACTTGCTGGGAATTGAAGTATGGACATTAGAGATGGTTGGATCTGATACAACTGTTGAGTATTTCGAGTGGGATGGGATAGTATTCCCATGGGCTTTGTGCCGGGTTTTCTGATGAATTTGAGGAAGTATGATCCGATTTGGACAGTTAAGAATGGATTAACAAGAGTAACTCGTTGCCTACCAGTGAAGATGAATCATTCTGTTAGATGGGAACTCAAGTTTTTCGTTAAGATTATGGGAAAGATTGCGAAAGCGGTTGGGTGCCATGTTGAAGAGGAACTCTGACTAGCGTCCGTGAATGGCATGGACAAACGAAGAAAACTATCCAGTATGAAGAGGACTCGTTGAGAGCTTGTGTGTTGGACCAAGATGGATCTAAGGGTAGTTAATTGTCGTTGATGGAGTTGCCTACAATAACTGTTGCCATTTCGTATCAGAAACAACATCGTATGAAGTTCGTTGGGTAAGAGGGTATGACTCCTTTGTGTTGTTGCATGTCCAACGGGAGTGTTGTACTCGGATCAAAGACCGTGCAAGGGACGATGGAAATGATCAAAGAATCCAAGTAAGGCCGTGTTTTGAGAAGTTATGGTAGTAATTGGTGTTGGTCGAGCTTGAAGTCTCGTGAGCACCCTGTGTTTTGTTGATTTGTATCAGAGTAGCGCAGCGGAAGCGCGAGGCGGATAGCATGTTAGACTGTTTTACCGCTGTCGCTTGAGAGGATTGCATGAGGTGTTCATATGTCTAAGTTGAAGAGGTACATTGATTCAGGTGGGTGGTGTACAAGTGAGAGAGAATTTGACTTCGGAGGCGTGGCTAGTTCTAGTTGTTGATCAGAAACAACTTCGAAGTATAGAGATTCCTTTGGTGGAAGTAGTTATGGGAGAATTGGATTTGGAAGAATTGGAATGCAAGAGTCGTATCCAGAGTTGTTTGGACCAGATAACATTTTCGAGGACGAAAATTTCTAAAGTGGGGGAGAGTTGTAACAGCCCAATTTTCGATAACTGATTAATTGTACTAATGGATTGGTTTAGGTGGTTTATCTGATTTAAATAAGTTATGAGATTTATTTAATATGAGTTAATGGATTTAACTAATTTATTCTATTTGGTGGAATAAGGTGGGCTTAGTAGATATTTTCCAATTAATGATAAAATGAGATAATTGTGAAGAGAGAAATGGAATGGAAAGAAAATAAAAGAGATATATAAGTGAGAAAGAAGAGAAAGGAAATTAGAGAAAACATTTGGAGAGAAAGAGAAAAGAAAGAAGAAAGAAGAGAAAGAGAGGAGAAGAAGAGGAAAAGTGGAAAAATCATCAAGAACCAACATCAAAGCTCCGATTAATCGAGGTAAGGGTGAGAAATGTTTCTATTTGATCATTGTATGCTATTATGTATGTTGGGTTTGGGTTTGTGGATGTTTTTCATCACTTTCCATTTTAGGGCAAGTTGGATTAATCGGTAGATTGATGATTTAATCGGTTGGAACTGAGTAATAATGCCATAGAATAGTCGGGTAACATGAGGGTATGTTGTTTGAGATGATTTTGATGATTAAGTGGTTGGTTGATGGTGGGATAAAGGGAGAAGACAGAATGGGGTTCTGTTCTGCGCAGGTTCGCAGGCTCTCGCCAAGCGAAGCCTAGCGAATGCTGGCGAGTAATTATGATTAAGTCCCAGTGGACTTCGCTGGCGAGTTCGCCAAGCGAAGGTGGATAGTGAAGGTTCTCCCAGCGAAGGTGCCGGCGAATGGTGGCGAATGAAGTCAGTAGCTACTGACTTGGGCTCGCTGGGAAGTCTCGCCAGGCGAAGCCTAGCGAGTGTTCGCTGAGAGAGTTCGCCAGGCGAAGGCCAGGCGAAGGTTCGCTGCGAGGGTTCGCCAGGCGAATGAAGGCGAATGTGACAACATTTTTCTTTTGCTGTGTTGCTCATGTGGTGATTGTTTGATTGATTCACATAGGTTAATACCTCTATGATATGATATAGATATGATTTATTGTGATGATGTGTACTGTGGGTAGCCTCCGGGCGTGAATCCTAGTTGATGTGCGATGCGTATTAATTATGATAAATAGAAATACATGTGAATACAATGATGAATGTATGTGTATTGTCTAATGAACTTGCGAATGCTTAATGGGTATACAATTATGTGATGAGTATGCATGGGAACATATCGTGGATATGTGTGCATCGTCAATAATTGTGAGGGATGCATGGGAACATATCGTGGATATGTGTGCATCGTTAATAATTGTGAGGGATGCATGGGAACATATCGTGGATATGTGTGCATCGTTAATAATTGTGAGGGATGCATGGGAACATATCGTGGATATGTGTGCATCGGTTAATAATTGTGAGGGATGCATGGGAACATATCGTGGATATGTGTGCATCGTTAATAATTGTGAGGGATGCATGGGAACATATCGTGGATATGTGTGCATCGGTTAATAATTGTGAGAGATGCATGGGAACATATCGTGGATATGTGTGCATCGTTAATAATTGTGAGGGATGCATGGGAACATATCGTGGATATGTGTGCATTGTTAATAATTGTGAGGGATGCATGGGAACATATCGTGGATATGTGTGCATCGTTAATAATTGTGAGGGATGCATGGGAACATATCGTGGATATGTGTGCATCGGTTAATAATTGTGAGAGATGCATGGGAACATACCGTGGATATGTGTGCATCGTTAATAATTGTGAGGGATGCATGGGAACATATCGTGGATATGTGTGCATCGTTAATAATTGTGAGAAATGCATGGGAACATATCGTGGATATGTATGCATTGTTTGATGACGTGGTAATAGCATAAATGTCATGGATATATGAAATATGCTTGTGAATATAATGGGTTTTGGATGATTGGGGAATATGTATGAAGGGATATGTTTGGGTATGTTCATATTTGTTTAATATGGTAAATATAACTATGAAATGAATTTGTGGTGCGAAATGTAGAATGCAATTATATGATACCTGTATATATATAATCTTATGCTTTGATTATTATGGTTATATTTCTCACCCTTCTGCTGTTTTGTAATGCTCTATGAGGCATTGCAGATTAGGTTGCTGGAGGCCTTTATGAAGTTCTGCTTGTAGTTCGAGGTCGCTACGTGTGTAGCGGTTTAGTAATTAATTATGGGTCGAGTCATGCGCTGGTCGTGTAACACGGGGATCGATTGCTTATGTTTTAGGATTACATTATGTAACCTAAGTTATGTTTTCATATTTGGAGTAATTGAGATAATGAGATGTTGGCCTTAGTGCCTAGAGATGTTGATTTTATATGATAAAAGTAAATGTTTCTTTTAAAGGATTTTCATTAATGAATCCGCTGCTAAATGGAAAGGTGTTTATGAGCATGACAGATTGTTTTAATGTGGTGCAAGTTTTGTGTGATGCCCTTTTATGGATGCATGTTAACTTTTACTCTGATTATGCATATATTATTTGCGGGGTTTAGAAGGGTGTTACATTAGTGGTATCAGAGCAGGTCGGTCCGTCCGGCCAAGTTGTCTAATGTTATTTATTCCCTTGTATGCGACATGTGTGTGAAAACACTGTCGATACATGTTGTTGCTTAACCTTGTCTGGAGAAGTGGGAATGATCTAAGTGGGGGAGAAGTTGTGCTTATCCAAGATGCTGCAGGTGTAGAAGTTGTAGCTCAGTGGGTGGTTAACACTCTTGTGGTTTGGTAAAGATAGTCTATACTCCATCATGATTTTCAGCTGCCTATTGACAAATTGAGGAACTGATCACCCTTAATCTCTTGTTGATAGTAGTTGGAGTTCTGTTGGATGGGATGGACGTGTCTTGCAAGCTTAGGTGGCGTGAGCAGAGAATTGTTTGGAGCTAAGCCAGGTGCTTAAGAAGTGTGTTGATGAGTCGGCACGAGACAGTGAGGAGATGGTTAATTTTGGTGGGAATTCGGGGTGCTAATGAAAGTGGGAAGATGGCGGTTTTGCCGACTAATTATATCTGTTTGGACAGTCGAAGAATTAAATTGATTGAGTAGTGTTGAGAATTATGTCTGGTGTGTGTGCTACGACAACAGATTGTGGAGTTGAGTATAAGGGTGGATAATGACTTCTAGTGATTACTAAAGGAAATGAGATGTGGAATACATGGTTGGTATAATTGGACCCTTAAGCATTTCAAGAGTTGGAGAGGTATTGGATGACCTTTAAGTGTGGAAGGGTTGTTTTCGTGATTTTGTCGTAACGGAAAACCGTAATTCGGAATGGCGCAAGATTAGAAGCGTTGGAAGATATTACAGTGCTCTATGTGATGGGAAAGTAGTGACATGGAATTAAGTATTTATTGGCGAAAATGTTTGGATGTTATGGTAAGCGCGGAGAGTGCGGTTTGTGTTATCACCATAAGTTCACAGCTGAGTTTCCGTTTGATATAATGATTTTCCACACTTGATTGAGAGAGTCAATGGTTATGTAACCGATGGTGTTTGGATATGTTCGGAGAGTATAGGGGTTCATGTTGAGCGTCGGGAACTTGAGTTATTAGTATTGGGGGAGAGGCAGTGATGTACTACTGTGAAGAAAGTTCAAAGAGTTTTGAGAAAGGTGTCCACAGTTCGTGTATTGGTTTTGCCAAGTCCGACAGGATTGTCGTTGTGTTTTGAGATACTTTGTTGATATGATTAAGAGATGTGTTAAGTACAACATTAATGAGTTTTGGTTATGCTTGAAGGCAATATAAAGTACAGAGAGGGATTATCTGACAAGTAATTTGGAGTGGGTTGCTGTTGTGTGTTTGTACCGGAGTTTGGAAGCCTCAATTGTTTAGTTGAGATTTGAGATGGTTACTGACCTTAAGGTATTTGTTTTATTTGAGAGAGAGTCAAATATGAGACAGAGAAGTAATTGGAACTCCTGAAGGAGTATGGTTTTGGTTAAATTACCATTCGGATGAGACCAAGTGGTAGCTAAGATATCGAATCGGGAATTTTGGTATACACTAATGAAGATGGTAAGGAAGTTAGAACTGATTAAGCAAATTCAGACATGAGTTCGGCCTGTGAAGAGACTTCTTATGGAGTTGAGCCTTGGATGTTGAGATTGACTTTTGGTATTCTGATGAGGTTCGAGGAAATCGGAATTCTGAGTTGAGTTGATAGATTAATTGAATTTAATGGATAAAGGTCAGAGGGCTTATTTTCGGATTAAGGGAAATGGTATTGTGAGATGTCGTGATAAAGTGTGTATTCTGAATAGTGTGAGTTGGATAAGAGTACTCGGGGAGAAGTACATCGAGAAAGATGGAGTATCCGTGCAGGTACTAGGAAGATGCGACCAAATTTGAGAAATAGTTTTGGATAGCCATAGATGGAGAAGGAATTGATTGAGTTTGTATATGTTGATTAGACTTGCTGGGAATTGAAGTATGGACATTAGAGATGGTTGGATCTGATACAACTGTTGAGTATTTCGAGTGGGATGGGATAGTATTCCCATGGGCTTTGTGCCGGGTTTTCTGATGAATTTGAGGAAGTATGATCCGATTTGGACAGTTAAGAATGGATTAACAAGAGTAACTCGTTGCCTACCAGTGAAGATGAATCATTCTGTTAGATGGGAACTCAAGTTTTTCGTTAAGATTATGGGAAAGATTGAGAAAGCGGTTGGGTGCCATGTTGAAGATGAACTCTGACTAGCGTCCGTGAATGGCATGGACAAACGAAGAAAACTATCCAGTATGAAGAGGACTCGTTGAGAGCTTGTGTGTTGGACCAAGATGGATCTAAGGGTAGTTAATTGTCGTTGATGGAGTTGCCTACAATAACTGTTGCCATTTCGTATCAGAAACAACATCGTATGAAGTTCGTTGGGTAAGAGGGTATGACTCCTTTGTGTTGTTGCATGTCCAACGGGAGTGTTGTACTCGGATCAAAGACCGTGCAAGGGACGATGGAAATGATCAAAGAATCCAAGTAAGGCCGTGTTTTGAGAAGTTATGGTAGTAATTGGTGTTGGTCGAGCTTGAAGTCTCGTGAGCACCCTGTGTTTTGTTGATTTGTATCAGAGTAGCGCAGCGGAAGCGCGAGGCGGATAGCATGTTAGACTGTTTTACCGCTGTCGCTTGAGAGGATTGCATGAGGTGTTCATATGTCTAAGTTGAAGAGGTACATTGATTCAGGTGGGTGGTGTACAAGTGAGAGAGAATTTGACTTCGGAGGCGTGGCTAGTTCTAGTTGTTGATCAGAAACAACTTCGAAGTATAGAGATTCCTTTGGTGGAAGTAGTTATGGGAGAATTGGATTTGGAAGAATTGGAATGCAAGAGTCGTATCCAGAGTTGTTTGGACCACATAACATTTTCGAGGACGAAAATTCCTAAAGTGGGGGAGAGTTGTAACAGCCCAATTTTCGATAACTGATTAATTGTACTAATGGATTGGTTTAGGTGGTTTATCTGATTTAAATAAGTTATGAGATTTATTTAATATGAGTTAATGGATTTAACTAATTTATTCTATTTGGTGGAATAAGGTGGGCTTAGTAGATATTTTCCAATTAATGATAAAATGAGATAATTGTGAAGAGAGAAATGGAATGGAAAGAAAATAAAAGAGATATATAAGTGAGAAAGAAGAGAAAGGAAATTAGAGAAAACATTTGGAGAGAAAGAGAAAAGAAAGAAGAAAGAAGAGAAAGAGAGGAGAAGAAGAGGAAAAGTGGAAAAATCATCAAGAACCAACATCAAAGCTCCGATTAATCGAGGTAAGGGTGAGAAATGTTTCTATTTGATCATTGTATGCTATTATGTATTTTGGGTTTGGGTTTGTGGATGTTTTTCATCACTTTCCATTTTAGGGCAAGTTGGATTAATCGGTAGATTGATGATTTAATCGGTTGGAACTGAGTAATAATGCCGTAGAATAGTCGGGTAACATGAGGGTATGTTGTTTGAGATGATTTTGATGATTAAGTGGTTGGTTGATGGTGGGATAAAGGGAGAAGACAGAATGGGGTTCTGTTCTGCGCAGGTTCGCAGGCTCTCGCCAAGCGAAGCCTAGCGAATGCTGGCGAGTAATTATGATTAAGTCCCAGTGGACTTCGCTGGCGAGTTCGCCAAGCGAAGGTGGATAGTGAAGGTTCTCCCAGCGAAGGTGCCGGCGAATGGTGGCGAATGAAGTCAGTAGCTACTGACTTGGGCTCGCTGGGAAGTCTCGCCAGGCGAAGCCTAGCGAGTGTTCGCTGAGAGAGTTCGCCAGGCGAAGGCCAGGCGAAGGTTCGCTGCGAAGGTTCGCTGCGAGGGTTCGCCAAGCGAATGAAGGCGAATGTGACAACATTTTTCTTTTGCTGTGTTGCTCATGTGGTGATTGTTTGATTGATTCACATAGGTTAATACCTCTATGATATGATATAGATATGATTTATTGTGATGATGTGTACTGTGGGTAGCCTCCGGGCGTGAATCCTAGTTGATGTGCGATGCGTATTAATTATGATAAATAGAAATACATGTGAATACAATGATGAATGTATGTGTATTGTCTAATGAACTTGCGAATGCTTAATGGGTATACAATTATGTGATGAGTATGCATGGGAACATATCGTGGATATGTGTGCATCGTCAATAATTGTGAGGGATGCATGGGAACATATCGTGGATATGTGTGCATCGTTAATGATTGTGAGGGATGCATGGGAACATATCGTGGATATGTGTGCATCGTTAATAATTGTGAGGGATGCATGGGAACATATCGTGGATATGTGTGCATCGGTTAATAATTGTGAGGGATGCATGGGAACATATCGTGGATATGTGTGCATCGTTAATAATTGTGAGGGATGCATGGGAACATATCGTGGATATGTGTGCATCGGTTAATAATTGTGAGAGATGCATGGGAACATATCGTGGATATGTGTGCATCGTTAATAATTGTGAGGGATGCATGGGAACATATCGTGGATATGTGTGCATCGTTAATAATTGTGAGGGATGCATGGGAACATATCGTGGATATGTGTGCATCGTTAATAATTGTGAGGGATGCATGGGAACATATCGTGGATATGTGTGCATCGGTTAATAATTGTGAGAGATGCATGGGAACATACCGTGGATATGTGTGCATCGTTAATAATTGTGAGGGATGCATGGGAACATATCGTGGATATGTGTGCATCGTTAATAATTGTGAGAAATGCATGGGAACATATCGTGGATATGTATGCATTGTTTGATGACGTGGTAATAGCATAAATGTCATGGATATATGAAATATGCTTGTGAATATAATGGGTTTTGGATGATTGGGGAATATGTATGAAGGGATATGTTTGGGTATGTTCATATTTGTTTAATATGGTAAATATAACTATGAAATGAATTTGTGGTGCGAAATGTAGAATGCAATTATATGATACCTGTATATATATAATCTTATGCTTTGATTATTATGGTTATATTTCTCACCCTTCTGCTGTTTTGTAATGCTCTATGAGGCATTGCAGATTAGGTTGCTGGAGGCCTTTATGAAGTTCTGCTTGTAGTTCGAGGTCGCTACGTGTGTAGCGGTTTAGTAATTAATTATGGGTCGAGTCATGCGCTGGTCGTGTAACACGGGGATCGATTGCTTATGTTTTAGGATTACATTATGTAACCTAAGTTATGTTTTCATATTTGGAGTAATTGAGATAATGAGATGTTGGCCTTAGTGCCTAGAGATGTTGATTTTATATGATAAAAGTAAATGTTTCTTTTAAAGGATTTTCATTAATGAATTCGCTGCTAAATGGAAAGGTGTTTATGAGCATGACAGATTGTTTTAATGTGGTGCAAGTTTTGTGTGATGCCCTTTTATGGATGCATGTTAACTTTTACTCTGATTATGCATATATTATTTGTGGGGTTTAGAAGGGTGTTACATTAGTGGTATCAGAGCAGGTCGGTCCGTCCGGCCAAGTTGTCTAATGTTATTTATTCCCTTGTATGCGACATGTGTGTGAAAACACTGTCGATACATGTTGTTGCTTAACCTTGTCTGGAGAAGTGGGAATGATCTAAGTGGGGGAGAAGTTGTGCTTATCCAAGATGCTGCAGGTGTAGAAGTTGTAGCTCAGTGGGTGGTTAACACTCTTGTGGTTTGGTAAAGATAGTCTATACTCCATCATGATTTTCAGCTGCCTATTGACAAATTGAGGAACTGATCACCCTTAATCTCTTGTTGATAGTAGTTGGAGTTCTGTTGGATGAGATGGACGTGTCTTGCAAGCTTAGGTGGCGTGAGCAGAGAATTGTTTGGAGCTAAGCCAGGTGCTTAAGAAGTGTGTTGATGAGTCGGCACGAGATAGTGAGGAGATGGTTAATTTTGGTGGGAATTCGGGGTGCTAATGAAAGTGGGAAGATGGCGGTTTTGCCGACTAATTATATCTGTTTGGACAGTCGAAGAATTAAATTGATTGAGTAGTGTTGAGAATTATGTCTGGTGTGTGTGCTACGGCAACAGATTGTGGAGTTGAGTATAAGGGTGGATAATGACTTCAGTGTGATTACTAAAGGAAATGAGATGTGGAATACATGGTTGGTATAATTGGACCCTTAAGCATTTCAAGAGTTGGAGAGGTATTGGATGACCTTTAAGTGTGGAAGGGTTGTTTCCGTGATTTTGTCGTAACGGAAAACCGTAATTCGGAATGACGCAAGATTAGAAGCGTTGGAAGATATTACAGTGCTCTATGTGATGGGAAAGTAGTGACATGGAATTAAGTATTTATTGGCGAAAATGTTTGGATGTTATGGTAAGCGCGGAGAGTGCGGTTTGTGTTATCACCATAAGTTCACAGCTGAGTGTCCGTTTGATATAATGATTTTCCACACTTGATTGAGAGAGTCAATGGTTATGTAACCGATGGTGTTTGGATATGTTCGGAGAGTATAGGGGTTCATGTTGAGCGTCGGGAACTTGAGTTATTAGTATTGGGGGAGAGGTAGTGATGTACTACTGAAATTTGGAGTATGATAGTTGCCCCCCTATTTAAATATCTTCACCAGATGGCAATGAGAGATAACAATCTCCATAGAATCATGGTGAAAGGTATTTAAATATAGAAAACCAAAAATTTCATCCCTTAGATACGATGGTATGCAAAAGGACAAATGTTGATCATGCAATGAACTCTCAGAATGATGCTTTATGATGCTGACACGCAAGCAAAAGAAAAAGAAGGACAAAAACAACGATTAACTACTCATTAGGGAACACAGACACATTGGGAAGATACCCCAAAGCAAACTAACAAATAGTTCATACGTGACTAAAGGTGGTACTTTTTCGGGGATCCTTCGCACAGGGGACAAAAACTCCACCGGGGAAGACAAATCTCCACTGCGGAAAAGGCAAGTTGTCGCTACTGCGAAAAAAGGTGCCGGCAATGACAGAAGAGTTGCCACCTATCGTTATTTATCCCAAAGGAGGGAAAGGAAACGATCGGGAAAACCTAGCGAAAAGGGATAAGATCGATCATCGCAACCAAATCTCGGGTTCGGGAGTCGGTTACACAAAGGGAAGGTATTAGCACCCCTCACGTCCGTTGTACTTAACGGGATCCACGCTTGTTTGTTTATCTAAAGAGTTGTTGAAACTATCTAACTAAAGGTTTCGGTTAAAAGAAAAGAAAAAGGACTCGACAGAGCGTTGCAGCTCTGGGCCTACGTATTCCCTTGTGCAATGGGAAAGTCAGAGTCAACGTAGTTCAACTAACTATGGGCAAAAAGGGGGAAAGGTTGCTCGCCAAGACATCGCGTCTTGTGCCTACGTACTCTCAACAGGTATGAGAGATCAGAGCTTACGTAGTTTGGGATAAAGAGAACACAGGTTTGTGCGTCTGTTTTATCCGAGTAAGGTTAAACTACAGTTCTAGCAGTTAGGGACAACGTCTGTTTGCGGTAGAACTACAGTTTAACAACACTCTTTATCTAAAAAGATTTTCCTGATTAAAGACCCCACAGGGAAAAAGGAAGTTTGACTGTTTGTTTTTGTCTTTTATTAGAGAAGTGTTTTGAATTTGATTTGTAACTCATGTTTGTTGCACCCCAAAATTTGCTCAACCTTTTCTTGCCTGATTTATGTTTCATTGTATTTCATTTGCATAGTTACATCATGTACATAGTTCAATCATTGGCATATCATAGCATAGAATGCATCCAATAGGGGATCAAGGTGTATATCAAGAGAAGAGCCTAGCAAGGTGTGTTATCCAAGATGAAAAGTCATCCAGGCCATCAAGAAATGATTTGAAGTTTTGAGAAGTTTTAGTGCCTACATGTGAGTTTTGCTCCTATCTTGAGAAATATTGAGAATCCTCAGTGGAATGAGAAGCATGGAATGTGAATTTGAGGTGTGTATGGATCTCATGGGGTTCCTAGAGGGCCATATTGAAGCTGAGGCAAGTCATTGATTCAAGTATGAGAGCCACAATTGAGGTGCAGTCAACTAGGGTTTCATCTTGGTCAACCCTAATTCAATTGAGTAATTGGAGAGCATCAAAGCCTACCTTGAGGTCACGGGATTCGTGTATTGATATGTTGATACATGTGTGGTGTTGTGCCAAGGTTAAGCAAAGAAAGATCAAGAATGTGGGAAGTTGCTAAATTAGGGTTTTAGTGTAAAATCCCCTATTTAGTGCCCAACTTCAAAGCCACATAAGTCAAAATACAAGTTTCAAATGGATCTTTGGCCAACATGAAACTTGTATAGCTTCTCAATACCTTTAATTTGAGTACTATAATTCTTAAAGAAGATTTGTATAACTCAAGTTATGGTCTTTTCAAATTACAAGTCACCAGAGGACACTGAAATTTATCTGTGAAAGTCACTTGACTTCCAAGCAACTATTGCCCTTCAAGGAGTTTTCAAATGGATTCTTGGCCAAAATAAGAGTTGTAGATCTTGATCTTAGATTTCCATAGAGTACTATAAGTCCTCAAGGGGATTTATAGAACTCAAGTTATGATCTTGGCAATCCAGGGGTATTTTGGGTATTGGTGATTATAGGTCATTCTCAAGCATGGGTCTAAATCTCCAACTTAGAAGCCTCAAATGGAAAACTGTTCAACTAGAAAGTTGCTCAAAATAAGGTTTTAACCTTGAACATGAATCAAGGAGGCTTTTAATTGGCTCATAGGAGAAGTTGGCTTGAAATGGTTTTTAAATGAAGAAATTAAAGTCATTTAAAAGGCAAAATTGTGGTTTCTTGATTTTGTGGCCAAACAAGTCCATGTTATATACCAATTTGATTAGAAAACATGTTTTGGAAAGGATGGCAATACCACTTTTTGGATTTGAGGTCATTTGCATGTGGTTCCTCTTTGTTACTTATGGTTGAAGCAACACATCAATCCATTGCCTTTGGATCAAAAACAAGGGATATACCATTTCAATTAATTTCTAAATGTCCTAAGGTGATAATTTCAGGTGAAATTGGAAGCTGAAACAGAGCAAGGCATGACTTTGGCATGTGAAATTTTCAAAGGAGATGAGAAATTGAATTTCTCATTCAGTTAGTTACATAAGGTTCTGGAAGTTTCTAATCACTTCTATATATGGTATGCAACTGATCCAGATCAATTTTTGGGCTTGCATTGGAGAGAATCGAGAGAGAGCATTTGAAAATTTCACCATTGCATCAAGAATCGGTTTTGAGGATTGAGGAGAATTCAATGCAAATTGACCATTGGAGTAGCTTGGGAAGTGATTCTTGAGTGATTCTGCAAAGGATTGGAGGTTGATTCAAGCAAAATCTCCATCTGTTCATCATTTCAAACCAGGTCTGCAACTTCTTTCTTTTAGCTTAATTCATAGGGAGATGAATAGAAATTGATGTGTGGTTAGGTTAGGGATGAGGCTAGGGTGGACTTCAGTCCAAGAATTGGGCAATTAGAGACCAAATTAGTGTGATGCCATTTTCTGTTGAAGCTCATATCTCCTTGTTCTTGAAGTTTTAATGGTGGCTGAATGGTGAGAATTGATCAGGGAAGCTTGTAGTTCATGCTAGGATCTTTAATTTTAAGAATTGAGTTGATCAAGATTGGGTGATTTTTCTGCAACTTCTATCGGGTTTTGAGTTAGGGCTAGAATCAATGGAAATGGAGGTCATATTCATGATCAGGATGAAATTTCAGGTGGAATAGGGTATCTAGTTGCAAGGATTGATGAGGTTTTGGGATGTCTTCACCGGAGAAGACGATGGCGCCAAGCTCAGGCCACCGTCTGAGTTTTCCCCCCATTTTCAAATTCAAGTGGAGAAGATGAATCTCTCACCTTTGGTTTGTATTTTGACTTTGACTGAAGATAGAAACCCACGGCCAGGATTTTATTTCAATGGCTGAAGAGTTTAATTGAGAGTGAAACGCACTGTTTCACTTAATGGTAATTGGATGGGCCTTAGTCTTTGCTTGCTATGCACACCCCTGGTTTGGGCCCATTGCGAGAATGCACTGTAAAACCTTGCTATTTACCACACGCATTTGCTAATTTCCATTTCTATTTTCTCTGATTTTCTTATGTGGATTGGGCTTAAGTCAATTTGATAAGCGCACCCCCTGTCTGGGCCCAGCCTGGTTTATAACATGGTTTTGTTTCTATTTGTTACGTGCCTTTATTAATTTTCTTTATTTTCTTTTATTTTCATATTTTTCTTATAGTTAGGAATTAATCCACCATAAATAGAAAAATTAGTATTTTTAATCCAGGTTTTTTTCCCTTGACTCCTTAGAATGTGTAGAATTTAATAGGATTAAAATTTCTTTAAATCATGCATTTTATAGTTTATTTGCATTTTTGTATTTTTTATGGTTTTTATTTTGATATGTTTGGTATGTCATTTTGCTGATTTTATTGTGAATGATTGGTGTTGATTTTTGAGGTGATTCTTTTTGGGCTAGATATCTTAGATATGCATATACCCATAGTAATTTTCTCATATTTTTGTGAGAGAATTTTAGGCTAGTTTGAGCATTAGACATTAGGTGGTTTAGCATTAGGGTTTTAGGATAGTACCCTTAGGTTTAGGGCATAGTTTTAAGTCCAAATGAATGGTTAACTCCCTGGTTTTTGTATGGCATATTCTTAAGAGGTTTAGCAACCCTTATAAATGTTTGTAGGATTTTACAATCATGTTTGATATTTTAATTAGAATTAGTTTTAAGACTAACTTCTAAGTGTTTCTGATGAACTAATTTGGCTAGTTTGCTTCAATGGTTCCCCTTAGATTAGGGTGGTGTTGCTTTTGAGCTTGGATGATCATGAAGACCAATTGAAGGTGCTTTGGAGAGCTTAGAGGAGCTTGGAGTTGAAGATATCTCATTTGTTGGAGTGCTTGTCAAGAGCTTAGGAAAATTAGGGTTTTAGGAAGTACCTTAAACCTAGATTTGATTCTTTCTTCAAACATAGAGGGCATTGTTTGCCTCTATTCTATCCAATGACATGAAGTCCTCCTTAGGAAGCTACATCTCTCCTTAGGAGGGATGAGTGGTATGCCCAAGTGAGTAGAACTTTAAGGATATCTTTCATTTGCAATGATTAGGTTCTTAGTGGCTTCCTTTGGTTGTCATTAAGTTACTTAACATTTCAACTTGATCTTGTTGAATGGTTCTCCCTTGGAGGTGCTTGTTGAAGCTTGGTAAAGGAAAAGATGAAGTAGCTTGTTGAAGCTAGGGTTTTGTTTGCTTGTTGAAGCTAGGAGCTTGTTGAGGTCAAGAGCTGGTTGAAGCTGTTTACTGGCTGGGGTTTGAGCTTGTTTAAGCTGGTAGCTTGTTGAAGTTTGGTGTCTATTGAAGATTGAAAGTTTATTGAAGCTTGAAGATAGGAGCTATTCATGAATATGAGAGTTGTTGCTGTCAACTTTTGCTGGTTAATCAAACTATTGCTGTCAGAGCTGTTGCTTGTGCTGTCAACTGTGGGAGTTTGATGTTGGTGCTTGGGCTGCCTCCTCTGTTTTATTTTGGTTTTTTTGTATTGTTTGGTGGTTTGTGTAGCTTGCCCCTAGGTTTGAGGTGGAGCTTGTCTCCTCTTGCCTATTTTATTCTCTCTTGCCTCTCTTATATTGCTACATTGCATGCATTTTACTGTATTTGCTTGCTTTCTTTTCTGTTTATCCCCTAGGATCTCTGATTTCCTCTGTGCAGGAGGGAATTATGACAGACATTAGGATTCTTATCCATGCATGACAACATTAGGTTAGTTTTTTTCCTTTTCAACCACTAGGTTTTTTAGAGCTTCTTTCTCTTCTTATCTCAAAACAATTCAAAAATACAGTAATAAGGTTAATCAACGTCGTACGTTACGAGCTTTAAGCTATTTGAGAAAAGGTTGCTGGAGGGTCACTCTTCAGTAATCTGACTGCTTAGTATGGTACCCTTAGGGTGACATGCGACGTAGTCACTCTCAAATCATAGTCTCTAGTGCGTCAGAGATTGCAAACAAACTAAAAAACACTTCTTTCGTAAAAGATTCAAAACAAACATCAAAGTGTCATTTTTGTCCGCTTGGACTCTTAATCAAGAAAAACCCTTTCACAAGGTAATAAAAAAAACCAGTCAGACAAGCTTGTGTCTTCCGTAGCCCGAACTACGTTAGCTCTGATCTTTCATGCTGTATGAAAGTACGTAGGCATAGGATGTTGTATCCTAGCGAGCAACCTTCCCCCCTTAACCCGTAGTTAGGCGAACTACGTTGACTCTGATTTCTCGTTCCAGATGGGAATACGTAGGCATAAAGTGCGATACTTTGCCGAGTCATTTTCTTTTCTTTTAACCCAGACCTATAGAGTAGATAGAATAACACACCCTTAGATAGAAAACAAGCGTGGATTCCGTCGAGTACGACGGACGTGAGGGGTGCTAATACCTTCCCCTTGCGTAACCGACTCCTGAATCCAGGATTTGGTTGCGATGACCATTCCTTTCCCTCTTTGCATTAGGTTTACTCTGAGCGTTTCCTTTCCCTCTTGTGGGATAAATAATGCATGGTGGCGACTCTTCTGTCATAGACGGCGCCGATTTTCACAGTAGCGACAGCTGGCGACTCTGCTGGGGACTCCAACGGTTCCCTATGCGAGTCGATCCTGGCGCTTGTTTTCCTGTCTGGGGTTTTGTATGTATTTACCTTTCTGCCTTTACTTTCAGTACTATATTATTGTTGTTGTGCTGGGTAGAGGGTTAGATTGAGAGATAAGCCAGACCTGGGCTTGAGTTTGCACATAGACTTAGAAGTAGAGAGTAGTGGTTAGCCTTCTTGCTTAGCTCGCACCAGCTAGCCGCGAAATCTACGCTCGTACGAGATTCTCTTTGATGCTTCTTGCCTGGCCCTTAGGGCTCGACAAGTTGTCTGACCCGAGGATTGTCGACTCTGGGGACCTATCATTTGGGATTCAACTAAGTGAGGCCGCTTCAAGGGATGATGATGTCACACCTTCTGGGTATCGTATCATCGCTCTTGAAAGTCTGTGACGTTGAACCCGCATAGGATGCCGTACCTCGTCTGCGAGTTAAGTACATACCTGTAAGGGGTAGGTAGGTCTGTTTGCAGGAAACCTTTGACCTCAGAGTACCTGATTTATCTCTGCCAGTGAGATGTGGCTACAGGGTTCATTTGAGTGGTTGGTTTGGTTTGAGATGAAGATTTGATGGTTCTTGGGCTTCAGTATAAAGCAGCACAGTTCATCAGCATTGCACTTGATTTCCTGTTTGCATATGCATGTGCATTTTCATGTTGGCATTTCATTAACGTGTATTTATGTTGCAGGTGTGATCATTCCCCTCTGATTCTAGAGTACCTTCTAGCCAGACATGGAGTCCATGAAGAGACAGTTGCTTACCGGTTGCATTCGCCAGATATCAGTTCCTTGTTGGGATTAGTTGCTCTAGCAGATGAGAGGGTGAGGGCTGAGTTCAGAGTATCTTATGGGAGATTGCTTAGTTTGTTGTACAGGCCTTCAGCATTTGAGACGACTGGGGTGTATACTTTGATGCAGTTTTATGAGCCTCAGCTGAGATGCTTCCTGTTCCCCGACTATATTCTGGCACCCACTTTGGAGGAGTATTCTACTATGTTGGGAGTTCCTGTGTTAGACCAGATGCCCTTTATGCATGTTGATGCTGAGCCTGAGTTGGCTACACTTGCTGAGATTGTCAGTTTAGACGCTTCTGAGTTTCCTAGAGAATTGGTCAAGCTGAACGGAGCCTATGGTCACCTGTCTGTCCTGGTCGAGAAGGCTACACAGTGCGCGAAGAGTGGATGTTGGGTTGCCTTCAGTGCCATTCTGGCTGTCTGCATCTATGGGACTATCTTGTTTCCTAACGTACCAGATTTTGTTGACTCAGATGCCTTCTTGATTCTTGCCTCGAAGAATCCAGTTCCTACTCTTTTGGGCGATGTTTATCATTCTATTCACTATAAGAATGAGAAACGTTGTGACAAGAATGTTTTGTTGCTGTCTTCCTCTCTTGTACAAGTGGTTCTAGGGACATCTTCCGAAGACAGGGCCTTTTGTTGATGCTGCTGATACGTTGGATTGGTCTTCCCGGTTGATGGGGCTGTTTGCTAAGAACATCATTTGGTTTGATCGAAACATGCTTGGCACTGATATTATATATAGTTGCAGTGGCTTTCCGAATGTCCCTTTGATTGGACGGAAAGGTTGTATCAACTATAACCCTTCTCTGCTGGTGAGACAGTTTGGTTATGCCTTGAGAGATGCTCCTATTGAGGTCGAGATACAGGAATCTCTGTATCTCACGGGCTCATTAGACGAGGCTGTTTTGATCAGGTTGAGACGTGCATGGGCTAACATCCATAGGAGAGGGAAAGCTTTGCTTGGTAAGAGCAACAACAAAGCTTATGATCCCTATCTGGCTTGGATCCACGAGAGAGCCAGAATTTCCTCGATGCCATATCCGGCTGTGGAACCTCTGTATCTTCCAGTGATTAAGGCGCCTACTTTGGTAGAGATTGAGAAGTATAACAAATTGTTGGCTGAAAATGAAGAATTGAAGAAAGCCAATGATGAGTTAGAGAAAGAGATCTTCCAGTTGCGTCATGAGAAGAATGAAGCTACCTTCACTGTGAAGGAACAGATTGAGTTGATTAATAGGTTGGGTTCAGATTTGACTGAAGAGACCAACAAGAGAGAAAAGGTGGGAGTAGCCTTGAAAGGTGTTAGCAAGGTGCTTGCTTCCAAGAAGGAACTCTTAAACAAAGCTTATTCCCGACTCGGCAAGTGGGAAACATTATGGAATACCACGCTTACCAAGCGGAAGGAGCGTGAAGATGAGCTGAAGCTGCAGATTGCCACGCTAGAGGCGCAGATTAGAGCCCAGGATGCAAAGATTGCTGAAGAGACATCACTTAGGAGTGCTGTTGAGCTTAGACTAAGTGACCTTGGCGAGAAGCTGAGAGGTTGTGAATTGAAGGCCGGCTCCAAGAGATGCAGACTCGACGAGTGTTTTGGCGAAGGAACCTGCAAGGACAACGCCAAGAAGCTGAGATCCACTGCTGAGCGACATGCATTACTGATACAAGAGCTAATCTCCAGACTAGGTCATTCGAAGACGTTGAGGGTATTTGAAGATGTCAGAGCGTGCCATTTGGCCTGAGTTATCTTTGCCTTGCTTTTGTTATCTGTACTTGTATTTTGACCATCGCCAGGCTTATTGGCCGAGGTCTCTTCAGTTGTATTCAGTTATACTCTTGTACTCTGCCTCTTGGCATTTGTTTATGTATGAGGGTTTTCTGATTCCTTGCTTGCTTGATGGGGACTCCATTGTCGCGATGGCCTTCTCTCTGAAACTAGAATCGGGGGGGAATATAACATGTAGCATATGTATACATTTACATCTACATCCTCATATTGCATGACCGGTATTTTTGAATCTGTATCTTATTTCCTGCATCTCACAGGTTTTTCAGGATTGACGACCAGAGAGTCCACCGCTATTCAACCAGAAACAACTGCAAGAAGATAATGGATCAAGTCCAAGTTGAGATGCAGGAAATCCGTGAGAAGCTGACTTTGTTCATGCAAGCCATGGAGAGCATGGCCAAGGGCCAGGAGAATCTTCAGACCTTGGTGCAGCCGCTGCTGACGCGGGCAAACAGAAATGGCAATATTGACCACATTTCTGTTGAAACTCCTCTCTGGGAGGATGAGATACCGGCAGTTGTTACTCCACCTGTTGTGATTGTCAATGGAAACACTGGTACTGGTGCAGGTGCTGGCGCTGGTAATGGCAACACTGGAAATGGTGGTGATGGGCATGTTGTTAACAACAAAGGCAACACTATGGATGCCGATCAAGGATTCGTTGACAATGTTGGCTTTGGAAACAATGGGTATGGCAATGTCAATCAGGACGGGAACTTCGGGTTCAACAATCAAGGCTTCGGTAATGACGGTTACGGCAACAATCAGGGGTATGGCTACGGTAATGGTGGATTCGGTAATGTGAACGGCGCTGGAGCATTTCCTTTCAACAATGGTTTGGGACCTGCTGGGATCAATCAAGGGTTCGGCAACTGAGGACAGGGTCCTGTGTTCAATCAGCAAGGATTTGGCCGTAACATGGGTTACGATGGGTATGGCAATGACTGGAATGTGGATCAACAAGATGACGCTTTTTCAGGAAGAGGTATGGGACCTGAAGGCCCTATTGACCCTGTTCAGAGGATCAGAATGCTAGAAGAGCAGATGAAAGGTGTGGTTGATCAGAACTCCGCTGGGATAGACATGACTACTATGGGGTTGGTACCAGGGCTGAGGGTGCCATTAAAATTCAAGGCTCCAACATTCGACAAATACAAAGGGGATACCTGCCCAAAGGTCCATGTACGTTCTTACTATAGAAGGATGTCTGCGTATTCCAATGATGAAAGGATGCTCATGCATTTCTTTCAGGATAGCTTATCGGGACCATCATTGGAATGGTACATGGGACTGGAGCCCACCCAGATTAGGAGCTGGAAGCAGTTGGCTGATGCTTTCGTTATGCATTACAAATATAACAGCGATTTGGCACCAAACAGAGTTCAGTTGCAGAATCTGTCGCAGAAAAGTGGTGAAAGTTTCAAAGAGTACGCGCAACGGTGGCGCGATATAGCAGCTCGGGTGCACCCTCCTTTGGTTGAAAGGGAGATGAATGACATGTTTGTGGGGACATTTACAGGAATGTACTATGACAAGTTACTCAATGTTTCGATGGGTAGCTTCCCCGATATGATCCTTATGGGAGAAAGGATCGAAAATGGAATTAAAATTGGGAAGATTCAGGCAGGTGAATCTACTTCAGCTGGGGGTGCAAGAAAGGCGTTCGACGGAAGACGACAAGGTGATACAAGCGCTGTATTTGGTGGCAGAGGCTGGGGCAGAGGTAAAAATCAGTATAGTCAACCTCAACAAATAGCCAGCGTTACTATTCCAATTCCTCAACAACAACAACAGCAGCAGCAACCACCACAGCAGCAGCAAAGGCAGAATCAGGGTCAGAGAAGGTTTCAGAATGCAAAGCCGAAGAGAGTATTCGATAAGCCCCCGTCGACATATGCAGAGCTTCTTCAGACATTGTTGGGGTTGAATTTGGTTGAGAAAAGAACTTTGGAACCGCCTACAGGACCGGTACTTCCTTATGGGTATGACACTAACAAGCATTGCGAATTCCATTCCGGGGCGCCCAGACATGATGTAGAATCTTGTCATGCTTTCAAGCATAAAGTTCAAGACTTGTTGGACAGTAAAGCCATCAATTTTGGTCAATCTGGGCCTAATATTGTACAACAGCCTATGCCTAATCATGAGGCAATTGCTATCTTGACAGAAGAAAATTTGAACTTGGTGATGGATGTTAATGAACTGAAGACACCATTGAGTGAGGTGAAAAGCCGGTTGCTCAGAGGGGGAGTATTTCCTGGTTGTGATGAATACTGTTTAGAGTGTTGGACCCAGCTTGAGGGTTGTACTGATTTAAAACAGGGCATTCAGGCCATGATCGACGAAGGGACCTTGCAATTTGATCGAACTGCGGTTGAGAAGCCTGTGGAGGCATTATGTGATGAGCAGAATGATATTGCAACGGTGACGATCCCGAGGAATACTATAACGATAACGGCGCCCGCCAAGCGGCCAACTATTACAATTACCAAAGCAGGGCCTGTTCCCTTTGAGAGTACGAAAGTTGTCCCGTGGACATATGGATTAGAAGCGTATTGCAACAGTGAAAAGATTGTGGTGAATAGCCATCCAGTTGGGGCTGTTGATAATGTCGTTGGAACGGGGGGTATGACCCATAGTGGAAGGATCTTTACCTCACCTGAAATAGAAGCAGAGAGGTTGGCCAAAGGCAAAGCCAAAGTAAATGAAAGCGGGCCTACTCAGTCGAAAGAAAAGGATACGTCACTCAAGGACGTAGAGGAGTTCATGAGACTGATTCGCAAAAGCGACTACAAAATTGTTGAACACCTACAGCAGACGCCGTCGAAGATTTCTATCTTATCGTTGTTGTTATGTTCTGAGGCCCACCGGAATGCCTTGCTAAAGATTCTAGATACGTCATTTGTACCTCAAGAAGTTTTTGTAAATCAGTTAGAGGGGGTAATGGCACATGTCAACGCTAGACATAGTCTGGGTTTCACAAATTTTGACCTAACGCCCAGGGGTCGAGAGCACAACATGGCCTTGCATATATCGGTGGAATGCCGGGGCACCATACTGTTGCGTGTATTGGTGGATACTGGATCGTCGTTGAACGTATTGCCAAAGAAATCCATGATGAAATTGGACATACGGGGAATTATTTGCACGCCCAGCGATTTGGTTGTGAGGGCGTTTGACGGAACGAAAAGATCAGTGTTTGGGTCAATAAAATTACCGCTTCAGGTGGGGCCGGAAATTTTTGATACCGAATTCTACATCATGGATATCCATCCAGCTTATAGCTGTCTTCTTGGGCGCCCATGGATCCATGCTGCAGGGGCCGTAACGTCCACATTGCATCAGAAGTTGAAGTATATGGTGGGTGATAGTGTTGTTACCGTTTACGGGGAGGAGGATATTTTGGTCAGTCACCTGTCATCGTTCAGATATGTTGAGGTCGACGGAGAAATACACGAGACACCTTGTCAAGCCTTCGAGGGGTTGCGGATTAAAGACAAAGCTCAGGGTTCCAGCAAAGTATCAAATGTGGCAGTGTCATCCTACAAAGAGGCTCAGGCTTTAGTGTAGACTGGTGAGACTAAAGGCTGGAGGCAGGTACTGGAGATTCCCGTGAAGAATGATAAGTTTGGGCTAGGGTATCGACCGACGTCGTCAGCGTTATCTTTAAGAGCGCCCAGGTTCAAGGGACCGATCACGATTACGCCAAGCGGGGTGTGCTTTGAGACTATCAACGCTATTTCCGATGCTGAGGACGGGGATAGCGACTGCGACATGGACGCGTGGATCAAGCCGAGCGTGCCAGGACAAAGTCTCTACAACTGGTCCATCCGGGAAATTGTACCAGTGACTTTTAAACAGTAATAATTTGTTTTATCAATTGTTGAATAATCCTATGTCCTACCCGGGGTATAGTGATGTTACCTTAGGGCTACTTGATTATGTGTATTGCACTGTTTAATCATGAAATAAAGGCGTTTTTCATATTCAAATATTGTGATCCTTGTCTTTCTTGTTTTTCTTTAACAATAAATGGCAACGTGGTTATTTGCTTTGTTTGCGTGTTGAAGCATTTAACCATTTCCTTTGCAGGACTAATATTTCAGATGACATCTCCTACAAACCGCCTATGACTCGTTTCGACTTCGAGTACCCGGTATTTCAAGCTGAGGAAGAGATTGTTGAGGATAGCGACTTGCCAGAAGAGCTGACTCGACTGTTGAAACAGGAAGAGAGAATCATTCTGCCTCATCAGGAGGAAATTAAGATTATCAATTTGGGGTCGGAAGAAGTTGTGAGAAATATCCGTATAGGGGCTGCGCTGCAGAGCGACATCAAGCAAAGGCTGATTGAGATACTGCAAGAGTATAGTGATATATTTGCTTGGTCGTACGAGGATATGCCTGGGTTGGATACGGACATGGTTGTGCACCGTCTGCCGTTGCGAGAGGAATGTTTGCCTGTTAAACAGAAACTCAGAAGAACCAGACCAGACATGGCGGTGAAAATCAAGGAGGAAGTTTAAAAACAGTGGGATGCTGGTTTCTTAGCCGTTACAACTTATCTGTCATGGGTCGCTAATATAGTACCAGTGCCGAAGAAAGACGGTAAAGTGCGAATGTGTGTAGACTATCGTGATTTGAATAGGGCGAGCCCGAAAGACGACTTTCCACTTCCTCACATTGATGTGCTGGTTGATAACACTGCTCAATTCTCCGTATTCTCCTTCATGGACGGCTTCTCAGGCTATAATCAGATCAAAATTGCGCCAGAAAACATGGAGAAGACTACTTTCATTACTCCCTGAGGAACATTTTGCTACAAAGTAATGCCCTTCGGACTGAAGAACGCTGGGGCAACATATCAACGTGCTATGACGACTCTTTTTCATGACATGATGCATAAAGAGATCGAGGTTTATGTTGATGATATGATTGCCAAATCCCAGACGGAGGAAGAGCATTTGGTTAATCTGCTGAAACTGTTCAAAAGACTTAGGAAGTTCAGGTTGAGACTGAACCCTAATAAGTGCACCTTCGGGGTGAGATCGGGTAAACTGATGGGGTTTATTGTGAGCGAAAAAGGAATAGAGGTTGATCCTGCAAAGATAAAAGCTATACAAGAAATGCCGACGCCTAAAACAGAAAAAGAAGTGTGTGGGTTTTTAGGGAGGTTGAACTACATCGCTCGGTTCATATCTCACCTAACTGCGACATGCGAGCCGTTATTCAAGTTGTTGAAAAAGGATCAGGTGTTGACCTGGAATGAAAATTGTCAAAAGGCGTTCGACAAGATAAAAGAATACTTGCAGGAACCTCCTGTTTTGATACCCCCAGTGGCCGGGAGACCTTTGATTATGTATTTGACGGTTCTTGAGGAAAGTATGGGTTGTGTTCTCGGTCAACACGACGAGACCGGACGTAAAGAGCATGCAATCTACTATTTGAGTAAGAAATTTAACGACTGTGAGTCCAGATACTCAATGCTCGAGAAGACGTGTTGCGTGCTAGCATGGGCCGCCAAACGTTTAAGGCAATACATGCTGAATCATACAACCCTACTAATTTCAAAGATGGATCCCATCAAATACGTGTTTGAGAAGCAAGCACTCTCCGGAAGAATTGCCCGATGGCAGATGGTATTAACAGAATACGATATCCAATATGTCTCGCAAAAGGCTATTAAAGGTAGCGTTCTGTCAGAGTACCTTGCGGAGCAGCCTGTTGAGGACTACCAGTCGATGAGGTTTGATTTTCCTGACAAGGATATCATGTACCTGAAAATGAAAGATTGTGAAGAACCGTTGTCGGACGAAGGACCAGGGTTGGGTTCCAAATGGCAGTTGATATTTGACGGAGCTGTGAATTCCTATGGTAGCGGAATAGGCGCAATTATCACCACTCCTCAGGGGTCGCACATCCCATTTACTGCCCGATTGACTTTTCCCGTTACCAATAATGAGGCTGAATATGAGGCTTGCATCATGGGTCTGGAAGAAGCTATTGATTTGCGAATCAAGAACCTGGATGTGTACGGAGACTCAGCTCTAGTGGTGAATCAAATTAAAGGAGAACGGAAGACCCGTCAGCCCAATTTGATACCATATATGAATTATGCAAGGAGATTGTTGCCTTTCTTTAACAAGGTGGAATTGCATCACGTGCCACGAGCAGAAAATCAAATGGCTGACGCCCTGGCGATATTGTCTTCAATATATAAAGTTAATTTCTGGAACGAGGCTTCCCAGATTGTTATCTCTCGGCTCGATAGGCCTGCCTTCATATTTGCCGTTGACGAGGCTCCCGATGGTAAACCCTGGTACTTTGACATCCAGAATTTCCTGAAGAACAAGGATTATCCGGCTGGGGCATCCAGTCGAGATCAGAAGACTCTCAGGAGATTGGCTGGCAATTTCTATCTGAACCCGGACGGGGTCCTGTACAAAAGAAACCACTATTTGGTGTTGCTACGCTGTGTAGATGAGAAAGAGGCGAAGTTGCTCATGGAAGAGATACATGAGGGTACATTTGGTACACATGCTGGCGGTCATGCTATGACAAGAAAACTGCTGCGAGCAGGTTACTATTGGCTAACTATGGAAACAGACTGTTTCAAGTTTGCAAAAAGGTGTCATAAATGCCAGATTTATGCAGACAAAATCCATGTACCTCCAAGTCCTCTGAATGTGATGTCATCACCGTGGCCTTTCTCGATGTGGGGGATTGATATGATTGGCAAGATTGAGCCCACGACATCAAATGGACACCGGTTCATTTTGGTGGCAATTGATTACTTCACCAAATGGGTGGAAGCAGCATCGTATGCCAATGTGACCAAACAAGTGGTAGCCAGATTTATCAAACGAGATATTATCTGCAGATATGGAATCCCTGAGCGGATTATCACTGACAACGGTTCGAATTTGAATAATAAAATGATGAAAGAGCTGTGTCAGAATTTTAAGATTGAGCATCACAACTCTTCTCCTTACCGGCCCAAGATGAATGACGCTGTCGAAGCGGCCAATAAGAACATAAAGAAGATTGTTCAGAAGATGGTTGTGACGTATAAGGACTGGCACGAGATGCTACCTTTCACTTTGCACGGTTATCGTACGACGGTATGCACATCAACCGGGGCAACCCCTTTCTCATTGGTATACGGGATGGAGGCGGTGTTACCATTGGAAGTTGAGATTCCTTCCCTAAGGGTTTTACGTGATGTCCAACTTGACGAGGCAGAATGGGTTAAAGATAGACTGAATCAGCTCAGTTTAATGGATGAGAAGAGACTGGCTTCTTTAGCCTACGGTCGGTTATATCAAAGCCGGATGAATAAAGCTTACGACAAGAAGGTGTGCCCTCGAAGCTTTCAGACGGGCGATCTTGTTTTGAAAAAGATTCTCCCACCACAAACAGATCACAGGGGCAAGTGGACTCCCAACTACGAAGGTCCTTACGTTGTCAGAAAAGTCTTTTCTGGAGGAGCCTTGTTACTATCCACCATGGATGGTGAAGACTTTACGTCCCCTGTGAATTCGGATGCAGTTAAAAAATACTTTGCTTCAAAGTGACCCGCTGGACAGTAAAAAGAGAGTCCAGGCAAAAATGGGGCATCCCGGCGAACCATAAAAAATGAATAAAAGGTTCGGGCAAAAATTAGGGATAAAATTGAAAAGATGTACACCCGTGAAGTCAAAAACCTGAAAAGGGCGACTTCGGCAAAAAAGGGTATCTCGGTGAATTGAAAACCCGCAAAGGGCGGTTCACGCAAAAGTTAGGGATTGAAAAAGCAAATGACTGCGGTCCGAATTTGATACGGCATTGCTTAGTGGTTTGGGAGTACCTGGGGCCGTCTATCCAAAAACAATCTCTTCCGAAGACCGAGTACCAGGAAAGCGCAGAGTCAGGCGAGTCATAGGAGGATCAGCTCATGGTGTTTGTCTATGCCACGTTGCCGACATGTATTTTATTTACGCTTCTTGTGCATATATGTATGTATGTGTGTGTGTAACTTCCTCTTTTCAGGAGTTGCATCCAGTGTACAAAACTTTGCCTATTCAGAGGCCCATTATCAATAAAACATGTTATTCAATACTTGATGCTTGTTCTTTACTGTTTTGTTTGTGAGAGACGCCGATGTTTTTGATAAACTTGCATTTACATAATCTTGCTGGCCCTTGCCAATAATTGCTAAAACTTCGAATTGACCGAAGTAATGTCACAGATGATAACCCGAATAGATTCTGTTGTATAGGCCTGTTTTATCTCGTTTGTGTTTTGCAAGGTTCTTACCTTTGGAGCAAATGGTCAGGAACTGTATTCCCCAGCCAAGGTCGCTTGACGTAAGACCTGATTCCGGTTGATGTCATTCCTCAGCTAGTCGCAGCTTATCCCCCGAGATTTGAAATGACGTTTATCCCTTCCCGAAGCAGGAAATTATTTTCCCCAGGAGAGTGTCCTCATGGAAAGCCGTCCATAGGATTAATCCCAGCAAGTCAAAATCAGTATCCCCTGCAGAGGTTGCGCTCCTCAGCGAATCGAAGATGTGCACGTTCAATCTCCAGCATGGGAGATTCCCGCAATAGTTAACCAAGTGGTTGGTTCGAAAGGTTTATATCCGCGAAGGATGGTTTTCTTGCTCCCCACAGGTCGTCATGCCATTGACAGGATGTTGATCCTCAACAGAGTCCGAGGTTCCAAGTTTGTACTTTGCCCAGAAGTGTCGCTTCTTTCCCAGCTAAGTTTATTCACCAGCAGGGTGTTTGTTCTTTCCTCCCAGCGGAAATTGATGTTTAGTCTCTCCCCGGCAGAGTTGGTTGTATTTCTGGAGTTTATTTCGCCAGGATATTTTGTGATACTTGTTCTCCCCAGCGGAGTTGGCGTTATCCTCAGCATTCATGTTGTTGAGACATCATTGTCAGAGTGGCCCCGACAGTTTGAGCCTGCATTTGCATTTGCATATATCGTCATATTTGCATCCACTCAAACGCGTAGCATTTCCGTGTCGTGCGGAGCATTACGCCAATTTCAAACATACGCATTTTGAAACATAAATCAGGTTGGTTAACCTTTTGCTTTCAGGTGTGTTTTCTTAGCAGGTTTATGGAGTTCTAGCTCAGATCTATGACCAAACATTCGAGGTCTCGCCGTGAGACGTGTGATGATACGGTTCATCTCTCTATTTTTCCCCATAGAGTTAATTGGTTAAGTTTCTCTTTGTCCCCGAGCAGAGTTATTTGTTTAAATTTCTCTTGTTTTCCCCGCCAGAGTTGCGTGTTAAAGTTTCTCTTATCCGGCCAGCGGATTATTTTCTTCAAATTTGTTGTTACGTCAACGTCAAAGGGTTTCATGAATCAGCATTTCAGAGGCTGTCGCCGGTTATCAGAACAGCCGTCCGACAGTTTGGTTTCCAAATATCCCCCGTGGAGTCCTCCTCAAAGTCGCTGTCACATCAGTGCTAAAAGGTTGGTGGGTTGGGACCAATGGAGTTAGATACTGCAGAGATAAGCAGAGAAACTGTATTCAGAGTAGCTTCTTGTATGAACAGACGGATGTATGTTCCTACTGGTTGACAGAAGTACTTCCCCGGAGATCGTCAAAATTCTATTGCCTATGTTGATAGGAGTTCCTCGTGTTGACGAGATGTGAGTCCTGACGTGGACAATTTATTCCTGTATTGATGGGATTTCTTCGTGCTAGCGAAGTGGGTGTCCTAACGTGGACAAATTTATTTCCTCAGGTTAACGAGAGGTGCTAGTCCTAACGTGGACATGTTCGATTTCTCCGTGTTGACAGAACGGGGAGTCCTGACGTGGACAAAATTGATTACTCTTCGTGGACCGTTTATTCCCAGCAGATATCTTCCTTCGTAGCAGCGAGATGGGAGTCCTGACGTGGACAAGTTTATCTTTCTTCGTGTTGGCAAAGCGTGAGTCCTGACGTGGACAAGTTTTATTTCCTCAGCGGGTCGAAGATGCGCGAGTCCTGACGTGGACGAATTTATATTTCTTCGTGTCGATGAAACGATGTCCTAACATGGACAATTTACTCCCATACTGATAGGGTTTTCAAATCAAGATGAGATGTGAGTCCTGACGTGGACAAATCAAGACGAGATGTGAGTCCTAACGTGGACAGTTTATTCCTAACGTGGACAGTTTATTCCTAACGTGGACCGTTTATTCCTAACGTAGAAAGTTTATTCCTAACGTGGACAGTTTATTCCTAACGTGGAGAGTTTATTCCTAACGTGGACAATTTATTCCTATGTTGATAAGATCCCCTCGTGCTGACGAAATGCAGACGACTCATCCCCAGCGAAGTCGCCGAGATTTCTCCGTGTTGACAGAATATGGAGTCCTGATGAGGATAAGTTTTATTCCTATGACGATAGGATTTCTCCGCGTTGACGACAGGTAGAGTCCTGGCGTGGACAAGTTTAAGTTGAGATTTCGTCGTGTTGACAAAACAGGCGTCCTAACATGGACAAAGTTCTATCCCTGTGTTGTTGAGACGTGAGTCCTGACGTGGACATATTTGTACTTATTCGTGATTTGACAAAATTTGGGTCCAGATGTGGACAAGGTTACTCATGTGACGACAAAATCTCTATTTGTGTTGACAAATTTGTTTCTCTTCTGGTGTCGACAAGGTTGGTCCAGTTGTGGACGGAGGTGTTTTACAAAAAATTGTTCAGTACCTGTGGCGTCACATAGGTGGTTGACGTTGAAATCAGAATTATTATCAGACGTTGGATCAGTCGTTGCCGTAACAACCGGATTCAGATAGGAGATGTTGCTCCCCAAGCAGTGCAGTTTATTTCTACGGTTGGCAAATTTTCGGGTTTCTTGGTATTCAACCGTCTCGTACCTCGATCGTTTGAAGGTTGTTCGCTCTTCACACAGTCGGGTCCAAGCCGTTTGAATAGGGGCAGCTGTTGCACCCCAAAATTTGCTTAACCTTTTCTTGCTTGATTTATGTTTCATTGCATTTCATTTGCATAGTTACATCATGTACATAGTTCAATCATTGGCATATCATAGCATAGAATGCATCCAATAAGGGATCAAGGTGTCTATCAAGAGAAGAGCCTAGCAAGGTGTGTTATCCAAGATGAGAAGTCATCTAGGCCATCAAGAAATGATTTGAAGTTTTGAGAAGTTTGAGTGCCTACATGTGAGTTTTGCTCATATCCTGAGAAATATTGAGAATCCTCAGTGGAATGAGAAGCATGGAATGTGAATTTGAGGTGTGTATGGATCTCATGGGGTGCCTAGAGGGCTATATTGAAGCTGAGGCAAGTCACTGATTCAAGTATGAGAGCCACAGTTGAGGTGCAGTCAACTAGGGTTTCATCTGGGTCAACCCTAATTCAATTGAGTAATTGGAGAGCATTAAAGCGTACCTTGAGGTAATGGGATTCGTGGATTGATATGTTGATACATGTGTGATGTTGTTCCAAGGTTAAGCAAAGAAAGATCAATAATGTGGGAAGTTGCTAAATTAGGGTTTTAGTGTAAAATCCCCTGTTTAGTGCCCAACTTCCAAGCCACATAAGTCAAAATACAAGTTTCAAATGGATCTTTGGCCAACATAAAACTTGTAGAGCTTCTCAATACCTTTAATTTGAGTACTAGAATTCTTCAAGAAGATTTGTAGAACTCAAGTTATGGTCTTTGCAAATTACAGGTCACTAGAGGACACTGAAATTTATCTGTGAAAGTCACTTGACTTCCAAGCAACTTTTGCCCTTCAAGGAGTTTTCAAATGGATTATTGGCCAACATAAGAGTTGTAGATATTGATCTTATCTTTCTATAGAGTACTAGAAGTTCTCAAGGGGATTTATAGAACTCAAGTGATGATCTTGGCAATCCAGGGGTATTTTGGGTATTAGTGATTATAGGTCATTCTCAAGCATTGGTCCAAATCTCCAACTTAGAGGCCTCAAATGGAAAATTTTTCAACTAGAAAGTTGCTCAAAATAGGGTTTTAACCTTGACCATGCATCAAGGAGGCTTTGAATTGGCTCATAGGAGAAGTTGGCTTGAAATGGTTTTTAAATGAAGAAATTAAAGTCATTTAAAAGGCAAAGTTGTGGTTTCTTGATTTTGTGGCCAAACAAGTCCATGTTATATACCAATTTGATCAGAAAACATGTTTTGGAAAGGATGGAAATACCACTTTTTGGATTTGAGGTCATTTGCTTGTGGTTCCTCTTTGTTACTTATGGTTGAAGCAACACATCAATCCATTGCCTTTGGATCAAAAACAAGGGATATACCATTTCAATTCATTTCTAAATGTCCTAAGGTGATAATTTCAGGTGAAATTGGAAGCTGAAACAGAGCAAGGCATGACTTTGGCATGTGAAATTTTCAAAGGAGATGAGAAATTGAATTTCTCATTCAGTTAGTTACATAAGGTTCTGGAAGTTTCTAATCACTTCTATATATGGTATGCAACTGATCCAGATCAATTTTTGGGCTTGCATTGGAGAGAATCGAGAGAGAGCATTTGAAAATTTCACCATTGCATCAAGAATCGGTTTTGAGGATTGAGGAGAATTCAGTGCAAATTGACCATTGGAGTAGCTTGGGAAGTGATTCTTGAGTGATTCTGCAAAAGATTGGAGGTTGATTCAAGCAAAATCTCCATCTGTTCATCATTTCAAACCAGGTCTGCAACTTCTTTCTTTTAGCTTAATTCATAGGGAGATGCATAGAAATTGATGTGTGGTTAGGTTAGGGATGAGGCTAGGGTGGATTTTAGTCCAAGAATTGGGCAATTAGAGGCCAAATTAGTGTGATGCCATTTTCTGTTGAAGCTCATATCTCCTTGTTCTTGAAGTTTTAATGGTGGCTGATTGGTGAGAATTGATCATGGAAGCTTGTAGTTCATGCTAGGATCTTTAATTTTAAGAATTGAGTTTATCAAGATTGGGTGAAATTTCAGGTGGAATAGGGTTAGAATCAATGGAAATGGAGGTCATATTCATGATCAGGATGAAATTTCAGGTGGAATAGGGTATCTAGTTGCAAGGATTGATGAGGTTTTAGGATGTCTTCACCGGAGAAGACGGTGGCGCCAAGCTCAGGCCACCGTCTGAGTTTTCCCCCCATTTTCAAATTCAATTGGAGAAGATGAATCTCTCACCTTTGGTTTGTATTTTGACTTTGACTGAAGATAGAAACCCATGACCAGGATTTTATTTCAATGGCTGAAGAGTTGAATTGAGAGTGAAACACACCGTTTCACTTAATGGTAATTGGATGGGCCTTAGTCTTTGCTTGCTATGCACACCCCTGGTTTGGGCCCATTGCGAGAATGCACTGTAAAACCTTGCTATTTACCACACGCATTTGCTCATTTCCATTTCTATTTTCTCTGATTTTCTTATGTGGATTGGGCTTAAGTCAATTTGATAAGCGCACCCCCAGTCTGGGCCCAGCCTGGTTTATAACATGGTTTTGTTGCTATTTGTCACGCGCCTTTATTAATTTTCTTTATTTTCTTTTATTTTCATATTTTACTTATAGTTAGGAATTAATCCACTATAAATAGAAAAATTAGTCTTTTTAATCCAGGTTTTTTTTCCCTTGACTCCTTAGAATTTGTAGAATTTAATAGGATTAAAATTTCTTTAATTCATGCATTTTATATTTTATTTACATTTTTGTATTTTTTATGGTTTTTATTTTGATATGTTTGGTATGTCATTTTGCTGATTTTATTGTGAATGATTGGTGTTGATTTTTGAGGTGATTATTTTTGGGATAGATATCCTAGATATGCATATACCCATAATAATTTTCTCATATTTTTGTGAGAGAAGTTTAGGCTAGTTTGAGCATTAGACATTAGGTGGTTTAGAATTAGGGTTTTAGGATAGTACCCTTAGGTTTAGGGCATAGTTTTAAGTCCAAATGAATGGTTAACCCCCTGGTTTTTGTATGGAATGTTCTTAAGAGGTTTAGGAACCCTTAGTAATTTTTGTAGGATTTTACAATCATGTTTGATATTTTAATTAGAATTAGTTTTAAGACTAACTTCTAAGTGTTTCTGATGAACTAATTTGGCTAGTTTGCTTCAATAGTTCCCCTTAGATTAGGGTGGTGTTGCTTTTGAGCTTGGATGATCATGAAGACCAATTGAAGGTGCTTTGGAGAGCTTAGAGGAGCTTGGAGTTGAAGATTTCTCATCTGTTGGAGTGCTTGTCAGGAGCTTAGGAAAATTAGGGTTTTAGGAAGTGCCTTAAACCTAGTTTTGATTCTTTCTTCAAACATAGAGTGCATTGTTTGCCTCTATTCTATCCAATGACATGAATTCCTCCTTGGGAAGCTCCATCTCTCATTATGAGGGATGAGTGGTATGCCCAAGTGAGTAGAACTTTGAGGATATCTTTCATTTGCAATGATTAGGTTCTTAAAGGCTTCCTTTGGTTGTCATTAAGTTACTTAACATTTCAACTTGATCTTGTTGAATGTTTCTCCCTTGGAGGTGCTTGTTGAAGCTTGGTAAAGGAAACGATGAAGTAGCTTGTTGAAGCTAGGGTTTTGTTTGCTTGTTGAAGCTAGGAGCTTGTTGAGGTCAAGAGCTGGTTGAAGCTGTTTACTGGCTGGGGTTTGAGCTTGTTTAAGCTGGTAGCTTGTTGAAGTTTGGTGTCTATTGAAGATTGAAAGTTTATTGAAGCTTGAAGATAGGAGCTATTCATGAATATGAGAGTTTTTGCTGTCAACTTTTGCTGGTTAATCAAACTGTTGCTGTCAGAGCTGCTGTTTGTGCTGTCAACTGTGGGAGTTTGGTGCTGGTGCTTGGGCTGCCTCCTCTGTTTTATTTTGGTTTTTTTGTATTATTTGGTGGTTTCTGTAGCTTACCCCTAGGTTTGTGGTGGAGCTTGTCTCCTCTTGCCTATTGTCTTCTCTCTTGCCTCTCTTATATTGCTACATTGCATGCATTTTACTGTATTTGCTTGCTTTCTTTTCTGTTTATCCCCTAGGATCTCTGAATTCCTCTGTGCAGGAGGGAATTATGACAGACATTAGGATTCTTATCCATGCATGACAACATTAGGTTAGTTTTATTCCTTTTTAACCACTAGGTTTTTTAGAGCTTCTTTCTCTTCTTATCTCAAAACAATTCAAAAATATAGTAATAAGGTTAATCGACGTCGTACGTTACGAGCCTTAAGCTATTTGAGAAAAGATTGTTGGAGGGTCACTCTTCCGTAATCTGACTGCTTAGTATGGTACCCTTAGGGTGACATGTGACATAGTCACTCTCAAATCATAGTCTCTAGTGCGTCAGAGATTGCAAACAAACTAAAAAACACTTCTTTCGTAAAAGATTCAAAACAAACATCAAAGTGTCATTTTTGTCCGCTTGGACTCTTAATCAAGAAAAACCCTTTCACAAGGTAATAAAAAAAACCAGTCAGACAAGCTTGTGTCTTCCGTAGCCCGAACTACGTTTGCTCTGATCTTTCATGCTATATGAAAGTACGTAGGCATAGGATGCCGTATCCTAGCGAGTAACCTTCCCCCCTTAACCCGTAGTTAGGCGAACTACGTTGACTCTGATTTCTCGTTCCAGACGGGAATACGTAGGCATAAAGTGCGATACTTTGCCGAGTCATTTTCTTTTCTTTTAACCCAAACCTATAGAGTAGATAGAATAACACACCCTTAGAGAGAAAACAAGCATGGATCCCGTCGAGTACGACGGACGTGAGGGGTGCTAATACCTTCCCCTTGCGTAACCGACTCCCGAATCCAGGATTTGGTTGCGATGACCATTCCTTTCCCTCTTTGCGTTAGGTTTACTCTGAGTGTTTCCTTTCCCTCTTGTGGGATAAATAACGCACGATGGCGACTCTTCTGTCATAGCCGGCGCCGATTTTCGCAGTAGCGACAATGTTGCACTAAAGACTATGACCTAGGAACGAATGTGTTGTGTATCGCCTAAAGGATGTACACTAAACACCCTAGATGATTGAGAGGAGACCGCTCAATTATCATTTCCCAAGTAGCTTAAGGCTCGTACCGTACAATACTCATTAGCCTTTATTATGTACGTTGAATTTGTTTTGAGATGAGGAAGAGAGAAGGAACTCTAAAGGGGAACTAAGTCAAAACCCTAATGTTATCATGCAAAATGGTCCTAAGATTGAGTTTAGAAAGGGAATCTATCCTACTGTTAACATGCAAAGGATCAACCCTAATGTCTATCATCACTATTCTTAAACAAGGAAGTGAGAACCTAAGGGATCATGTCAATGGAAAGCAAAAGCAGAGCTTAAATCATTAAGCAGATGAAATAGGAATGTAAATGGATGCACATGCTATGCAACAATACAAGTAAGGGAGGACACCTCAACCTTTAATGCAAACAAGGGAAACATAAAAGAAAACAACACACAAGCAAAGGGAGGCAACCTCAACCTTTAGATGCAAACATAGACTAAAGAGAAAGAATGCCTATCCTAATGCACCTAATCAAACTAATATGCAGTGGAGATGATAAACCAGATAATGGGAAAGCAAAAGGAGAACTAAACTCACTAAGTTAAATGTGTATCAACACAGGAGTCCACAAAGGTTTAACTTCTTTATGGAATTCTCTTAGTTCTACCAAAGGAAGAACTGGGCTCTCACAAGAAGGACCCTAAGATTGTAGGACAGAGAAGGAGAATATGTGTACAAACACAAGAGTCCATCAAAGGCTCAACTTCTTTATGGAATGCCCTTAGTTCGACCAAAGGAAGAACTGGGCTCTTATAAGAAGGACCCTAAGATTGTAGGACAAAGAGAAATGAGGAGAAGCATAGTGAGAACCAAAAGAACCCACTATGTTCAATGTGTATCAACACAAGAGTCCATCAAAGGCTCAACTTCTTTATAGAATGCCCTTAGTTCGACCAAAGGAAGAACTGGGCTTTCACAAGAAGGATTCTAAGATTGTAGGACAAAGAGGAAAATATGAGAAGCATAGTGAGAACCAAAAGAACCCACTATGTTCAATGTGTATCAACACAAGAGTCCATCAAAGGCTTAACTTCTTTATGGAATGCCCTTAGTTCGACCAAAGGAAGAACTGGGCTTTCACAAGAAGGATCCTAAGATTGTAGGACTTGGAGGAATTAGAAGAGGAAAATGTGGAGGAAGAATCAGCAAAAGAATCATGTAAAGATGGAAGTTATTCAAGGATATTCACAAGTAAAGGCTAAAGGAAAGGTCCTAAAGGAAGCTTAAAGTGGATCAAGGTATGAACATGATTAAGATCTCAAAATCAACATACAAATGGTTCAACATGTATAAAATATGAATATGCAAGGATGGAATCCTCAAACAATGCACAGAGTTCAAACAAAATGCAAACTAGGCAAGTGGTAAGGTTGAAACCACACAAATGTAGGCCAGAATGTAAAATCAACCAAAAATAGTAAAATGAACCTAAAAAATCAAAGAAAGTCCCTAAGGGACCCCTCTGGTCTCAGTAACCAGGGGTCCAAATTGGAGAGAAAAAATCTAATCCTAACTATGCCAACAGAAGGCAAAATCCTAAGCACTCTATGAACTAAGCATGATGAGAGGGTCCTAAAGATTTAATCAAAAACCCAATCAAATGACCTAAAAAAACAGAGAGGAAAATACTCAAAAATCAATCAAAGTATCCACAATATGAACAAGAAATTTCATGAATTTATTTGATGTTTTGATCCAGAAATAAAATCAAGAAGTGGTGATATGCAATTTTCTTATTTACAAGAACATATTTAAAAGAAAATGCAAAATTAAATTGGAAAATGAATTAAAAATTAATCTAAAAATTTTTAAAATTATATTACACGTTTAAATGTGCAAAGGTATTTTTCTAGGATTTTTTAGAAGTATAAAAGTATTTTCCATGCATTTAATTGAAACAGATATGAAAATATGAAAAATAAGAAAAAAGAAATAAAATGGATAAAATGTTGGTGCAGTAAGTAATTAAATCCAGGTCAATCTATGGGCTTCGTTGTGCAGGGGGTGTGAAAAGCAAAGGAGCCCAAGTCCAATTGACTCAGTCAACTAAAACCAAGAATCAATCACAACCTTCCAATGATAAGACCAGTCAATCATCCAAAGGCTAATACAATGACACGCAAGCTTTAGCACTGAACTATAAAACGAAAAACAATCCTGGCCTTCCAATCATGAGACCAGTCAAGTGATCACACGGCTGTGGCACACGTTGATGAAACACGTCGTTTCATTAAAAAGGGGGGGGGATCAACCCCTGAGAACAAATCAAGGCCATCCGTTATGATATAAGTCATGCAATCTAAGGGATATGGTTATGCCACGCAAGCTGATGGAGCTTAGTGCAAAATATCAAGTAATCCTAGCCACACGATGAGGTCTCAGTCAAAGGTCCAGACTCAATCTAAGGGAGTACATCATGCCACGTCTCATCAGAGGATTTAAAAGTAAAAAAAAGAGGGAAGAACCAGACGGTGGCCGGATTCCCTCCGGTCATCTTCTCCGTTCACTATGCACATTAGCAGGTTCAAAAACCTTCATGAAACTCAAGAATTCTTGTGCTAATTAATTCCTCTCCTTTCCTACAACACGATGCCATAATTTTCCTGCCCTAATTCCTCCTAAACAAGCCTAACTGAATCCCTAGAGTTTTCATGTCCTTTCAAGAATTGTAGCAATCATACCTAAAATTTATCCAGAATCAATATATGAAGTGCAAGGATTAAAAACATGCGAAAATGGCATGCCAATTCTCTCTAATCATAGAGGAAAGTTGAAATATGGATTACCTAGTGGAGAGTTTCCACTGAGCCTTCGGATGCTATGAATTCTTGATGAATTTGATCCAGAAACAATCAGTGATCCTTCCTAGAGCTGTTAGAATGAGCAATTTGGCTTGAATCTTGATGAAACTGAAAACTCAAATCTCACTTTTCTCTCACTTTTTCCAACTGCTTTTTAACTGTTTTTGGCTCCAAATTGTTCTTATTGATTGTGAATGATCCCAGCAATTTATACTTTGGATATGGATGGATAAAAAGCCCAATTGCATCCTGTACAAGCCCAATGGAAATCCAATTTTTCTTTCTTTGAAACTTCATGAACTGTGCCAAAACAGAGCTTGTAAAGCTTTGAGCTAACTTCAGATAGCTTTCACATGATGTGTGTGATCCAATGGTGGAGATTGCTTCCTTGTTTGGATCTTAATGGTTGATTTTGATCATGTAACTTATACTTGAAGGAACATGGAGAATGGCAATGATGTTGAACTCAACTTGCAATTCTGAAAATGCCATTGTGCTTAGAATGTATTTTACACTCAAAATATGCACAAACTTGGATAACATTGGTCCAATATGAATTGATTTGATTTTTTTATACTTTAATGCCCTTTACATGATAATTTCTTCATCAATTTTTCAATCCAAGCCAAATCCATGGTTCCTTGATGTTTGATTAAGCAAATGACCCCATTTGGAGCAACGTTAAAGTTGGAAAGATTTCCATTTGAGATGTGCAAAGTGGTGAAATTGACCTATAATGAAAAGTGGCCCATAATCTTAGTTTCCCAAAATACCCCTGCCTTGCAAGCTTCATATCTTGAGCTTCACAAATCAGCTTGAGGACTTATAGTACTTTTTGGAAAGCTAAGATCATAAGGAAAAACTTTCATGGACCAAAATCACATTCATCTGATGACCTGTAACTTGCAAGCTTCATATCTTGAGTTCTAGAAATCAGATGGAAGACTTCTATTACTCAAAAGAAAGCTAAGAACATGCTCTACAAGTCTCATGTTGGAGTCAAGATGAGATGAAACTTTTATCTTGAGTTATGTGGTCTTGAAGTTGGGCACTAAACAAAGGGATTTTACACTATCAAACTTGGAAACCCTAACTTAGCAACTTCTCACACTCTTGAATATTAATGAATTGATCTTGGAATAACCTCTTAAGTGTCTCAACACAACATTCCATGATCATAATTGTTTGGAATTGTGCCTTAAACTCCTTTAATTCAGTTGTTGGCTTAGGGTTGACCAGATGAAAACCCTAATTGTGTAACACCCCACTTTCCAAAAACAATTAAAATAATAAACATTATAAATAAACATCAGAGTTTTTCTTCCCAAGTGGGATATCACATAGCAAAACCAACATTTCCTTATAAAAAGGTTTTTCTCCAAATACAGCGGAATATTAAATAGTAAAATCCAACAAAGGTTTTTGATACGTTCACAGGAACAAACTACAAGTTCAGCATACAACAAATAAAAACACCCAAGTCCCGTGCTACGTATCAGAGCATCCTAGACTCGACTGGCACACCATAATCCAAGCTAGCTAAGTACCTGGATTATTTGTACTTCCGAAGAAGCACACACCACAACAACAACAAAGGGGTGAGAAAACATGATCAAAAATATATTGGTAATATAATACATGTAAACAAGGTAGTAAAACACCAACACACCAATATTCACCCCACAACACCAATCACGAACCTACTGTTCAAATTACAATATAACATATTATAATGCAAATATGCAACTCAACACCATGCATGCGGTACCGACTCATTAGTTCATTCAATCGAACCTTGGACAGATCACTTACGCTCCTACTAAGATATGATCTATCCCCGACAGATCACTTACACTCCTACTGAGATATGATCTATCTCCCACAATTCTCCACAAAGGAGTACGGATGAATCACTTACGCTCCTCCTGAGATATGATTCATCCCACCAAACACCATGATATGCACGACGCCAATGCATAACTATTATATTCAGGCACACTAAGTGCACACGATCCTCCTGATCATATCATCACACATTATATATATTACACCACCAATAAACACAAGCACACTAAGTGTATAACAATTAAACTCAAGTAAATAATCAATAAATCATTTCAATCGATCCATGGTTTAGTTAATATTTAATTAAACAATGACTTCCCAAAAATATTGGATATAAAAATATTTGGCAAATAACTATATTATTTATACCATGTTATAGATCTATTCAAGAGCTTTCCAACGCTTCGAACGGGGACTAAATCCGACTTACGGATCAAAAGTTATGGCCAAAATCGTCAAAACAGAAAATTCACCAATATACAGCTTTGAGTCGACACAAACAGCGCAGAATGCAGAAAATTCTGTGTTTTCCATCGTTGGAGGCCTTCCGGACCTCCGATTTCAATTCCGTAAAAAGCCCCGGTTTCAGAATTCGAAATCCTACCATAATATGACAATTATAACAGCCAACAACATATTTTTAAAGATCATGTCATCATATATCATATAACCATACTTTTCAAAACCATGACATTTAGGGGTTTCTATCCTAAATGTGATCCTACCCATCATACACTATTACACCATCACAATGATCATACGAAAACCCACCCTTATTGTCCAACACTGTCATCTTGCTCAATTACAAGCTTATCACTCTTCATCCATCCTCTGCCCTATCATTACTACAACTATCACACACTACTCTAATCAATTGTAACTTAAACTACATCTCAGAACCTATATCATGGTCATTACCCAAGCCACAGAGGTTACACAGGAACTTCCCTAAAACCGTAAACCCAACCAATACCCCAAACTCACCAAAAACAACAATTCATCAACATCGACATATATCAATTCCTCATTGGTTTATCAAATACAAATTCTCAACATCAATCAACAATTATAGGCATGACAACATAAAACTTCATACACCGATACATTCCTACGGGGTTAAGGAATCCCCACTACCCTATACATGTAAATACCATCCCAATCAAGTTTCTCCCCCCTTACCTTGTTAATCAGTTTGATCGATGGAAATCCTCCTAGATTTGGTCTCTTGGCTTTTCTCCTTTCTCTTTCGTTCCTCGTTCCTTTGTTCGTTCTACGCTCTTCTCACTTCTCTCGTTCTTTCTCCCAACTCTCCAAATGTATCGTAAAAACCACTAACCCCTCACATTCCCTATTTTAATTATTTAATCTTAATATTAATAATAACTTAATAAAATAATATAATAATAATAATAATCTTAATAGTAATACTAATATAATATTACTAATAATAATAATTATAATAATCATTATAATAATAATAATACACATAGCAATATTAATAATATTATTTCACCCATAATAATAATATTAATAATAATAGTAATAATACTCCACCAATAATATTAATAATAATAATAATAATAATAATAATAATAATAATAATCATAATAATATTCTCCCACTAATAGTTATAATAATAGTAATAATATTACTAATAATAATATTCTCCAATATTAATAATATTACTACAATTAATAATAATAATAATAATAATAATAATAATAATAATAATAATAATAATAATAATAATAATAATAATAATAATAATAATAATAATAATAACTCTGCTGAGGATTCTGAAGAACTTATCTGAACAACGTTGTAACACCCCATTTCTATACCCCCAAAACGTATAAATCATATAGGGACAAATTCAAATTTTCATCAGAGTATAATTAAAACATGGTATAAAAGGAGCATGTCACACAATTCATGAAATAAAACATACAACACCTGCTCAATAGAGATATGCAACAGTAGGGTAACTTCAACAGAGGAACTTAGTCCTTACACCCACGTCTCAATATTTAGAATAACAGCAGAAACATCTAAACTTTGAATCATTTTAAACATATAATCATGTAATACATATTATCCAGTTTGATTCACCACATCATTCATGTTTACATAAACATTTGTCAACAAATACATATAAAAAATGCATCCCAAAAGAATACTATACAATCCTAACTACCCGGTGCTACATATCAGAGCTAACCGACCAAAAGAATGAAGCTATACTTCACAAAAGACCTCCATATTACTACTATTTATTTTATTATTATATTCACACCAATTCACCACCAATAATCCTCCCATATCAGGGACACCCACCAATCATTATCAAACACACCCCCACCAAAGGGCACACCAACATATAATAATTAAAATAGTAATAAAATGACTAAATAATTAAAATGGGTGTTACAAATTGCACCATCTTTGGCTGTGGTTTCTTGTACTTGGTTTAATGACTTGCACAAACTCCATAATGTCTCTCAAGACTTCCCATGAGCTCTCCCAATAGATTCTATCCATACCCATGGACTCATAGCCTCCTGATGACTTTCATTGACCCCCAAGATAGAAGATACAATCGTTTTGACCATCCACTCTTTCAATGAACTTTGACTTCTTTCTAAGGGCTTGGTGAGGGTGATAACTTGAATATAGATTCTTGATTAGCCCTAGAACCTTTGGTAGCCTCTTCTCAATAGGCATATATCTTGATCCCCTGCACAAATGACAATGCAATGCATATGCTAATGCTACAATGAATGCAATGAAACATAAGCTAGGTAAAGAAAAAGGTTGGGCAAATTTTATGGTGCAACAGCTGCCCCTATTCAAACGGCTTGGACCTGACTGGATGAGAAGCGAACAACTCTCAAACAATCCAGGTGAAAGACGGTTAAATACCAACAAACTCGGAAATTTGCCAACCGCAAAAGTAAACGGTACTCTGATTGGTAGAAGATCTCCGAAAACTGAAATGATAGTTGCACGACAACTCGCTGGTGAATTATTAATTCAAATCTTTGATACTATGCCTGAAATATTATCTGACACCACCGTCAGGCTTCAATGCCAAATTGGGAAGAAACCACTGATTACTCAATCATTGATAAAGGATAGCTGATTTTGCCGTCAGGCACTCTGCATCAAACTGGAAAAATTTCTTAACATTGCTGCCGGAATTCGTCATCAAGTCGGAGAAACATTTCTGTCAAACTTTGTCATCAAGTTGGGAGGAAAACTTCTGTTGAACTTCATCATCAAGTTGGGAGGAAAACTTCTGTTGAACTTCGTCATCAAGTTGGGAGGAAAATTTCTGTTGAACTTCGTCATCAAGTTGGGAGGAAAATTTCTGACATCGCCGTCGGACTTCGTCATCAAGTCATTATTGGACTTCATCATCAAGTCGGTAAGAACGTTTGGCATCACTGCGGGACTTCGTCATCAAGTTGAAAGGAAAACTTGGCGTCGCCGCCAGACTTCGTCATCAAGTCTGTAGGAAATACATTTGGCATTGCTGCCTGAAACTTGCTAGGGATAGAACTTCCTGACATCTCTGTCTGACTTCCTCATCAAGTCTAAGGGAAATTTCAGACTCCGCTGGGGATTCTAGAGAACTTCCTCCAGTAACTCCATCAAGTATCGACGTCAAGTCAAAGGGAAACATCTGACATCACCGTCAATCCTTTGTTGGGGATAACTTTCTTGATCTCACCACTAGTCATCTATGAAGTTGGTAACCAACTACTGACATCTCCGCCAAATAAAGCATGACGCTGATAAACCTCTGACATTGTCGTTGAGCAATCTTCTCTGATAACCTCCTAACATCACCGCCATATAAATGGAGAATCACAATCTTGGTAAACTTTTGACATCACCTTCAGATATCCATAAACACATCATTTGAATTGGATAGCTACTAACATCGTCGTCAGACCCTTGCAAAGAGAAGCTTCAACCATACTACTCTGAGGAGAAATAAAGAGAAATTTAACCAAATAACTCTGCTGAGGATTCTGAAGAACTTATCTGAACAACGTTGTAACACCCCATTTCTATACCCCCAAAACGTATAAATCATATAGGCACAAATTCAAATTTTCATCAGAGTATAATTAAAACATGGTATAAAAGGAGCATGTCACACAATTCATGAAATAAAACATCAACACCTGCTCAATAGAGATATGCAACAGTGGGGTAACTTCAACAGAGGAACTTAGTCCTTACACCCACGTCTCAATATTTAGAATAACAACAGAAACATCTAAACTTTGAATCATTTTAAACATATAATCATGTAATACATATTATCCAGTTTGATTCACCACATCATTCATGTTTACATAAACATTTGTCAACAAATACATATAAAAAATGCATCCCAAAAGAATACTATACAATCCTAACTACCCGGTGCTACATATCAGAGCTAACCGACCAAAAGAATGAAGCTATACTTCACAAAAGACCTCCATATTACTACTATTTATTTTATTATTATATTCACACCAATTCACCACCAATAATCCTCCCATATCAGGGACACCCACCAATCATTATCAAACACACCCCCACCAAAGGGCACACCAACATATAATAATTAAAATAGTAATAAAATGACTAAATAATTAAAATGGGTGTTACAAATTGCACCATCTTTGGCTGTGGTTTCTTGTACTTGGTTTAATGACTTGCACAAACTCCATAATGTCTCTCAAGACTTCCCATGAGCTCTCCCAATAGATTCTATCCATACCCATGGACTCATAGCCTCCTGATGACTTTCATTGACCCCCAAGATAGAAGATACAATCGTTTTGACCATCCACTCTTTCAATGAACTTTGACTTCTTTCTAAGGGCTTGGTGAGGGTGATAACTTGAATATAGATTCTTGATTAGCCCTAGAACCTTTGGTAGCCTCTTCTCAATAGGCATATATCTTGATCCCCTGCACAAATGACAATGCAATGCATATGCTAATGCTACAATGAATGCAATGAAACATAAGCTAGGTAAAGAAAAAGGTTGGGCAAATTTTATGGTGCAACAGCAGCCGCTATTCAAACGGCTTGGACCTGACTGGATGAGAAGCGAACAACTCTCAAACAATCCAGGTGAAAGACGGTTAAATACCAACAAACTCGGAAATTTGCCAACCGCAAAAGTAAACGGTACTCTGATTGGTAGAAGATCTCCGAAAACTGAAATGATAGTTGCACGACAACTCGCTGGTGAATTATTAATTCAAATCTTTGATACTATGCCTGAAATATTATCTGACACCACCGTCAGGCTTCAATGCCAAATTGGGAAGAAACCACTGATTACTCAATCATTGATAAAGGATAGCTGATTTTGCCGTCAGGCACTCTGCATCAAACTGGAAAAATTTCTTAACATCGCTGCCGGAATTCGTCATCAAGTCGGAGAAACATTTCTGTCAAACTTTTTCATCAAGTTGGGAGGAAAACTTCTGTTGAACTTCATCATCAAGTTGGGAGGAAAACTTCTGTTGAACTTCGTCATCAAGTTGGGAGGAAAATTTCTGTTGAACTTCGTCATCAAGTTGGGAGGAAAATTTCTGACATCGCCGTCGGACTTCGTCATCAAGTCATTATTGGACTTCATCATCAAGTCGGTAAGAACGTTTGGCATCACTGCGGGACTTCGTCATCAAGTTGAAAGGAAAACTTGGCGTCGCCGCCAGACTTCGTCATCAAGTCTGTAGGAAATACATTTGGCATTGCTGCCTGAAACTTGCTAGGGATAGAACTTCCTGACATCTCTGTCCGACTTCCTCATCAAGTCTAAGGGAAATTTCAGACTCCGCTGGGGATTCTAGAGAACTTCCTCCAGTAACTCCATCAAGTATCGACGTCAAGTCAAAGGGAAACATCTGACATCACCGTCAATCCTTTGTTGGGGATAACTTTCTTGATCTCACCACTAGTCATCTATGAAGTTGGTAACCAACTACTGACATCTCCGCCAAATAAAGCATGACGCTGATAAACCTCTGACATTGTCGTTGAGCAATCTTCTCTGATAACCTCCTGACATCACCGCCATATAAATGGAGAATCACAATCTTGGTAAACTTTTGACATCACCTTCAGATATCCATAAACACATCATTTGAATTGGATAGCTACTAACATCGTCGTCAGACCCTTGCAAAGAGAAGCTTCAACCATACTACTCTGAGGAGAAATAAAGAGAAATTTAACCAAATAACTCTGCTGAGGATTCTGAAGAACTTATCTGAACAACGTTGTAACACCCCATTTCTATACCCCCAAAACGTATAAATCATATAGGCACAAATTCAAATTTTCATCAGAGTATAATTAAAACATGGTATAAAAGGAGCATGTCACACAATTCATGAAATAAAACATCAACACCTGCTCAATAGAGATATGCAACAGTGGGGTAACTTCAACAGAGGAACTTAGTCCTTACACCCACGTCTCAATATTTAGAATAACAACAGAAACATCTAAACTTTGAATCATTTTAAACATATAATCATGTAATACATATTATCCAGTTTGATTCACCACACCATTCATGTTTACATAAACATTTGTCAACAAATACATATAAAAAATGCATCCCAAAAGAATACTATACAATCCTAACTACCCGGTGCTACATATCAGAGCTAACCGACCAAAAGAATGAAGCTATACTTCACAAAAGACCTCCATATTACTACTATTTATTTTATTATTATATTCACACCAATTCACCACCAATAATCCTCCCATATCAGGGACACCCACCAATCATTATCAAACACACCCCCACCAAAGGGCACACCAACATATAATAATTAAAATAGTAATAAAATGACTAAATAATTAAAATGGGTGTTACAAATTGCACCATCTTTGGCTGTGGTTTCTTGTACTTGGTTTAATGACTTGCACAAACTCCATAATGTCTCTCAAGACTTCCCATGAGCTCTCCCAATAGATTCTATCCATACCCATGGACTCATAGCCTCCTGATGACTTTCATTGACCCCCAAGATAGAAGATACAATCATTTTGACCATCCACTCTTTCAATGAACTTTGACTTCTTTCTAAGGGCTTGGTGAGGGTGATAACTTGAATATAGATTCTTGATTAGCCCTAGAACCTTTGGTAGCCTCTTCTCAATAGGCATATATCTTGATCCCCTGCACAAATGACAATGCAATGCATATGCTAATGCTACAATGAATGCAATGAAACATAAGCTAGGTAAAGAAAAAGGTTGGGCAAATTTTATGGTGCAACAGCTGCCCCTATTCAAACGGCTTGGATCTGACTGGATGAGAAGCGAACAACTCTCAAACAATCCAGGTGAAAGACGGTTAAATACCAACAAACTCGGAAATTTGCCAACCGCAAAAGTAAATGGTACTCTGATTGGTAGAAGATCTCCGAAAACTGAAATGATAGTTGCACGACAACTCGCTGGTGAATTATTAATTCAAATCTTTGATACTATGTGTAACACCCATTTTAATTATTTAGTCATTTTATAATTATTTTAAATATTAGACGTTGGTGTGTCCTTTGGTGGGGGTGTATTTGGTGATGTTTGGTGGGTGTCCCTAATGTGGAAGGACTATTGGTGGTATTTTGGTGTGAAATATAATAATATAAAAATAATAGTAACATTGGTGGGGGTGTTATTATTATTATTATTATTATTATTATTATTATTATTATATTAGTTAATATTATTAATATTATTATTATTTTGGTGAAATAATGATATTATTATTATTATTATTATTATTATTATTATATTTATTATATTTGTTAATATTATTAATATTATTATTATTTTGGTGAAATAATGATATTATTATTATTATTATTATATTTATTATATTTGTTAATATTATTAATATTATTATTATTTTAGTGAAATAATGATATTATTATTATTATTATTATATTTTTTAATATTATTATTATTATTATTATTATTTTGGTGAAATAACGATATTATTATTATTATTATTATTATTAATAATAATAATAATGAGTATTATTATTATTATGATTATTATTATTATTAGTATTATAATATTATTAGTATTAATAATAATATTGTATTATTTTATTAAGTTATTTTATTAATTGGGATTAGATTTAATAAAGAAAATAGAATGTGAAGGGGTGGGGAGAGTGGTACGATACATTTGAGAAATTGAGAAAAAGGGAACGAAGAACTGAAGAGAAAAGGGGAAGGCCAAGAGACCAATTCTAGGAGGATTTCTATCGATCAACCAATTGATAAGGTAAGGGGGGAGAAATTTGATTGGGAATGGTTTATACATGTATAGGGTAGAGGGGATTCCTTAACCCCGTAGGAATTTATCGTTATATAAAGTTTTATATTGGCATGCTATGATTATTGTTGATGTTGGGGGATTGATGAATGTTGTTGATGCATTTTGGGGTATATATATATATATATATGGTGATGATAGTAACTGTAATGTTGAGCCATTTTGTTGGATTGTTGATGTTACTGTAGTATTGATCCATTTTGTTGGATTGTTGATGTTACTGTAGTGTTGATAGTAACTAGGAATATAAAGCTGATGAGATTATGTGTTGTTACCGTAGTGTTGGCAATGACCATGATTATAGCTTTGGAAAAAGTTATGTGTTGTTTCCCTATAGTGTCGTTAATGACTATGGTTAGGACCTTGGTGAGATTCAGAGTGACTCTGAAGTGTCGGTAATGTACCGTAATGTCGGTTCTAGAGTAGAAATTATAGGATAATTGGTAAGTATAATATCTATTGGCATGTTTGTGATTGTGGATGGATGTTGATGAATTATTGATTTTGGTGTATAGGCTGAGGTGTTGGTTTAGGGAGGTTCTGAGTAACCTCAGAGACTTTTGGTGAGATGTCTGAATTGGTCTCGTGTGATCCTTCTAGCCTTGCTGTAGTGTGAAAATGATGAGTATGGGATATAACTTGTGTACTTGGGGATAGTACGCGTTTCCCTTAATATTGTTGGTGAGCAATTAGTAATGTATATGTGTGTAGTGATCAGTAGGATCGTGTATCCCCGAGTGGGGGGGACGTAGTTATATCCGGTGTGATAGTATGAATTCGTTTACTATCTGATTGATTTATATGGTGTTGGTGTAATATATCTATACATATGCATTGTTGTATGATGATATGATCAGGAGGATCGTGTGCACTTAGCGTGCCAGAATATAATAATTATGCATTGGTGTCTTGCATATCATGGTGTTTTGGTGGGATGAATCATGTCTCAGGAGGAGCGTAAGTGATTCATCCGTACTCCTTTGTGGAGAATAGTGGGGGATAGATCATGTCTCAGGAGGAGCGTAAGTGATCTATCCAGGTTCGATTGAATGAACCAATGAGTCTGTACCGCATGCATGGTGTTGAGTTGCATAATTGCATTATAATATGTTATATTGTAATTTGAACAGTAGGTTCGTTATATGGTGTTGTTGGGGTGAATAATGGATGTGTTGGTGTGTTTTACTGCCTTATTACATGTATTACATTACCATTATATTTTTGATCATGATTTCTCACCCCTTTGCTGTTGTTGTGTCTGTGCTTCTCCGGAAGTACAGATAATCCAGGTACTTAGCTAACTTGGATTATGGTGTGACAGTCGAGTCTAGGATGCTCTGATACGTAGCACGGGACTTGGGCGCTTTTATTTGTTTTATGAAGAACTTATATTTTATTTTCCTGTGAACGTATCAAACTTTTATTGGGTTTTATATTTAATATTCCGCTGTATTTGGAGAAAAACCTTTTTATAAGGAAACGTTGTTTTCATGTGATATCCCACTTGGGAAATTGGAACTCTGATTTTGTTTATTTATAATATTTATTAATTTAATTGATTTTGGGAAGTGGGGTGTTACAATTGGTATCAGAGCAGGTCGGTCCGTCCGGCCAGTGTTGTTGAGTCGAGTTGAGTCTGTCCTTTATGATGTAGTTGAATATCTTTTAACTTGGTGTTGCTATGTTTGAGCAGTATGGCAGGAAGGAACGATGCTGCATTGGCTGCTGCTATGCAAGCAATGGCGCAGGCAGTTGCTAATCAGAATCAAACTGCAGATGCCCAATTCAGGAGTTTGGCGCGGTTTCGGAGCAACAAGCTGCCAACGTTTGAAGGAGGAATTCTGGACCCAGAAGCTGCTCAGAAGTGGCTGAAGGCAATTGAGAAGATCTTCAGAACGATGGAATGTACTGATGAGCAGAAGGTGAGATTTGGTACTCACATGCTGGAAGGTGAGGCTGAAGCCTGGTGGGACAATAGTCGCCAAAGATTGGAAGCTGCTGGAACCGCCATTACTTGGGAGGTGGTTCGGAAGGGTTTTTTGGAAAAGTATTTTCCAGAAGATATTCGCAGTGCTAAGGAAATTGAATTCTTAGAGTTGAAGCAGGGTAGTATGACGGTAGCGGAGTATGCTGCTAAATTTGAGGAGCTAGTGCAGTATTGTCCTCACTATAATGTGGAGGGGGCGATGACTTCTAAGTGCTTAAAGTTTGAGAATGGACTGCGTCCAGAGATTAAGTTGGGAATTGCTTGTCAGAAGATCAGGAGCTATCCTGAGCTAGTAAGTAGGAGCAGGATATATGATAACGATAACCGAGCTAGGATTGCGCACTACAAAGCTGTTAATGACCGTAAGGGTAAGCAGAGGTTTAGTGGTACTCCTTATAGTGTTGCTGCTGATAAGGGAAAACGTAAAGCTGTTGTTGATAAGAAGCCTAGAGATGGGAGAGCATCTGCTGAAGGGAAATGTTTTCGGTGCGGTGGTATAGGACACCGTGCTAATGATTGTCCTAATGAAGCCAAGAAGTGTTTTAAGTGTGGGAAACCAGGTCATGTGATAGCTGACTGCAGAGCAACCATGCCGACCTGTTATAACTGTGGTGAGAAGGGTCATATCAGTACACATTGTGAGAAGCCGAAGAAGCCTCAGACGTCTCCGGCTAGTGGGAAAGTGTTTACCTTAGCAGGGAATCAAGCTGCCAGTGATGAGCGTGTTATCAAAGGTACTTGTATTATCAATAATATTCCTTTGATTGCTATTATTGATACGGGTGCAACACACTCGTTTATTTCTGTGGATTGTGTGGAGAGAATAGGATTGGTGCCGTCTACTCTGGAGAGACGAATGACTATTGAGACACCCTCTATAGGTTCAGTGACTACTTCTTTGGTATGCCTGAAGTGTCCGCTGACTATTTTCGGTAGAGAATTTGAAGTGGATTTGATTTGTCTACCACTTGGTAAATTGGATGTTATTCTGGGTATGAACTGGTTAGAGTTCAACCGAGTCTACATCGACTGTTTTCGGAAGGAATTGTTGTTCTTGACCCCTGAAGAGGAAGCTTTAGCAAGTTCTTTGTCTAATAAAGAATTGAGGGCCTTGTTGGAAGATGAAACTAGAGTGTTTGCTTTATTTGTAACATTATCGGGGGATAGCAAAGTGTCAATAGAGGAAGTAGCTGTGGCGAATGAATTTCCGGAAGTGTTTCCTGACGACATTACGGAATTGCCTCCGACGCGAGAAGTGGAATTTGGTATTGATCTTGTTCCTGGTACGAGGCCTATTTCTATGGCACCGTACAGGACGTCTGCAGTGGAATTGGCTGAGTTGAAGTCTCAGATTGGAGAATTGTTGGATAGGAAGTTTATTAGGCCAAGTGTATCGCCGTGGGGAGCTCCAGTGTTATTGGTTAAGAAGAAGGATGGTAGTATGCGTTTGTGCATCGATTACCGTCAATTGAATAAAGTAACTATTAAGAATAAGTATCCTCTACCTAGGATTGATGACTTGATGGACCAGCTGGTGGGAGCTCGTGTATTTAGTAAGATCGACTTAAGATCGGGTTATCATCAGATAAGAGTAAAAGAAGGTGATGTTCAGAAGACTGCCTTTAGGACTCGATATGGACATTACGAATATGCTGTAATGCCGTTTGGAGTGACTAACGCGCCGGGAGTATTTATGGAGTATATGAACAGAATTTTCCATTCTTATTTGGATCAGTTCATTGTAGTGTTTATTGATGATATATTAATTTATTCTAAATCTGATGAAGAGCATGCAGGACATTTGAGGATTGCCTTGCAAGTGTTGAAAGAAAATAAACTATTTGCTAAATTGTCAAAGTGTGACTTCTGGTTGAGGAAAGTGAGTTTCTTGGGGCATGTAATATCTGAAGATGGAATAGCGGTGGATCCGTCAAAAGTAAGTGCAGTATTGCAGTGGGAACCGTCGAAGACAGCGACAGAAATTAGGAGCTTTCTGGGTTTAGCTGGTTATTACCGCAGGTTTATTGAAGGTTTCTCTAATTTGGCGTTGCCATTAACTCAGTTAACGAGAAAGAACCAAGTCTTTGTATGGGACGCTGCTTGTGAAGAAAGTTTTGAAGAGTTGAAAAAGAGATTGACTACGGCACCGGTGTTAGTGTTACCGACTCCGAGTGAACCGTTTGTGGTGTACTGTGATGCGTCTAAGATGGGATTAGGTGGAGTTCTTATGCAGAATGGTAAAGTAGTAGCATATGCATCGCGGCAATTGAGAGTGCATGAGCGAAATTATCCGACTCATGATCTTGAATTAGCTGCGGTTGTTTTTGTGTTGAAAATCTGGAGACATTATTTATATGGTTCAAGATTTGAAGTGTTTAGTGATCATAAGAGTCTGAGATACCTGTTTGATCAGAAAGAGCTGAATATGAGGCAGAGAAGATGGTTGGAATTTTTGAAGGATTATGACTTCAGTTTGAGTTATCATCCAGGAAAGGCCAATGTAGTGGCAGATGCTTTGAGTAGGAAAGCAATTCATATGGCAGCTCTGATGGTGAAAGAAATTGAGTTAATTGAACAATTTAGAGATTTGAGCATGGTTTGTGAGACTACTGCAGATAGTGTAATGTTGGGTATGTTGCAGGTAAATAATGACTTCTTGGATATGATTAGAGAAAATCAGAAGTTGGATGTGAAATTGGTAGATTTGATGCCTGGAGTAGGAAGTGACTCCGATAGTGACTTTAAATTGGATAGTACAGGTGTGTTGAGATTTAGAGGCAGGATTTGTGTACCAGATAATGAGGAATTAAAAAAGTCAATTTTGAGTGAAGGACACCGTAGTAATCTGAGTATTCATCCTGGAGCTACGAAGATGTATCATGACTTGAAGAAATTATTTTGGTGGTCTGGTATGAAAAGAGACATTGCTCAATTTGTGTATGCCTGTTTGACGTGTCAGAAGTCGAAGGTAGAACACCAAAGACCTTCTGGATTTATGCAACCATTAGAGATTCCGGTTTGGAAATGGGATTGCATTACTATGGATTTTGTTACAGGTTTGCCGAATACAGCGAGAGATTTTGATGCTATCTGGGTGATTGTGGATCGATTGACGAAGTCTGCACATTTTGTACCAATCAACATTAGTTTTCCATTAACGAAGCTGGCGGATATTTATATTCGGGTAATTGTGAAGTTGCATGGCGTTCCGTCCAGTATTGTATCGGATAGAGATCCGTGGTTTACTTCGGAATTTTGGAAAAGCTTGCAGGAAGCTTTGGGGACTAAGTTGAAGTTGAGTTCAGCTTATCATCTGCAAACTGATGGTCAGTCGGAGAGGACTATTCAGTCACTTGAGGATTTGTTGAGAGCTTGTGTGTTGGAAAAGGGTGGTGCGTGGGATACTCATTTACCATTGATTGAGTTCACGTACAATAACAGTTACCATTCTAGTATCGGAATGGCACCGTTTGAAGCTTTGTATGGGAGGAGGTGTAGGACTCCTCTGTGTTGGTATGAAACTGGTGAGAATGTGGTGCTTGGACCAGAAATTGTACAGCAGACTACTGAGACAATTCAAATGATTCGTGAGAAAATGAAAGTGTCTCAGAGTAGGCAGAAAAGTTATCATGATAATCGGAGGAAAGAGTTGGAATTCTGTGTAGGTGATCACGTATTCCTAAGAGTTAATCCGATGACTGGTGTGGGTCGTGCATTGAGGTCCAAGAAGCTGGATCCTAAGTTTATTGGACCTTATGAAATTCTGCAAAGAATTGGTGCTGTAGCTTATAGGGTGGCGTTGCCACCTGAGTTATCGAACTTACATGATGTGTTTCATGTGTCGCAATTGCGAAAGTATGTTTCTGATCCATCTCATGTTATTCAGAGAGATGATGTTCAGGTTCGGGAGAATCTTACTATTGAGACGATGCCGTTGAGGATCGAGGACCGTAAGATGAAACAGCTTCGAGGGAAAGAGATACCTTTGGTGAAGGTAGCTTGGGGAGGTGCTGCAGGAGGCAGTGTGACCTGGGAGTTGGAAAGCAGGATGCGAGAAGCGTATCTGGAGCCATTTCCATCAGGTAATTTTCGAGGACGAAAATAATTAAAGTGGGGGAGAGTTGTAACACCCATTTTAATTATTTAGTCATTTTATAATTATTTTAAATATTAGACGTTGGTGTGTCCTTTGGTGGGGGTGTATTTGGTGATGTTTGGTGGGTGTCCCTAATGTGGAAGGACTATTGGTGGTATTTTGGTGTGAAATATAATAATATAAAAATAATAGTAACATTGGTGGGGGTGTTATTATTATTATTATTATTATTATTATTATTATTATTATTATTATTATTATTATTATTATTATTATTATTATTATTATTATTATTATATTTGTTAATATTATTAATATTATTATTATTTTGGTGAAATAATGATATTATTATTATTATTATTATTATTATTATATTTATTATATTTGTTAATATTATTAATATTATTATTATTTTGGTGAAATAATGATATTATTATTATTATTATTATATTTATTATATTTGTTAATATTATTAATATTATTATTATTTTAGTGAAATAATGATATTATTATTATTATTATTATATTTTTTAATATTATTATTATTATTATTATTATTTTGGTGAAATAACGATATTATTATTATTATTATTATTATTATTAATAATAATGAGTATTATTATTATTATGATTATTATTATTATTAGTATTATAATATTATTAGTATTAATAATAATATTGTATTATTTTATTAAGTTATTTTATTAATTGGGATTAGATTTAATAAAGAAAATAGAATGTGAAGGGGTGGGGAGAGTGGTACGATACATTTGAGAAATTGAGAAAAAGGGAACGAAGAACTGAAGAGAAAAGGGGAAGGCCAAGAGACCAATTCTAGGAGGATTTCTATCGATCAACCAATTGATAAGGTAAGGGGGGAGAAATTTGATTGGGAATGGTTTATACATGTATAGGGTAGAGGGGATTCCTTAACCCCGTAGGAATTTATCGTTATATAAAGTTTTATATTGGCATGCTATGATTATTGTTGATGTTGGGGGATTGATGAATGCTGATGATGCATTTTGGGGTATATATATATATATATATATATATATATATATATATATATATATATATATATATATATATATATATATGGTGATGATAGTAACTGTAATGTTGAGCCATTTTGTTGGATTGTTGATGTTACTGTAGTATTGATCCATTTTGTTGGATTGTTGATGTTACTGTAGTGTTGATAGTAACTAGGAATATAAAGCTGATGAGATTATGTGTTGTTACCGTAGTGTTGGCAATGACCATGATTATAGCTTTGGAAAAAGTTATGTGTTGTTTCCCTATAGTGTCGTTAATGACTATGGTTAGGACCTTGGTGAGATTCAGAGTGACTCTGAAGTGTCGGTAATGTACCGTAATGTCGGTTCTAGAGTAGAAATTATAGGATAATTGGTAAGTATAATATCTATTGGCATGTTTGTGATTGTGGATGGATGTTGATGAATTATTGATTTTGGTGTATAGGCTGAGGTGTTGGTTTAGGGAGGTTCTGAGTAACCTCAGAGACTTTTGGTGAGATGTCTGAATTGGTCTCGTGTGATCCTTCTAGCCTTGCTGTAGTGTGAAAATGATGAGTATGGGATATAACTTGTGTACTTGGGGATAGTACGCGTTTCCCTTAATATTGTTGGTGAGCAATTAGTAATGTATATGTGTGTAGTGATCAGTAGGATCGTGTATCCCCGAGTGGGGGGGACGTAGTTATATCTGGTGTGATAGTATGAATTCGTTTACTATCTGATTGATTTATATGGTGTTGGTGTAATATATCTATACATATGCATTGTTGTATGATGATATGATCAGGAGGATCGTGTGCACTTAGCGTGCCAGAATATAATAATTATGCATTGGTGTCTTGCATATCATGGTGTTTTGGTGGGATGAATCATGTCTCAGGAGGAGCGTAAGTGATTCATCCGTACTCCTTTGTGGAGAATGGTGGGGGATAGATCATGTCTCAGGAGGAGCGTAAGTGATCTATCCAGGTTCGATTGAATGAACCAATGAGTCTGTACCGCATGCATGGTGTTGAGTTGCATAATTGCATTATAATATGTTATATTGTAATTTGAACAGTAGGTTCGTTATATGGTGTTGTTGGGGTGAATAATGGATGTGTTGGTGTGTTTTACTGCCTTATTACATGTATTACATTACCATTATATTTTTGATCATGATTTCTCACCCCTTTGCTGTTGTTGTGTCTGTGCTTCTCCGGAAGTACAGATAATCCAGGTACTTAGCTAACTTGGATTATGGTGTGACAGTCGAGTCTAGGATGCTCTGATACGTAGCACGGGACTTGGGCGCTTTTATTTGTTTTATGAAGAACTTATATTTTATTTTCCTGTGAACGTATCAAACTTTTATTGGGTTTTATATTTAATATTCCGCTGTATTTGGAGAAAAACCTTTTTATAAGGAAACGTTGTTTTCATGTGATATCCCACTTGGGAAATTGGAACTCTGATTTTGTTTATTTATAATGTTTATTAATTTAATTGATTTTGGGAAGTGGGGTGTTACACTATGCCTGAAATATTATCTGACACCACCGTCAGGCTTCAATGCAAAATTGGGAAGAAACCACTGATTACTCAATCATTGATAAAGGATAGCAGATTTTGCCGTCAGGCACTCTGCATCAAACTGGAAAAATTTCTTAACATCGCTGCCGGAATTCGTCATCAAGTCGGAGAAACATTTCTGTCAAACTTCATCATCAAGTTGGGAGGAAAACTTCTGTTGAACTTCGTCATCAAGTTGGGAGGAAAATTTCTGTTGAACTTCGTCATCAAGTTGGGAGGAAAATTTCTGACATCGCCGTCGGACTTCGTCATCAAGTCATTATTGGACTTCATCATCAAGTCGGTAAGAACGTTTGGCATCACTGCCGGACTTCTTCATCAAGTCGAAAGGAAAACTTGGCGTCGCCTCCAGACTTCGTCATCAAGTCTGTAGGAAATACATTTGGCATTGCTGCCTGAAACTTGCTAGGGATAGAACTTCCTGACATCTCTGTTCGACTTCCTCATCAAGTCTAAGGGAAATTTCAGACTCCGCTGGGGATTCTAGAGAACTTCCTCCAGTAACTCCATCAAGTATCGACCTCAAGTCAAAGGGAAACATCTGACATCACCGTCAATCCTTTGTTGGGGATAACTTTCTTGATCTCACCACTAGTCATTTATGAAGTTGGTAACCAACTACTGACATCTCCGCCAAATAAAGCATGAAGCTGATAAACCTCTGACATTGTCGTTGAGCAATCTTCTCTGATAACCTCCTGACATCACCGCCATATAAATGGAGAATCACAATCTTGGTAAACTTTTGACATCACCTTCAGATATCCATAAACACATCATTTGAATTGGATAGCTACTAACATTGTCGTCAGACCCTTGCAAAGAGAAGCTTCAACCATACTACTCTGAGGAGAAATAAAGAGAAATTTAACCAAATAACTCTGCTGAGGATTCTGAAGAACTTATCTGAACAACGTTGTAACACCCCATTTCTATACCCCCAAAACGTATAAATCATATAGGCACAAATTCAAATTTTCATCAGAGTATAATTAAAACATGGTATAAAAGGAGCATGTCACACAATTCATGAAATAAAACATACAACACCTGCTCAATAGAGATATGCAACAGTGGGGTAACTTCAACAGAGGAACTTAGTCCTTACACCCACGTCTCAATATTTAGAATAACAGCAGAAACATCTAAACTTTGAATCATTTTAAACATATAATCATGTAATACATATTATCCAGTTTGATTCACCACATCATTCATGTTTACATAAACATTTGTCAACAAATACATATAAAAAATGCATCCCAAAAGAATACTATACAATCCTAACTACCCGGTGCTACATATCAGAGCTAACCGACCAAAAGAATGAAGCTATACTTCACAAAAGACCTCCATATTACTACTATTTATTTTATTATTATATTCACACCAATTCACCACCAATAATCCTCCCATATCAGGGACACCCACCAATCATTATCAAACACACCCCCACCAAAGGGCACACCAACATATAATAATTAAAATAGTAATAAAATGACTAAATAATTAAAATGGGTGTTACAAATTGCACCATCTTTGGCTGTGGTTTCTTGTACTTGGTTTAATGACTTGCACAAACTCCATAATGTCTCTCAAGACTTCCCATGAGCTCTCCCAATAGATTCTATCCATACCCATGGACTCATAGCCTCCTGATGACTTTCATTGACCCCCAAGATAGGAGATACAATCATTTTGACCATCCACTTTTTCAATGTACTTTGACTTCTTTCTAAGGGCTTGGTGAGGGTGATAACTTGAATATAGATTCTTGATTAGCCCTAGAACCTTTGGTAGCCTCTTCTCAATAGGCATATATCTTGATCCCCTGCACAAATGACAATGCAATGCATATGCTAATGCTACAATGAATGCAATGAAACATAAGCTAGGTAAAGAAAAAGGTTGGGCAAATTTTATGGTGCAACAGCTGCCCCTATTCAAACGGCTTGGACCTGACTGGATGAGAAGCGAACAACTCTCAAACAATCCAGGTGAAAGACGGTTAAATACCAACAAACTCGGAAATTTGCCAACCGCAAAAGTAAACGGTACTCTGATTGGTAGAAGATCTCCGAAAACTGAAATGATAGTTGCACGACAACTCGCTGGTGAATTATTAATTCAAATCTTTGATACTATGCCTGAAATATTATCTGACACCACCGTCAGGCTTCAATGCCAAATTGGGAAGAAACCACTGATTACTCAATCATTGATAAAGGATAGCTGATTTTGCCGTCAGGCACTCTGCATCAAACTGGAAAAATTTCTTAACATCGCTGCCGGAATTCGTCATCAAGTCGGAGAAACATTTCTGTCAAACTTCATCATCAAGTTGGGAGGAAAACTTCTGTTGAACTTCGTCATCAAGTTGGGAGGAAAATTTCTGTTGAACTTCGTCATCAAGTTGGGAGGAAAATTTATGACATCGCCGTCGGACTTCGTCATCAAGTCATTATTGGACTTCATCATCAAGTCGGTAAGAACGTTTGGCATCACTGCCGGACTTCTTCATCAAGTCGAAAGGAAAACTTGGCGTCGCCGCCAGACTTCGTCATCAAGTCTGTAGGAAATACATTTGGCATTGCTGCCTGAAACTTGCTAGGGATAGAACTTCCTGACATCTCTGTCCGACTTCCTCATCAAGTCTAAGGGAAATTTCAGACTCCGCTGGGGATTCTAGAGAACTTCCTCCAGTAACTCCATCAAGTATCGACCTCAAGTCAAAGGGAAACATCTGACATCACCGTCAATCCTTTGTTGGGGATAACTTTCTTGATCTCACCACTAGTCATCTATGAAGTTGGTAACCAACTACTGACATCTCCGCCAAATAAAGCATGAAGCTGATAAACCTCTGACATTGTCGTTGAGCAATCTTCTCTGATAACCTGCTGACATCACCGCCATATAAATGGAGAATCACAATCTTGGTAAACTTTTGACATCACCTTCAGATATCCATAAACACATCATTTGAATTGGATAGCTACTAACATCGTCGTCAGACCCTTGCAAAGAGAAGCTTCAACCATACTACTCTGAGGAGAAATAAAGAGAAATTTAACCAAATAACTCTGCTGAGGATTCTGAAGAACTTATCTGAACAACGTTGTAACACCCCATTTCTATACCCCCAAAACGTATAAATCATATAGGCACAAATTCAAATTTTCATCAGAGTATAATTAAAACATGGTATAAAAGGAGCATGTCACACAATTCATGAAATAAAACATACAACACCTGCTCAATAGAGATATGCAACAGTGGGGTAACTTCAACAGAGGAACTTAGTCCTTACACCCACGTCTCAATATTTAGAATAACAGCAGAAACATCTAAACTTTGAATCATTTTAAACATATAATCATGTAATACATATTATCCAGTTTGATTCACCACATCATTCATGTTTACATAAACATTTGTCAACAAATACATATAAAAAATGCATCCCAAAAGAATACTATACAATCCTAACTACCCGGTGCTACATATCAGAGCTAACCGACCAAAAGAATGAAGCTATACTTCACAAAAGACCTCCATATTACTACTATTTATTTTATTATTATATTCACACCAATTCACCACCAATAATCCTCCCATATCAGGGACACCCACCAATCATTATCAAACACACCCCCACCAAAGGGCACACCAACATATAATAATTAAAATAGTAATAAAATGACTAAATAATTAAAATGGGTGTTACAAATTGCACCATCTTTGGCTGTGGTTTCTTGTACTTGGTTTAATGACTTGCACAAACTCCATAATGTCTCTCAAGACTTCCCATGAGCTCTCCCAATAGATTCTATCCATACCCATGGACTCATAGCCTCCTGATGACTTTCATTGACCCCCAAGATAGAAGATACAATCGTTTTGACCATCCACTCTTTCAATGAACTTTGACTTCTTTCTAAGGGCTTGGTGAGGGTGATAACTTGAATATAGATTCTTGATTAGCCCTAGAACCTTTGGTAGCCTCTTCTCAATAGGCATATATCTTGATCCCCTGCACAAATGACAATGCAATGCATATGCTAATGCTACAATGAATGCAATGAAACATAAGCTAGGTAAAGAAAAAGGTTGGGCAAATTTTATGGTGCAACAGCTGCCCCTATTCAAACGGCTTGGACCTGACTGGATGAGAAGCGAACAACTCTCAAACAATCCAGGTGAAAGACAGTTAAATACCAACAAACTCGGAAATTTGCCAACCGCAAAAGTAAACGGTACTCTGATTGGTAGAAGATCTCCGAATACTGAAATGATAGTTGCACGACAACTCACTAGTGAATTATTAATTCAAATCTTTGATACTATGCCTGAAATATTATCTGACACCACCGTCAGGCTTCAATGCCAAATTGGGAAGAAACCACTGATTACTCAATCATTGATAAAGGATAGCTGATTTTTCCGTCAGGCACTCTGCATCAAACTGGAAAAATTTCTTGACATCGCTGCCGGACTTCGTCATCAAGTCGGAGAAACATTTCTGTCAAACTTCGTCATCAAGTTGGGAGGAAAACTTCTGTTGAACTTCGTCATCAAGTTGGAAGGAAAATTTCTATTGAAATTCATCATCAAGTTGGGAGGAAAATTTCTGACATCGCCGTCGGACTTCGTCATCAAGTCATTGTTGGACTTCATCATCAAGTCAGTAAGAACGTTTGGCATCACTGCCGGACTTCTTCATCAAGTCGAAAGGAAAACTTGGCGTCGCCGCCAGACTTCGTCATCAAGTCTGTAGGAAATACATTTGGCATTGCTGCCTGAAACTTGCTAAGGATAGAACTTCCTGACATCTCTGTCTGAGTTCCTCATCAAGTCTAAGGGAAATTTCAGACTCCGCTGGGGATTCTAGAGAACTTCCTCCAGTAACTCCATCAAGTATCGACCTCAAGTCAAAGGGAAACATCTGACATCATCTTCAATCCTTTGTTGGGGATAACTTTCTTGATCTCACCACTAGTCATCTATGAAGTTGGTAACCAACTACTGACATCTCCGCCAAATAAAGCATGAAGCTGATAAACCTCTGACATTGTCGTTGAGCAATCTTCTCTGATAACCTCCTGACATCACCGCCATATAAATGGAGAATCACAATCTTGGTAAACTTTTGACATCACCTTCAGATATCCATAAACACATCATTTGAATTGGATAGCTACTAACATCGTCGTCAGACCCTTGCAAAGAGAAGCTTCAACCATACTACTCTGAGGAGAAATAAAGAGAAATTTAACCAAATAACTCTGCTGAGGATTCTGAAGAACTTATCTGAACAACGTTGTAACACCCCATTTCTATACCCCCAAAACGTATAAATCATATAGGCACAAATTCAAATTTTCATCAGAGTATAATTAAAACATGGTATAAAGGAGCATGTCACACAATTCATGAAATAAAACATACAACACCTGCTCAATAGAGATATGCAACAGTGGGGTAACTTCAACAGAGGAACTTAGTCCTTACACCCACGTCTCAATATTTAGAATAACAGCAGAAACATCTAAACTTTGAATCATTTTAAACATATAATCATGTAATACATATTATCTAGTTTGATTCACCACATCATTCATGTTTACATAAACATTTGTCAACAAATACATATAAAAAATGCATCCCAAAAGAATACTATACAATCCTAACTACCCGGTGCTACATATCAGAGCTAACCGACCAAAAGAATGAAGCTATACTTCACAAAAGACCTCCATATTACTACTGTTTATTTTATTATTATATTCACACCAATTCACCACCAATAATCCTCCCATATCAGGGACACCCACCAATCATTATCAAACACACCCCCACCAAAGGGCACACCAACATATAATAATTAAAATAGTAATAAAATGACTAAATAATTAAAATGGGTGTTACAAATTGCACCATCTTTGGCTGTGGTTTCTTGTACTTGGTTTAATGACTTGCACAAACTCCATAATGTCTCTCAAGACTTCCCATGAGCTCTCCCAATAGATTCTATCCATACCCATGGACTCATAGCCTCCTGATGACTTTCATTGACCCCCAAGATAGGAGATACAATCATTTTGACCATCCACTCTTTCAATGTACTTTGACTTCTTTCTAAGGGCTTGGTGAGGGTGATAACTTGAATATAGATTCTTGACTAGCCCTAGAACCTTTGGTAGCCTCTTCTCAATAGGCATATATCTTGATCCCCTGCACAAATGACAATGCAATGCATATGCTAATGCTACAATGAATGCAATGAAACATAAGCTAGGTAAAGAAAAAGGTTGGGCAAATTTTATGGTGCAACAGCTGCCCCTATTCAAACGGCTTGGACCTGACTGGATGAGAAGCGAACAACTCTCAAACAATCCAGGTGAAAGACGGTTAAATACCAACAAACTCGAAAATTTGCCAACCGTAAAAGTAAACGGTACTCTGATTGGTAGAAGATCTCTAAAAACTGAAATGATAGTTGCACAACAACTCGCTGGTGATTTATTAATTCAAATCTTTGATACTATGCCTGAAATATTATCTGACACCACCGTCAGGCTTCAATGCCAAATTAGGAAGAAACCACTGATTACTCAATCATTGATAAAGGATAGCTGATTTTGCCGTCAGGCACTCTGCATCAAACTGGAAAAATTTCTTGACATCGCTGCCGGACTTCGTCATCAAGTCGGAGAAACATTTCTGTCAAACTTCGTCATCAAGTTGGGAGGAAAACTTCTGTTGAACTTCGTCATCAAGTTGGGAGGAAAATTTCTGTTGAACTTCGTCATCAAGTTGGGAGGAAAATTTATGACATCACCGTCGGACTTCGTCATCAAGTCATTGTTGGACTTCATCATCAAGTCGGTAAGAACGTTTGGCATCACTGCCGGACTTCTTCATCAAGTCGAAAGGAAAACTTGGCGTCGCCGCCAGACTTCGTCATCAAGTCTGTAGGAAATACATTTGGCATTGCTGCCTGAAACTTGCTAGGGATAGAACTTCCTGACATCTCTGTCTGACTTCCTCATCAAGTCTAAGGGAAATTTCAGACTCCGCTGGGGATTCTAGAGAACTTCCTCCAGTAACTCCATCAAGTATCGACCTCAAGTCAAAGGGAAACATCTGACATCATCTTCAATCCTTTGTTGGGGATAACTTTCTTGATCTCACCACTAGTCATCTATGAAGTTGGTAACCAACTACTGACATCTCCGCCAAATAAAGCATGAAGCTGATAAACCTCTGACATTGTCGTTGAGCAATCTTCTCTGATAACCTCCTGACATCACCTCCATATAAATGGAGAATCACAATCTTGGTAAACTTTTGACATCACCTTCAGATATCCATAAACACATCATTTGAATTGGATAGCTACTAACATCGTCGTCAGACCCTTGCAAAGAGAAGCTTCAACCATACTACTCTGAGGAGAAATAAAGAGAAATTTAACCAAATAACTCTGCTGAGGATTCTGAAGAACTTATCTGAACAACGTTGTAACACCCCATTTCTATACCCCAAAAACGTATAAATCGTATAGGCACAAATTCAAATTTTCATCAGAGTATAATTAAAACATGGTATAAAAGGAGCATGTCACACAATTCATGAAATAAAACATACAACACCTGCTCAATAGAGATATGCAACAGTGGGGTAACTTCAACAGAGGAACTTAGTCCTTACACCCACGTCTCAATATTTAGAATAACAGCAGAAACATCTAAACTTTGAATCATTTTAAACATATAATCATGTAATACATATTATCTAGTTTGATTCACCACATCATTCATGTTTACATAAACATTTGTCAACAAATACATATAAAAAATGCATCCCAAAAGAATACTATACAATCCTAACTACCCGGTGCTACATATCAGAGCTAACCGACCAAAAGAATGAAGCTATACTTCACAAAAGACCTCCATATTACTACTGTTTATTTTATTATTATATTCACACCAATTCACCACCAATAATCCTCCCATATCAGGGACACCCACCAATCATTATCAAACACACCCCCACCAAAGGGCACACCAACATATAATAATTAAAATAGTAATAAAATGACTAAATAATTAAAATGGGTGTTACAAATTGCACCATCTTTGGCTGTGGTTTCTTGTACTTGGTTTAATGACTTGCACAAACTCCATAATGTCTCTCAAGACTTCCCATGAGCTCTCCCAATAGATTCTATCCATACCCATGGACTCATAGCCTCCTGATGACTTTCATTGACCCCCAAGATAGGAGATACAATCATTTTGACCATCCACTCTTTCAATGTACTTTGACTTCTTTCTAAGGGCTTGGTGAGGGTGATAACTTGAATATAGATTCTTGATTAGCCCTAGAACCTTTGGTAGCCTCTTCTCAATAGGCATATATCTTGATCCCCTGCACAAATGACAATGCAATGCATATGCTAATGCTACAATGAATGCAATGAAACATAAGCTAGGTAAAGAAAAAGGTTGGGCAAATTTTATGGTGCAACAGCTGCCCCTATTCAAACGGCTTGGACCTGACTGGATGAGAAGCGAACAACTCTCAAACAATCCAGGTGAAAGACGGTTAAATACCAACAAACTCGGAAATTTGCCAACCGTAAAAGTAAACGGTACTCTGATTGGTAGAAGATCTCTAAAAACTGAAATGATAGTTGCACAACAACTCTCTGGTGAATTATTAATTCAAATCTTTGATACTATGCCTGAAATATTATCTGACACCACCGTCAGGCTTCAATGCCAAATTGGGAAGAAACCACTGATTACTCAATCATTGATAAAGGATATGTGATTTTGCCGTCAGGCACTTTGCATCAAACTGGAAAAATTTCTTGACATCGCTGTCGGACTTCGTCATTAAGTCGGAGAAACATTTCTGTCAAACTTCATCATCAAGTTGGGAGGAAAACTTCTGTTGAACTTCGTCATCAAGTTGGGAGGAAAATTTCTGTTGAACTTCGTCATTTTTGCACCCCAAAATTTGACCAACAATTATTTATCCATCTAGTGTTTGAAAGTTGATACCTTCACCAGAAAGTTCAAGAGATGCTCAGAGGAGTGGGTTGAAACCAGGGTTGTGTGCTTCATAGCTTGAGAGTTGTGGGTGCTCCTCAGATGATTCTGAGACTTTGAGAATGAACTTGATGCTTTGATAAAGTGTATGAGATGTCTTGATAGCCATCATGAAGCCCAGAGAGGTCATTATGCAAGAATTCAGAAGATTCAACGATGAATGGTAGAATTAGGGTTTTGACTGGGTCAACCCTAGGATAACTGAAGATTTGGAGAAGGTTGAGACCTAATCCAAGGGCCATGAGATCATGGAATGATGCATAGAGATGTTATAAAGATGATTCCTAGACCAACTCATCATGATTGAGGAGTTTGGGAGGTTTCAAGTCAGGGTTTCCAAGGATTGTCAGTGAAAAAACCCTAATTTGATCCCTATCTTCCAGGCAGTTTTAGCTCAAGATGTGATTGATATATCATCTTCCCCACAACATGAATGTTGTAGAGCTTGTTCTTAGCTTTAATTTGAGTGGTGGAAATCCTTGATAGGAGTTGCAGAGCTCAAGTTATGGTTTTGACAAATTACAGGTCAGCAGAGGTGTGTGAATCTGGGTCCTTGAAAGTCACCCAACTTGCAGACAACTTTTGCCCTAGTAGGATGGTTCCTATGATCTCTTGGTCAACATGTATGTTGGAGGGCATCTTCTTAGCTTTAATTTGAGTGGTATAAGTCCTTGATAGGATTTGTGGAACTCAACTTATGGTTTGAACAAGACAGGGGTATTTTGGTCATTTGTCAGTTATAGGTCATTTTAAGCAAAGGCCATATCTCCTATTTCCAAGCCTCAAATGGAAAAACTCAAAACATGAAAGTTGTTCAAAAGGTGGTTTTAAGTCTAGAAAGAAGGTCATGAATTGTTGGAAAAGCTCATAGAATGGATTTGCATGATTGGTTAAAAATGAACTAAAAATGGCTTATAAGTTTAAAAAGTTGAATTTGAAAATTGGTTTGGAAGATCTAGGAATCCAAAATAGGTCATCCAATATATCATTTTGATTGGAAACATCATTTTAAAAACAATGGTTAAAGTAGAATTTTTATGTGAGGCTTAGAAATGGGGGTTACTTTGTAATTCTCATTCTTGCATAATAAGGCACCTAAACAAAACCTCACAAAAAGCAAAGTTTAGCTTGTTTTTCACTCATTCTTTCTCAATATCTCTTGTAAGGAGATTTTAAAGTCCATTTGGCAAGGCTAAGGCATGAGATAATGGATGTTCAATGTATCATTCCATGAGAAGTTCTAAAACTTTCTAACACTTTCCACAAGCTTCTAGGTGTATCTAGATCATTCCATGGATTGCTATAAGAAAGGTGAAACTCAATGTGGCCAGGGTTGGTGATCATTGTTGATGAGAGGTGAGATTAGAGTGTGAAAAGTGAAGATTCTTCCATTTGCAATTTCACATCAAACCTTCATTCTCTTCAATCTCCATTCATCTCTCCTCCACAAACCTATTCTTCTGATCATTGTGATTGATTACATGCTGAGGTAGAAGAAGATCCGTGGAAGTTTGAAGCTGTTTTGAGGAAATTGCAAGAAGTGCATTTTGATATCAAACACAAGATTCAAGCCTTGTTCAGCCATCTAGTTGCATACAGAATCCATATTGGCCCCTGAGGATCAAACAAGGAAGGTTTCAGGCACTGAATTGTAGGAAAACCATAGCCACCATTAAAGATTGACAGGTTGGTAATCTTGCTCGAATCTCCTAATTTATGTGCATTCTACCATAGTTATAGGTTTAGACTGGTTAAGCTAGGCTAGAGGACTTTATTCTGAGAATTAGGGGAAGGATCATGAGGTTTCGAGGCAGGGTACAATTTCTTGCAGAATGAATAACAAGCAATTTTGTGTGCATCAATGGATATGAGATAGTGTAGAATGGTTAGGGAAATGTGTAGAATAATCCTGGATCATTAGTTTGAAGTTCCATTAAGTTTGATAGCAGAGGAAAGAAATGGAACCTTGATGATGAAGCTTTCTGTTAGGATGATTCAAGAGGTTTCAGTGAAAACTATGGATAGTATCGTGTTCAGGGTGATTGATAGTGCAACTTTGCTTTTGGAAGCTCATGAATTCATGGAGAAATCAGTGAGAACGATCAGGTTGAAGATTCTTGCATGGGGTTAGGGTTTCTGCAAACCCTAGGGTTCAGTTGGGGACGATGAAGGTCCACCGTTGGATTGCCTCAGACCCTTGACCAATTCCATCCATCGCACGGCCCATATTTGATTTCAAAATGGAGGGAAGACTGAAGCACAAAACGCAGCGTATCATTTAGCCAAACGCACCGTTTTAATTGAATAAGGGAACTGGGCTCAGCAACTTATTTCTATTCCCACCCCCAGACTTGGCCCAATGATCAGAAATAACTGGGGCGTGTTACTTTTCTCACCCCCCTCCCATTTTATTTCTTATTCTTTTATTTTTTTAATTTCTTTTAATTCTTGGCATCTTATAAAATTCATAAAAAATATAAAAATCAATATTTTTCATTTCTTCTTTTTTTCACATAATCATGATTTTGTCTAGAAAATTAATAAAAAATAAAATTCCATTTTATTTTTAGTTTAATATTTTTTAGCATATTTTCTTGTAAATAGTACATTTAATTGATTTTGGTTAACCTTTGATTTTGTACAATTTGTTTTAGGACTTTCCCTTAGGGTTTTTGAGCCATTCTTTTTGGAATAGTTAGGTATTGAACCCTAGTTTCATGTAGGATTTAATTCTCAATTTTTAGATTAAAATTTGATGTAGTTTGATTGTTAGACATTTAGGTGCTCTAATTAGGGTTTTAGGTTGTATAGATAGACTTGAACAAATTTGTTTTGGGGTTTATAGGCCAAATTAGTGTATGGGGAATATATGGGTTAAGGGTAAGTATGTATAGAGTCCCCTAGAATTTTGCTAGAATATTGTATGGTGTTTTAGTATTTTTCATTGATTTTTGAATGTAGGGATAGTATGTGTGTTGCTTAAAGGCATAGTTTGTATTGTTGTGTTTGATTTTCTTCTCCTGTGAGTGTGTGAGCTTGGAGATTGAGTTGGAGACCTTGTGGATCATCATGGAAGCTTTGAAGACCTTGCAGAGGAGTTTAGATAGCTTTTGTTGTTTTGTTTATAGGATCATAAGTGCATAGGTAGAGCATTAGATAGAATGATTTCATTCACTAAACAAGGAGTGTTTTGTTCACCTCCTCTCTTCTCTGTGACATAAAGTCCCTTAAGGGTATTCACCTCTCTCCTTTGGAGGGATTAGTGACCTTACCCTCTGAGGTAGAACTTTGAGAGAGCCTTTCCCTTTGATGTTAAGTCCTCAATGGCATCCTTTGGAAGTCAGTGAGTACTGTAACATCCTCACCTCATCTTGTTGACTGAATCTTGTTTGCTGGAGCATTTGAGCCCTTGAAGATAGCAGCTGAAGCTTTGAAGAGGATGATTCCTTGAAGATTGTTGAAGTCTGAAGACTTTGTGAAGATCAAGCTGATGCCTGAAGATCCCTGAAGATAGTGAAGCCTGAAGGTAGAGCTGATCAAGGGGAGCTGAAGCTCAGAGGAGAAGATGAGTTGATACTCATGTTGTAAGGTTGATACCTGGGAAGCAGTTGATGATTGAAGTCTGAAGACTGGGTTGCTGATGGAGGAGCTGAGGCTTTCTTCTGTTTTCTTTGATGTATTGTGTGTTTTGTCTGATTTGTCTATTGCATTAGACTAAGCTCATCTAGAACAAGTTCAGTCTAAGAGCATGAGTACCTCTGGTTGTATTGTTACTGCTTGGCTTTGCTTGCGGGTATTCGGTAGAGCCCAGCTCCCTTGCCCATGTGTTTATTATTGCATGATAGCATGATTTCACTTCTTTTACCTGTATGACTGCAGTTTATTGTTTATTGCTTGATAGCAAGTTGTTTATTTTCAGTATGATTACTGTTATTTCATGACTGGCTTGAGGTCGAGACGAGCTTGTGGAGGCTGAAGCCCCACACCCATTTCCTCCCTCACTTGCATTGCATGCATTTTACTGTTAAGCTGATGCTTTGTCTGTTTGGTGTATCATTGATATGATCCCTTAGGACTCTCATTTCCTTTGATAAGGATTTGATGATAGACTTTTAGGTTGAAACCTATGCATGACAACTTCTAGGAGTTCCCTGTTCAAACCTCAACCATAGGATGAATCCATGGCATGATAACAGTAGGACTTGATAGTCTCCCTCCTAGTTGGGCCTGTTCTCTTCTCATCTCGAAGCAGTTTAAAATACAGTAATCATGAATGATTTCTTTCGTACGCTACGAGCCTTAAGCTATCTGAGAAAGGATTGTGGGAGAGTTTCTTTCTCACAGTCTGGATGTTTAGTATGGTACCCTTTGGGTGACATGCGACGCATTCACTCTCAGGTCATAGTCTCTAGTGCGGTTGAAATCGCAAACACAATAAAAAAACACTTCTGTTAGGAGATAACCCGTAGTTTCCCGAACTACGTTTTCTCTGATCTTCCATGCTGTGTGGAAGTACGTAGGCATGGGATGCGATATCCTAGCGAGCAACCTTTCCCCGTAATCCTTCGTAGGCCGAACTACGTTGACTCTGATTTCTCATTCTCTGATGAGAATACGTAGGCATAAAGTGCGACGCTTTGCCGAGTCATTTTTCTTTTCTTTTTCAGCCAGCCTTGATAGGTAGATAGATTATAACCAACTCGTCCAAGTAAACAAACAAGCGAGGATCCCGTCGAGTACGACGGACGTGAGGGGTGCTAATACCTTCCCTTTGCATAACCGACTCCCGAACCCAGACAATGGTTGCGATGACCTTGTCTTACCCTTATTCGTCAGGTTTTTCCGATCGTTTCCTTTCCCTCTCTGAGGGATAAATAACGAAAGGTGGCGACTCTTCTGTCATGCCGGCACCTTATTTTCGCGCAAGCGACAGCTGGCGACTCTGCTGGGGACTCCAACGGTTCCCTGCGAGTCAACCCTATCGTTTGTGTGTTTACCTGTTGGGTTGCGTTCATTTATCGCATTTTTACTTCTCGCACTTTATTTCCCGCATTTTATTTCCCGTTTGATATGATTATTTGTGCTGTTGTGGGATGGGAGTTATGATTGAGTGAGAAGCCAGACCCAGGCTTGAGTGCACCATAGACTTAGAGTGGAAATTAGTGGGCGCGTGCTTGCTTTGCAGGCACTAGTGTCTCATGAAATCCACGCTCAGACGAGGTTCATCCGGTTGGCTTCACTTTCAACCCTTTGGGTTGAGACGGTTGTTGGTTTGGTGGACTGTCGACTCTGGGGACCGATCATTTGTGATTCAGCTAAGTGAGGCCTCTTCAGGACTTGATGATGCCACTCCTTCTGGGAATCGTATCATCAGTTTTGAAAGTCTGTGACGATGATGAACGCATAGGATGCCGTACCTTGAGTCAGTCTAGGTCCATACCTGTGAGCGGGACTGGGTTTATTGCAGGAAACTTAGACTTTCAGACTACCTGGTTTTCTTGACAGCGAATCAGTTATGTTGGGTTCTCAGTTACAGATGTGTTCTTGATAGAGCAAGAGTTTGGTCGGAGGATCTTATCATCGGGTGTTTGTCTGTTCTTGATAGAGCAGGCTTTGATCAGTGTATTATCATCAGTGGTTTGTTCTGGATGGAACAGATTTTGAGTGAGGTCTGAAGATCTCATCGGCAGATGTTATTTGTTCTTGATAGGGCAGATTTTGAGTGGGATCTGAAGGTCTCATCAGCAGCTGTGTATTTGTTCTTGGTAGGGCAGATCTTGATTTGGGGTCTGAAGAATTCATCAACAGATGTTACTTGATCTTGCACCCGGGGTCCTTATTATCAGGCACTTATTCTTGTCAGAGCAGAATTATGATCTGGGTCCTAGCAGATGGTTATTCTCAGCAGATCAGATTAGTGGCTTTACACCGGGGTTTCCTTCTCATCAGCGACTGTTGATACCGAATCTCCGTAGCAGCTACCTGGATATATTATTGCATGCCTACATTTTGCATTAGTTTGCGCATTCATCTGCATTCCATTAATGTGTGTCTGTGTTGCAGGTACTGTTTCCCCGATCCCGGATTTCTCGCCTTCTGCTGTTATTATGGCCTCTCTCAGGAAGACTGTTGCATACAAGTTCCCGACCCCTGATGTGTCGAAGTTGATTGGCTTGATAGCCCTGGCAGGGGATTCTGTGAAGGATAGGTTCAGGAAGTCCTATGGCAGGTTGCTTAGTCTGGTTTGCAAACCGTCTACGTCCGAATTGAATGGGTTACATGCTCTTCTGCAGTTTTATGATCCTCCCTTGAGGTGTTTCACCTTTCATGACTTCATTCTCGCGCCGACATTGGAAGAGTATGCTGATATGCTGGGTGTGCCTATCAAAAGGCAGATGCCTTTTGTCCACATGGATGCTGAGCCTGATCTGGTTGGTTTAGCTTCCTCACTCCATTTGAGCGCTTATGAGTTAGTGGTGACAAGCTGGAACAAGGTCCCAGGATTCTCTCTGCAGTTTCTGATAGCTAAGGCTCAGCAGTGTGCTAAGGACAAATGTTGGGACGCATTCAATGCCATCCTTGCATTGTGCATATATGGCATTATCCTATTCCCCAGCATGCCTGATTTCGTAGACTTTGATGCATTCCATATCTTTGCCTCAGGGAATCCAGTCCCTACTCTGATCGGAGACGTCTACCATTCAGTGCATTACAAGAATGAGAACCGGAGAGGGAAGAATGTCTCATGCTGCGTACCGTTGTTGTACAGGTGGTTTGATAGTCATTTGCCCAAGAAGGCTTCTTCTGTCTTGTCTGCAGCCACAGCTGAGTGGCCTGAGCGTCTGATGAGCTTGTCGGCAGAAGATATTGATTGGTTCGTTGACAGAGACAGGTTAGGCACCGAGTTGATCTTCAGTTGTAGTGGGTTTCCTAATGTACCTCTGATAGGTAGGAAAGGCTGCATCAACTACAATCCTTCATTGCTAGTTCGTCAGTTTGCATACGCTTTGAGAACTCCACCGAAGGAGGAAGAGGTACGGGAATCTATGTACCTCACGGGTATTCTAGAAGGGGATTTGTTGTCCAAGCTTCAGTATGCGTGGAACAATATCAGCACGAGAGGAAAACCTTTGTTGGGGAAGAGCAACAGCCAAGCCTACCCTCCTTATTCAGGTTGGATCAGAGCCAGAGCCAGTACTATAGGGATGCCATTTCCTCATGTCAGACCAGAAAGTCCTCCACCAGTTGAAGAGCCTACCACTGTGTCCATTCACCAGCACAGCCAGGTATTAGCCGAGCGTGATGAACTGAAGAGGGCAAATGCAGAATTAGAGAAGGAGTTAGCTCAGCTTCGAAGTGAGAGGAACGAAGTCGTGCATGCTCTCAAAAGGCAAACAGAGTCGGTAAGCCAGCTGAGTGCAGACTTGGCAAAGCAGATTGCTGATCGGGAGCGCTTGGGGCAGGACTTCAGGGCTGCTAATGATGTACTAGCTACGAAGAAGCAGCATTTGGAGGAAGCATATCGGAGAATATCTAAGTTCGACCAGCATTGGAAGACTTCCATGGCCACCAGGAAGGAGCGAGAAGACAAACTGATGCTGCAGATTTCTAAGCTAGAAGCCGAAGTAAAGGATAGTGAGCGGAGGTTTGATGAAGAGACCGCCCGCAGGTACTCCGCTGAAGCCCGTCTCAACAAAGCTATTGCTAGCCTGAAGGAGCATAAGCTGATGTTTGAGTCTAAGAAGCGGAAGCTGGAGGATTGCTTTGGCGAGGGAGCTTGGGAGAGTTCAGTTCAGGGGCTTCAGCATACTATCAGGCAGAGGGAACTACTCGTCGAGGGGTTGCTCACTTCGCCAGATCAGTCAGAGACAAAGGAGTTATTAGCAGAGTATCGCGCCCATGGCCGTACTTGACTAGTTGTATTCCTGTTGTTTTGATCTTTGATATATGCTGACCATCACTAGACTTGTTGGCTGAGGTCATGCTGTTGATCTGTTTGTACTCGCTGATACTGTGTACTGCCTTGACAGGCCTTTCCATATATATATGAGATTGACGTTTCCACGATTGGGCTCGGATTTTTTTCTTCCTCTTATTATTGTCAGCACCGTCACTAAGGCACTAGGATCGGGGGAAAATCTCCCACGCACACAGACACACGCATGCATCTGCATGAAGCATATTTGTATAGTGTATATCTTATTGCTTTTCCTAACCTTTATTGTTGTCAGGTTTTTCAGGTTTCGAGTTGTCTCCGGTCTCCAGGATTGATCAAAGACTCATCCACCGCTACTCAACTCGCGCCAATCAGACAAGGATAATGGACCAGGTGCAGTCAGATGTTCAAGAGCTCCGGGAACGGATGGACCGTTTTATGGAGCTAATGCAGGTGGTCGCGAATGGTCAAGACCAGCTTCGTACTCTGGTTCAACCTCTGATCTCCAGGGTTGACAGTGATGGCATACTGCATGGAGGGGCCGTGCCTACTCCTCCTCCAGTGGATGCTCCACAGAATGTTGTTCCTGTTGCCGGGGGCAACGGCAGTGCTAACGGCAATCTGATGACTAATCTCGGACTCAATGCGGCAGGCGTCGGCAATGGTAGTCTGGGAGCCAATGTTAACGTAGGGCCGGTCAACGGCAATGCTGGTACAGGAAATCTGTTGGTGCCTCAGCCATGGCTGGAGGACCATCAGGATGACGTATTCTCTCAGAGAGGTGTAGATGCAGAGTTGAATGCTGAAGCTCGACTCAGGTTCAAGGCGCTGGAAGACAAGATGAGAGACATAGAAAATCAGAACACATTGGGCGTCGACATGTCCAAGCTCGGGCTGATTGCTGACTTTAAAGTACCTCACAAGTTCAAGGTGCCTACCTTTGAGAAGTATAAGGGTACTACTTGCCCCCGGGTCCACCTCCGATCTTATTATAGAAAGATGTCCGCCTATTCTGACGATGAGAAGTTGCTGATGCACTTCTTTCAGGATAGTCTTTCTGGTCCATCGCTCGAATGGTATATGGGTTTGGAGCCCGCTACTGTGCGCACTTGGAAAGATCTGGCAGAAGCGTTCGTCCTCCACTATCAATACAATAGCGACTTGGCTCCCAACCGAGTTCAGCTTCAGAATCTCTCACAGCGGAACAATGAAAGCTTTAAAGAATACGCCCAGCGGTGGCGTGAATTGGCTGCTCGGGTTCAACCGCCGATGGTTGAGCGTGAGCTAGTGCAAATGTTCGTGGCTACCCTTCCTGGAATCTATTATGAAAAGCTGGTCAGTGGCATGTCTGGAACATTCTCGGCTCTCATCACTTTGGGCGAGCATGTTGAGAACGGTATAAAGATTGGAAAAATTCAGGGCGAATCATCCTCAGCTGGAGGAGGTAGTAAGAAACCCTATACTGGCAAGCGTCGAGAGGGAGATGCCAGTGCTGTCACTAATGCTAGGAGAAAGGGCAAGGGCCCTCAGCCTCAGATTGCTAGCATAAATATCCCAGCTGCTCCACCGCAGCCGCAGCAGCAGCAGCAGCAGCAACCTCAGCAGCAGAATCAGCAGGGGTATAAAAGATATCAGAATCGGGCTCCTATGGCAAGCCGTCATTTTGATACTCCACCTATGTTGTATGCACAGCTTTTGCAAACGTTGCTTCAGCTCCAATTAGTTTAAAAGAGGACGTTGGCTCCCTTAACGGGGGCACCACCACCGGGGTATGATGCCAATGCTACTTGTGAATTCCACACTAGGGCACCTGGCCATACGATTGAGAATTGTAAAGCTTTTAAGCACAAAGTCCAGGACTTGGTGGACGCCAAGGTTATCAACTTTTCTGACAACGTGCCCAACGTCACCAAAAACCCGATGCCTCATCATAAGGGAGGCGGAGTGAATGCTGTTATCATAGAAGAGAGTTCAGACTTGCTGACTGATGTCAAAGATTTGAAGACGCCGTTGAGTTTTGTTAAGGCTAAGCTACTGAAGAAGGGCTTCTTTCCTGGATGCGGAGAGTTATGTATGGCTTGTGCTACACTTCCTGATGGGTGTGAGCAGCTGATCGAAGGTATCCAAAGTCTGATGTCTGAGGGTATTTTATAGTTCAGCCGGAGCGTTGAGAGTGCATCAGGGGAAGTCGTGCTGAAGCAGGCAGATAAAGTTGCTACCATTACTATTCCTCGTCACCCTATTACTATTTCTGCGCCTCGTCCGCCTACTATCACTATCACCAGGGCCGGACCGATCCCATTCGAAAGCACTAATGCCGTTCCATGGCATTATGGCGCCGAAGTGTATTGTAATGGTTAGAAGATAGAGCTTGAGCCATTCGGATCGACTGTGCAGAATCTTACCGAAGTCAGTGGTATCACTAGAAGCGGTAGAGTGTTTGCGCCAGCAGAGGTTGCAGCAGAGAAAGTGGTCAGGGCTGACACTGTGGATAAGGGTAAAGGTAAAGCTGTCGAAGAGGTCCCTGCAGGGGTAGAGAAGGACTTGTTGGTTAAAGATGCTGAAGAGTTCATGCGACTAATCAAGAAAAGCGACTACAAAATTGTAGATCATCTTCATCAGACTCCGTCGAAGATCTCGATTCTTAACTTGTTGCTGTGCTCTGAGGCGCACCGCAATGCCTTGCTGAAGGTATTAAACGCTGCCTACGTGCCGCAGGAGATATCAGTAAATCAGCTGGAGGAAGTGGTAGCCCATGTTAATGCCGGTAATGGGCTAGGATTCACAGATCTAGAGCTAACTCCTAAGGGAAGAGATCACAACCACGCCTTGCACGTCTCGATAGAGTGCAGAAGTACCGTCATGTCGCATGTCCTGGTAGATACGGGTTCATCGCTTAACGTGCTTCCGAAGAAGGCACTGATGAAGTTGGATACCCGTGGGTTGCTCTGCACGCCCAGTGACCTGGTGGTAAAAGCCTTTGATGGGACCAAGCGCCATGTCTTCGGAGAATTGACCCTGCCAATTCAAGTTGGTCCAGAGACGTTCAATACGGTTTTCTATATCATGGGTATCATGCCCGCCTATAGTTGCCTCTTAGGTCGGCCATGGATCCATGCTGCTGGTGCCGTGACGTCCACGCTGCATCAAAAGCTTAAATATGTTGTCGGGGGCAGCATAGTGACCGTCTGTGGTGAAGAGGACATCATGGTGAGCCACCTGTCATCCTTTAAATACGTTGAAATGGATGGCGAGATCCATGAAACGCTCTGCCAAGCGTTTGAAGCCGTCAGGGTAAAAGAGGTAGCTCCTGTCGTCGCAGAGAAGCAAGAGATGAATCTCTCCTCGTTTAAGGAAGCTCGGGCCGTTGTCGAAGCCGGTTCCACCCCAGGCTGGGGGCATGTCTTGGATATACCAATCAAGCAGGATAAGTTTGGATTGGGGTATTCCCCTGGAGCTGAAGCTTCATCTTCTTCTGGCAGCTCGTCTCGTGGGAAAGGGCCGATCCTATTCACCAAGGGGGGAGTAATTTTCGAGAGCATCAACGCTGCGTCGGAGGACAGCGGGGACAATGATTGTGATCTTGACGCCTGGATTCAACCGAGCAAGCCGGGCGAGCGCCTCCACAATTGGACCATCAAGGAGATTATCAAGCTGACAAGTGAAGAGTAATGATTTGCTTTTTACAATCTTTGTACAACCCTGTGTCCTGCCCGGGGCATAGTGGTTTTACTGTCAGGGCCTTGTTGGATCATGTGTATGCATTTTGTTAATAAATAAAAGGCGTTTTCTTCGTACTCAAATATTGTGTTCTCTGTTATTCCTGTTTTATGTTTATTTCGAAAAACAGTAAAATGGCAACGAGGTTTGTGCTAACCTGCATATTCTTGCTTTAAACTTAACCCTTGTTATTGCAGGATCCACGTAACAGATGACATCGACTCTGGACCCTCTACGGCTCACTACGACTTTGATTGCCCGATCTATCAAGCCGAGGATGAGATTGATGAAGACGAAGACCTCCCGGAAGAGTTGGCCCGCTTGTTGAGACAAGAGGAGAAGGTTATTCTGCCTCACGAGGAGGATATTGAGATTATAAATCTGGGTTCTGAGGAGCTCGTCAGAAATGTCAGAGTAGGGGCTGCGCTGCAGAATGATGTCAAGCATAGACTGGTCGAGATGCTTCGAGAGTATAGTGACGTCTTTGCTTGGTCATATGAGGATATGCCCGGACTTGACACTGATATCGTGGTTCATCGCTTGCCGTTGCGAGAAGATTGCCCTCCAGTCAAGCAGAAGCTTAGGAGGACGAGACCAGACATGGCTGTAAAAATCAAGGAAGAAGTCCATAAGCAGTTGGACGCAGGATTTCTAGCCGTTACCACTTACCCTCCGTGGGTCGCCAACATAGTGCCTGTACCGAAGAAGGATGGTAAGGTACGCATGTGCGTCGATTATCGGGATTTGAATAGGGCGAGCCCTAAGGATGATTTCCCGTTGCCTCATATCGATGTGTTGGTCGACAATACAGCCCAGTTTTCCGTGTTTTCGTTCATGGATGGCTTCTCCGGTTACAATCAGATTAAGATGGCACCGGAGGACATGGAGAAAACGACGTTCATCACCCCCTGGGGAACATTTTGCTACAAGGTAATGCCCTTCGGTCTGAAGAACGCAGGGGCCACTTACCAGCGAGCAATGGTAACTTTGTTTCATGATATGATTCATCATGAGATCGAGGTCTATGTTGATGACATGATTGCAAAGTCCCAAACGGAGGAAGAGCATCTGGTCAATTTGTTGAAGCTGTTTGAGAGGCTTAGGAAGTTCAGGCTGAGGCTGAATCCTAACAAGTGCACTTTCGGAGTGCGGTCCGGAAAGTTATTGGGGTTTATCGTTAGTGAACGAGGTATTGAAGTTGATCCTGCGAAGATAAAAGCTATCCAAGAAATGCCAGCGCCGAAAACAGAGAAAGAAGTTCGTGGTTTCTTGGGCCGAATAAACTACATTGCGAGGTTTATCTCTCAGCTCACGGCCACTTGTGAACCGATGTTCAAGCTTTTAAAGAAAGATCAGGCGATTATCTGGAACGAGGATTGCCAGAAGGCATTCGACAAAATAAAGCAGTATCTTCAAGAACCTCCAATCTTGATACCCCCAGTGGCTGGACGGCCATTAATCATGTACCTGACGGTTCTGGAGAATAGTATGGGGTGTGTTCTCGGTCACCACGACGAGACGGGCAGAAGAGAGCATGCCATTTATTATTTGAGTAAAAAGTTCACTGAGTGTGAATCTCGATACTCGATGCTGGAGAAGACGTGTTGTGCATTAGCTTGGGCCGCCAAACGTCTACGACAGTATATGCTCAACCACACCACTATGCTAATTTCGAAGATGGATCCGATCAAGTACGTCTTCGAGAAGCAGGCTCTTTCGGGCAGGATTGCCAGATGGCAAATGGTGTTAACGGAATATGATATTCAGTACGTCTCTCAGAAGGCCATTAAGGGAAGCGTATTGTCTGATTACCTTGCCGAACAGCCAATCGAAGACTACCAGCCAATGAAGTTCGAATTCCCTGACGAGGATATTATGTTTCTCAAAGCGAAGGATTGCGATGAGCCATTGCCCGATGAGGGGCCAGATAGGAAGTCTCAGTGGAAGTTGATATTCGACGGAGCGATTAATTCCTATGGAAGTGGTATCGGGGCTATCATCACGACTCCTCACGGATCCCACATCCTGTTTACTGCGAGACTGACGTTTCCAGTTACCAACAATGAAGTCGAGTATGAAGCATGTATTATGGGTCTAGAAGAGGCAATTGATTTGAAAATCAAGAATCTAGACATATATGGTGACTCAGCGCTTGTAATCAATCAGATTAAAGGGGAGTGGGAAACTCGTCAAGCGAATTTAGTGCCGTACATGAATTATGCCAGGAGGCTGCTTCCATTCTTCGATCGAGTGGAACTTCATCATGTACCCAGGGCTGAAAATCAGATGGCTGATGCCTTAGCCACGTTGGCTTCAATGTATAAAGTCAATTATTGGAATGAGGCTCCAAGAATTGTACTTTCGCGTCTTGATAGACCGGCATTTGTGTTTGCAATCGAGGATGCCAACGACGGCAAGCCATGGTTCCACGACATCCAGACCTTCCTTATGACTAAGGAGTACCCTGCGGGTGCGTCAACCCAGGATAAGAAGACTCTAAGGAGGCTATCTGGAAACTTTTATCTCAATCCTGATGGAGTGTTGTATAAGAGAAACCACGATCTCGTGCTACTCAGATGTGTAGATGAGAAAGAAGCAAGTATGCTCATGGAAGAAGTCCATGAGGGCACATTTGGTACGCACGCCGGCGGGCATGCCATGACGAGAAAGATCCTGAGAGCAGGATATTACTGGCTGACTATGGAGTCAGATTGCTTCAGATTCGCGAAGAAATGTCACAAATGCCAGATTTATGCTGATAAAGTTCATGTGCCGCCGTGCTCGTTGAATGTCATGTCCTCCCCTTGGTCGTTCTCCATGTGGGGCATTGACATGATAGGAAAGATCGAGCCCACTGCATCCAATGGTCATCGTTTCATTCTGGTAGCTATCGACTACTTCACCAAATGGGTGGAGGCAGCCTCGTACGCTAATGTGACCAAGCAGGTGGTAGCTAAATTCATAAAGAGGGACATCATCTGTCGCTATGGAATTCCCGAGCGGATCATTACTGATAATGGTTCGAACCTTAATAACAAGATGATGAAGGAGCTGTGCCAGAGCTTCAAGATTGAACACCACAACTCATCTCCTTACCGGCCGAAGATGAATGGCGCTGTTGAAGCGGCCAATAAGAACATAAAGAAGATTGTTCAGAAGATGGTTGTGACGTACAAAGATTGGCACGAGATGCTGCCGTTTTCCTTGCACGGTTATCGTACGATGGTGCGTACGTCGACCGGGGCAACTCCTTTCTCCTTGGTGTACGGTATGGAAGCTGTCCTACCATTAGAAGTGGAGATTCCTTCTTTGCGAGTTTTGGTTGATGTAAAACTCGAGGAGGCGGAATGGATTACGAATCGCTTGAACCAACTCAGCCTGATGGACGAGAAGAGGTTAGCATCGATTGCATTTGGTCGCCTGTACCAGAGCCGAATGAAGAAAGCTTATGATAAGAAGGTGCGTCCTAGAAGCTTTCAGACGGGTGATCTCGTCCTGAAGAAGATTCTTCCGCCACACTCCGATCACCGGGGCAAGTGGACTCCGAATTACGAAGGGCCGTATGTCGTCAGCAAGGTCTTCTCGGGAGGAGCTTTGTTGTTATCCACGATGGATGGTGAGGATTTTGCATCCCCGGTGAACGCGGACGCAGTTAAAAAATACTTTGCTTGAAAGAGACCCGCTGGACAAAAAAGAAAGAGTCCAGACAAAAAAGGGGCATCCCGGCGAACCAAAAATAGAATAAAAGGTTCGGGCAAAAATAGGGATATATTGAAAAATGTACACCCGCGAAGTCGAAAACCTACACTGGGCGGCTTCGGCAAAAAAGGGTATCCCGGTGAACTGAAAACCCGTAAAGGGCGGTTCACGCAAAAGTTAGGGATTTGAATAAGCAAATGACTGCGTTCCGCGTATGGACTTTCATTGTTTAGTGGTTTGGAAGACCTGAGGGCCGTTCATTTGAATCAATCTCTTCCGAAGCTGAAGCGTCGGAGAAGTATCGAAGTCGAGTGGGTCTTAGAGGGATCAACTCATGGTGTTCGTCTACGCCTCGTTGCCGACATCTGTATATACTGATGTATATTTATGTTTTCTTTGTGCGCGGCTTCCTCATTCCAGGAGCTTGCCTCTGTTGTAAAACATTTTTGCCCATTCAGGGGTTCATCATCAATAAAATGCACATTATTCAGCAATTCTGCTTGTCTGTTTAGCATTTATCTGTTTTGTTTGCGAATGAAAACGCCGATGTTTTTTAATAAAATGCGCATACATAAACTTACGGGCCTAGGCCCATTGATTGTCGAAATAATTAATTAACTGAATATTGTCACGAGATAATAACCTGGATAGGCCCCTTTGAGGAGGGCACCTTGTCTGTTTGTTTGTGTTGTTGCAGGTGTGTCGCTACTGCGAAAATCGGCGCCGGCTTGACAGGAGAGTCGCCACCGTGCGTTATTTATCCCTCAGAGCGGGAAAGGAAACGCTCGAAGTAAACCTCGCAAAGACGGGAAAAGGTATGGTCATCGCAACCAAAACCTGGATTCGGGAGTCGGTTACGCAAGGGGAAGGTATTAGCACCCCTCACGTCCATCGTACTCGATGGGATCCACGCTTGGTGTTTATAGGTAAAAGGGTGTGTTATCTATCTACGCTAATGGCTGGTCTGAAAAGAAAATAAAAGGACAGGACTCGACAGAACATACGGTGTTCTGGGCCTACGTATTCCCTCGTGCAATGGGAAAGTCAGAGTCAACGTAGTTCGACTTCCTACGTCTAACGGGGGAAAGGTTGCTCGCCAGGACATCGCGTCCTGTGCCTACGTACTTCCATCTGAAATGAAAGATCAGAGCAAACGTAGTTCGACTAACTACGGGTAAACAGGGGTTCTCACACAGCAGTGAGAAAATAAACTGGTCCTAAGGCTCGGGAACCTACAACTATGATCTGGTCTCAAATACGCTCAGGCAAGAGAAAAGGATAACAATTAGTCGTTAGCGGGAAAGTCTCGATCGCACAGCCGCGAGAGAACAAAGGTTAGTCGTTAGTGTGCTCGCTAGGATATCGCATCCTATGCCTACATATCTTCGTCTGGAACGAAGAATCAGAGCAGCTGTAGTTCAGCTAACTACGGATCAAGCTACTCAAAAGCTCCTACAGAAAGGAAAGGGAAACCCTAGAACTATAGCTGAGAAACAGGGAAATCTACCTACTGCTATCACACCTGGTTGACCATCCTAATGTCTATCATAACAACTCCGCAGCGGAGAAGTCAGAGCTCCTAAGGGATCATGGCAACAGGACTGAACCACAAACAAGAAACTGCACAGCAAAGGAATACTGAAAATATGCATGAATGCAACAACTAAACAATCAAGGCACAGAGGCCGCAAACCACAAAGGCAAGGGAGCTCAGCTCTACCAAATACCCACAAGCAAAGCCACGCAATAACAAACAAGCAGAAGGAGGACCACCTCAACTTCTTATGCACACAAAGTCTACTTCTAAGATGCACCTATTCAGAACTATCTAGATGAATACCTAAGTCTAATGCAACATAACATCATGCAAGTCAAACAATACAAAGAGACTAACCCTGAGCAGGGCCTATAACACCTGAGACAACCCTTAATCTATCTCTAACAAAACTCTATACAGCACCCTAAGCAAAGATCTAAGCAACAAATCTAATCAGAAAACCCTAAGCAAGAGGAATCAATCCCAGTCTCCAAGCTTCAGAATAAGCTTACCAGAGAAAGGAAGCTAAGCAGACAAGCTCATGGTATCTTCCTCAGGAAAGTACCAGGAGGTTACTACTCAGGAATCATATCCTATGCGGCTCGACAACTGTGATCAGTTTACATTCCTCCTCAGGAGAAATTAAACTCACATGAAGGCTCCGGCATCACGGGATACTTGAGAAATACCTATATGCACTAGGGGAACTAAGTGGGCAGACTCATAGGACCTTCCTCAGGAAAGTACTAGGAGGCTGACACTTAGGAATCGTATCCTACGTGGCTCAACAACTGTGATCAGTTTACATTCCTCCTCAGGAGAAATTAAACTCACAAGTTGGCTCCAACATCACTGGATACTTGAGAAATACCTATATAAACTAATGGAACTAAGTGAATAGACCCATAGGACCTTCCTCAGGAAAGTACTAGGAGGCTTCCACTTAGGAATCGTATCCCATGTGGCTCAACAACATGTGATCAGTTTACATTCCTCCTCAGGAGAAATTAAACTCACAAGTCGGCTCCGACATCATTGGATACTTACGAAAGAGGTGAGAAGAAAGAATGAAAGTCATTCATAGTGCCTTCCTCCGGAAAGTACCATAAACTCCCTTCAAACTTCGGGATCTCGAACCTCACAAACAGACAACAAGCTCCTAGACTAAGCCTCAATCCACTGCCTCTCTGCAAGCTCCAACAGGACCTCCATCAGCTCCCACCTTCAAGAAGAACCACAAGCCAAGAAACCACAGGAGACTATCTCTGAAGTTCAACCACAGTTGAACTTCAAAGTCAGAAGTCATCAAGACTCCTCCTATCTTCAGGCTCAGACAAATCACATCAAAACATCCTAGAAAAAACTAATAAAAATCTATGGGAAACCTACATGGCTCTAGGATATCATACTGAAAAATCAGAACAAAATTCAACACCAGATGAAAGAATCAAAATCAGCAACACAGGCATGTCCACAAACCAATTTATTCAACATCAATAACAGCGAAAAAATGCAATTAAAATGAAAATGCATGATCAAGCTAATGTTTTTGCACTATAAAATTCTACACTGAATCACGAGTCTACAGAAAAAAGAACGGAATTATTTGACTAAATCTACCATTTTTTACGAATTTTCTAATGATATGCATGCATTGAAAATATTAAAAAAGAAATCAATTAATTGGAAAATATGCACAAAATAGCAAATAAAAATAAAATGCCATTTTTTTATTTTTATTTAATTTTCTTAACATTTTCATGAAATGGCTGAAAAAGAAGAAAAAAACAATTATTCCAAATTTTTATGAATTATTTACAAATATGAAAAGAAATAAAAGAAATTGAGAAAAAAATGAAGTTGAAATAAAACTGGGGGGTCTAAACAGCAGGGAAATCTAGTTATCAATTCATTGGGCCCTGATTTGGGGGGTACTAAAAGTAATAGGGCGCAGGGCCCAGGACTTAATATCAAACAATCAGAAAACAAAACATCTGGGGGGGTGCAGACTTAGCAGATTCCTAGTTGTTATTTCATGATGGGCTTAAACCCAGGGGTGCAGATAGCAAATTGGGCATAGGGCCCAATCTAATCACTCAGTCTCTCACGCACGCTGGGGGGTGGGAATTGAGTAATTGAGGTGTGGTGATCAGTAACTATGCTTGGGCCTAAGCCCAGGGTCTAAACCCTAATCCAATTACAGTTAGACAAAACCAAAATCATCCCCCAAATACTCTGGTACTGTTCACTCTTGGAAACCCTAGCCGTTTCACCATCTTCTTCCTCTATCTAACGCTCTGCAACTCATCAATCTAGCAAACCCTAAACGAAACCAAACCTCACCCAAACACCTCAATCCCTCACAAGAAATCACTGCTCAAGATCTAGCTCAACTACTCACTAAAACAATTAATCAATTAACCCTAATCGTTGAAGGCACAATCTAATCTGAAGAAGAACATGCGAGGAGTTTTAGCAAGCATACCTGGAGATATTTGAGCGAACTGGATCGTATTGGAGAATGAAATCCCTTCAACAAAGATCTCAGTCGCGTACGAAGATGGAGCGAAGGTGAAATTGAAGGATGGCTCTTGAAGATGACGTTCTGGAAAAAAGTTGGAGGAGGATGTTGTTCAAGGTGGTTTCTGGGAATCTTGCTCGAGGAATGATGAAGGTTTAGGATGGCGTTCTGGAAATTCTTTGGCTGAGGATGAAGATTGATGTTGTTCTGAAAAAAACTGATGAAGATTGATATCGTTCTGGAAAAAAATTGATGAAGAACAAAGAGTTTCTGGAGAAATTGATGGAGCTTGTTGTGTTTCTGGAAAAATCTTGGATGAAGGTATGAAGGTTCAAGGTGATTTCTGGAGAAATGTTGCTTGAAGGTTTGATGATTCCGGCGACGATGATGAAGGTAACGGAGGGACGATCGGAGGAAGAAGAAGATAATCTGGTGATTTCCTGGTGTTTGCAGATTCCGGTGGCCGGAGTCTGTTGGCGGTGGCCGGCGGTGAGGGTTCACCGGTTTTGCATGCCGGTCAGGGGAGCTTCCGGTGAGGAGGTGAGGGATGGACGTGTGTCACCGTTGGTGGAGGGAATCTGTGCATGCGTGCCACGTGTGGTGGCGTGGAGAGAGTGAGAGTGAACGCGTGGCGTGCTGGGAAACGAAAAGGTGGGGCCGTTCTGAGTGTGTGGCGTGATTTCAGTGAAACGCGTGGGGGAGTCTGGGAGCTCTGAGTGGCTGTGGTGGCCTGGAGATTGAGAAACGCGTGGGGCCTTTGCATGGCCAACACGTGTCAGCTTTTATTACCCTGGAAACGCGTGGACACTTCTGGAAACTTCCAGGCTTCGCTGGAAAAATTTGGACTGCTTTGGACTTTCTGGATTTGCTGAATTGAGAATTGGGCCTTGACAAAACAAACCCTGGGCCCATTTCGAAAATGAAATAAAAACCTGTAAAACTGAATAAAAAAAAACAGTTAACTAAACCTAATTATATCTAATCAGCACTAATTAATCTAATGATCAACTAATAATCTCTAAACAAAAATTAAAACCCTAATTAATTCCACATCAATCTAATTAAATCTAAAAAAATCAATTAACCTAATTAAACTCTAAAAAGTCAATTAAAGTCTAATTAATTCTATATTTCTACTAATTCTCTATTAACATTCTAATATCACTTAATATCTATTAAAATCCTAATATTAATAAAAGAAACTATATTATTTTCTATATTATCCAAAAACTATTAAACCTATTTAAAATCCATAGAAAAATTCTAAACTATTATTAAAAGAAAAAGCTATATTATTCTAAAAAGATAAAACCATTTAAAATCTTATTTATATTCTAAAAATCTTTTTTAAAAAATCTATAAAATCCTAAAAAGAGAATTAAGCTATTAAAATATTCTATAAACCTATTTAAATTCCAGAAAAATTTATAAAGCCTATTAAAAATTCACAAAAGCCTATAAAAACCCTAAAAATGCAGATGAATGCACAAATGACCGCCATAAAAGCGCACAAGACCAGATCGAATCGAACAGGTATCCCCGGGCATCAGAATATCCTTAAAATCACTGAAAAATCACCGAGGAGCGCACAATTTCCCGAAAATAAAACCCCGATAATCTGGACTGGATCTGCCACATCTGATAGACAAAAATCAAGCTGTAAACTCTGATATCCCCTGTTTGCACAAAAATCACATGTCTGAGCTGCGAATATGAAATTAAACCATGAGTCAGATAGGAGAATCGGTTGGTCAAATTTTAGGGTGCAACAGCTGCCCCTATTCAAGCGACTTGGACCTGAAGGGTTTGAAGAGCGCTCAGCCTTCAAACATTCAGAGGTACGAGACGGTTGAATACAAATGAAACCCGAAAATTTGCCAACCGCGAGCATATACTGTCAACTGCTTGGGGAATAAAGTCCAGAAAACCGAGTCCAGTTATTGCGGCACCAAACTGATTAATCATCTGATAAAGAACTCCTGATTGAATACCCATTGCTTGTGATACCCCATATAACAAACCCTGAGGGCTGCAACAACTTACCTGATTCTTTCACATTGCCTACTGATAGGTAGGAAGAGAAATATACTCACATCGCCCAAAGATGGACGGGAAGACACCTTGATTGAATACTCACCTCGTCTAATGATAGACGGAAAGACAACATTAATCTCCCAATTCACATCGTCTAAGGGTAGACGGCATCATCCTGATTGATGAACAAATCAATATTCACATCGTCTAAGGGTAGACGGCATCATCCTGATTGATGAAACAAACCAATATTCTCATCGTCTAAGGGTAGACGGAATCATCCTGATTGATGAACAAATCAATATTCACATCGTTTAAGGGTAGACGGCATCATCCTGATTGATGAACAAATCATTATTCACATCGTCTAAGGGTAGACGGAATCATCCTGATTGATGAACAAATCAATATTCACATCGTTTAAGGGTAGACGGCATCATCCTGATTGATGAACAAATCATTATTCACATCGTCTAAGGGTAGACGGCATCATCCTGATTGATGAACAAATCAATATTCACATCGTTTAAGGGTAGACGGCATCATCCTGATTGATGAACAAATCATTATTCACATCGTCTAAGGGTAGACGGCATCATCCTGATTGATGAACAAATCAATATTCACATCGTTTAAGGGTAGACGGCATCATCCTGATTGATGAACAAATCATTATTCACATCGTCTAAGGGTAGACGGCATCATCCTGATTGATGAACAAATCAATATTCACATCGTCTAAGGGTAGACGGGATCATCCTGATTGATGAACAAATCATTATTCACATCGTCTAAGGGTAGACGGGATCATCCTGATTGATGAACAAATCATTATTCACATCGTCTAAGGATAGACGGGATCATCCTGATTGATGAACAAATCATTATTCACATCGTCTAAGGATAGACGGGATCATCCTGATTGATGAACAAATCAATATTCACATCGTCTAAGGGTAGACGACATCATCCTGATTGATGAACAAATAAATATTCACATCGTCTAAGGGTAGACGGGATCATCCTGATTGATGAACAAATCATTATTCACATCGTCTAAGAGTAGACGGAATCATCCTGATTGATGAACAAATCAATATTCACATCGTCTAAGGGTAGACGGGATCATCCTGATTGATGAACAAATCATTATTCACATCGTCTAAGAGTAGACGGAATCATCCTGATTGATGAACAAATCATTATTCACATCGTCTAGGGGTAGACGGGATCATCCTGATTGATGAAACAAATCATTATTCACATCGTCTAAGAGTAGACGGAATCATCCTGATTGATGAACAAATCATTATTCACATCGTCTAAGGGTAGACGGAATCATCCTGATTGATGAACAAATCATTATTCACATCGTCTAAGGATAGACGGAAAGTTACCATAATCTCCATACTCACATCGTCTAAAGATAGACGGAAAGACACCATAACGCAATTCCACACCATCCCTTGAATCTCAGAATCCTTCTGTCTACGGGAATTGATGAGAAAGTCAATATCCTGGAAGGGGCCACATCGTCAGTATGGACCGACGGTAAGAAAACCACCTTTTAAAGAATCATGTCGTCAATAAGAATCAACGATCATGCAAACTGAACATTCTTCGGAGAGCCTCGCCATCAATAAGGATTGACAGTCAGAAAAGTACCTCTTGAACGTCATCATATCCAATAACCAGAAAGAGAACCAATATCCAAAATCATTTTGAAACTCCTCAACAACTAAGGATAGCCGGAGAAGACTCGCTGGGGAAACACCTCATCATATGTATGATCTGGCAATAAGAAACCCGCTGAACAGTAGCTCGAAACTTCACATCGTCTGCTGACAGACGGAAAGGAAAGCCACTTGCTATAGAAACTCTATTTTGAACCCCATTGAAAATCAACCAAAACTTCACATCGTCTACTGATAGACGGGAAGAAAAGCATATCCTGGGAGAAACCCCTTCTTGAAATCTTACTGCGATCACCCGCAACTTCACATCGTCCATGGATAGACGGAAAGAAAACCACATTCGTACTTCAGACGTCTAATGATAGACGGAGAAATCCACTTATTGGAGGAACACATCGTCAATATGAATTGACGGGAAGAAAAGCTTGTCAACATCAGATGACTGCTTGCTTAAAGCATAATCGTTGTATGACCTGAGATACAAATAATCTGCTGAACTGTCTGAATACTGTTGCTGGATAAATGTCCCTGAACTGATCACAGAGTAATTCACGCGTCATGTGAAGCTGATAGAAAACCTGACTTATGCTTCGTATGCATATGCAAATGCTTTAATCTTTCTACGGCGTAATGCTCCATTCTGGATAGAAATGCTATGCATTTTGACAATGTCATGCAGGTATGATGCAAATATGATGCATGCAATATGCTAGCAGGCTCGAGCTGCCGGAGAGGCCGGGTACAGAAAACCACTTCAGCAAAATAAATGCTGAAGGCGAGGCCACTTCGCTGGGGATAAACCCGGATATCACTGAATCGTCCTAGCAAAATAAATGCTGGGAGAGTGAAATCAACCATGTTGGGGATATTGAGGACTTAACCGAACACCTCGACGAAGTAATACCCTGCTGGGGGATATAACTCCGTTGTGAAATAGCAGACGTGCTGAATATGATTAGACTCCTCTGGGAATAGCTTACCCATACCAATGGCAAATTTGACTTTGCTGTAGAAAATGGAGGGAGTCTTCCCGCGTACTGACGAAGCTCGGATCCGGAAATTGATGCGCCAACACGGATGGTCTTCACAGTAATCGCAAACATGGATTTGAACTCTTAGGCTGTCCGTGATGGGTCAGGTACAACTGACGCTGGAAAACAATCTTCCTGAATACACAGCCTTTTAGTGAAGAGTCAAGGGATAGTAACACAACTTCCCGCAATCATCTCGCTCTCGAAAATCGACTGCATCTGCTCGAATAACTCTGAATGACCCTATAGGTACGGAGAACAACAATCCCTTTGCTTCTGATATGCCCCAGCCTACGGGATCTCCGTGGGGATAGTCCCTGAAAGGAAATTTGCAAACCTATTCCTTGATGGTCTGATATAACATGCCTCAGCGTTCTGAACTTCTGAGAGACACTTCATCTTACATGCTTCTCGCACATCCTTTGCGTGCTCAAGATGATCTGCCCCTGACTGCAATGACCTTGCCCCTGATTAGCTGATCACTCAGTCTCTCACGCACGCTGGGGGGTGGGAATTGAGTAATTGAGGTGTGGTGATCAGTAACTATGCTTGGGCCTAAGCCCAGGGTCTAAACCCTAATCCAATTACAGTTAGACAAAACCAAAATCATCCCCCAAATACTCTGGTACTGTTCACTCTTGGAAACCCTAGCCGTTTCACCATCTTCTTCCTCTATCTAACGCTCTGCAACTCATCAATCTAGCAAACCCTAAACGAAACCAAACCTCACCCAAACACCTCAATCCCTCACAAGAAATCACTGCTCAAGATCTAGCTCAACTACTCACTAAAACAATTAATCAATTAACCCTAATCGTTGAAGGCACAATCTAATCTGAAGAAGAACATGCGAGGAGTTTTAGCAAGCATACCTGGAGATATTTGAGCGAACTGGATCGTATTGGAGAATGAAATCCCTTCAACAAAGATCTCAGTCGCGTACGAAGATGGAGCGAAGGTGAAATTGAAGGATGGCTCTTGAAGATGACGTTCTGGAAAAAAGTTGGAGGAGGATGTTGTTCAAGGTGGTTTCTGGGAATCTTGCTCGAGGAATGATGAAGGTTTAGGATGGCGTTCTGGAAATTCTTTGGCTGAGGATGAAGATTGATGTTGTTCTGAAAAAAACTGATGAAGATTGATATCGTTCTGGAAAAAAATTGATGAAGAACAAAGAGTTTCTGGAGAAATTGATGGAGCTTGTTGTGTTTCTGGAAAAATCTTGGATGAAGGTATGAAGGTTCAAGGTGATTTCTGGAGAAATGTTGCTTGAAGGTTTGATGATTCCGGCGACGATGATGAAGGTAACGGAGGGACGATCGGAGGAAGAAGAAGATAATCTGGTGATTTCCTGGTGTTTGCAGATTCCGGTGGCCGGAGTCTGTTGGCGGTGGCCGGCGGTGAGGGTTCACCGGTTTTGCATGCCGGTCAGGGGAGCTTCCGGTGAGGAGGTGAGGGATGGACGTGTGTCACCGTTGGTGGAGGGAATCTGTGCATGCGTGCCACGTGTGGTGGCGTGGAGAGAGTGAGAGTGAACGCGTGGCGTGCTGGGAAACGAAAAGGTGGGGCCGTTCTGAGTGTGTGGCGTGATTTCAGTGAAACGCGTGGGGGAGTCTAGGAGCTCTGAGTGGCTGTGGTGGCCTGGAGATTGAGAAACGCGTGGGGCCTTTGCATGGCCAACACGTGTCAGCTTTTATTACCCTGGAAACGCGTGGACACTTCTGGAAACTTCCAGGCTTCGCTGGAAAAATTTGGACTGCTTTGGACTTTCTGGATTTGCTGAATTGAGAATTGGGCCTTGACAAAACAAACCCTGGGCCCATTTCGAAAATGAAATAAAAACCTGTAAAACTGAATAAAAAAAAACAGTTAACTAAACCTAATTATATCTAATCAGCACTAATTAATCTAATGATCAACTAATAATCTCTAAACAAAAATTAAAACCCTAATTAATTCCACATCAATCTAATTAAATCTAAAAAAATCAATTAACCTAATTAAACTCTAAAAAGTCAATTAAAGTCTAATTAATTCTATATTTCTACTAATTCTCTATTAACATTCTAATATCACTTAATATCTATTAAAATCCTAATATTAATAAAAGAAACTATATTATTTTCTATATTATCCAAAAACTATTAAACCTATTTAAAATCCATAGAAAAATTCTAAACTATTATTAAAAGAAAAAGCTATATTATTCTAAAAAGATAAAACCATTTAAAATCTTATTTATATTCTAAAAATCTTTTTTAAAAAATCTATAAAATCCTAAAAAGAGAATTAAGCTATTAAAATATTCTATAAACCTATTTAAATTCCAGAAAAATTTATAAAGCCTATTAAAAATTCACAAAAGCCTATAAAAACCCTAAAAATGCAGATGAATGCACAAATGACCGCCATAAAAGCGCACAAGACCAGATCGAATCGAACAGGTATCCCCGGGCATCAGAATATCCTTAAAATCACTGAAAAATCACCGAGGAGCGCACAATTTCCCGAAAATAAAACCCCGATAATCTGGACTGGATCTGCCACATCTGATAGACAAAAATCAAGCTGTAAACTCTGATATCCCCTGTTTGCACAAAAATCACATGTCTGAGCTGCGAATATGAAATTAAACCACGAGTCAGATAGGAGAATCGGTTGGTCAAATTTTAGGGTGCAACAGCTGCCCCTATTCAAGCGACTTGGACCTGAAGGGTTTGAAGAGCGCTCAGCCTTCAAACATTCAGAGGTACGAGACGGTTGAATACAAATGAAACCCGAAAATTTGCCAACCGCGAGCATATACTGTCAACTGCTTGGGGAATAAAGTCCAGAAAACCGAGTCCAGTTATTGCGGCACCAAACTGATTAATCATCTGATAAAGAACTCCTGATTGAATACCCATTGCTTGTGATACCCCATATAACAAACCCTGAGGGCTGCAACAACTTACCTGATTCTTTCACATTGCCTACTGATAGGCAGGAAGAGAAATATACTCACATCGCCCAAAGATGGACGGGAAGACACCTTGATTGAATACTCACCTCGTCTAATGATAGACGGAAAGACAACATTAATCTCCCAATTCACATCGTCTAAGGGTAGACGGCATCATCCTGATTGATGAACAAATCAATATTCACATCGTCTAAGGGTAGACGGCATCATCCTGATTGATGAAACAAACCAATATTCTCATCGTCTAAGGGTAGACGGAATCATCCTGATTGATGAACAAATCAATATTCACATCGTTTAAGGGTAGACGGCATCATCCTGATTGATGAACAAATCATTAGTCACATCGTCTAAGGGTAGACGGAATCATCCTGATTGATGAACAAATCAATATTCACATCGTTTAAGGGTAGACGGCATCATCCTGATTGATGAACAAATCATTATTCACATCGTCTAAGGGTAGACGGCATCATCCTGATTGATGAACAAATCAATATTCACATCGTTTAAGGGTAGACGGCATCATCCTGATTGATGAACAAATCATTATTCACATCGTCTAAGGGTAGACGGCATCATCCTGATTGATGAACAAATCAATATTCACATCGTTTAAGGGTAGACGGCATCATCCTGATTGATGAACAAATCATTATTCACATCGTCTAAGGGTAGACGGCATCATCCTTATTGATGAACAAATCAATATTCACATCGTCTAAGGGTAGACGGGATCATCCTGATTGATGAACAAATCATTATTCACATCGTCTAAGGGTAGACGGGATCATCCTGATTGATGAACAAATCATTATTCACATCGTCTAAGGATAGACGGGATCATCCTGATTGATGAACAAATCATTATTCACATCGTCTAAGGATAGACGGGATCATCCTGATTGATGAACAAATCAATATTCACATCGTCTAAGGGTAGACGGCATCATCCTGATTGATGAACAAATCAATATTCACATCGTCTAAGGGTAGACGGGATCATCCTGATTGATGAACAAATCATTATTCACATCGTCTAAGAGTAGACGGAATCATCCTGATTGATGAACAAATCAATATTCACATCGTCTAAGGGTAGACGGGATCATCCTGATTGATGAACAAATCATTATTCACATCGTCTAAGAGTAGACGGAATCATCCTGATTGATGAACAAATCATTATTCACATCGTCTAGGGGTAGACGGGATCATCCTGATTGATGAAACAAATCATTATTCACATCGTCTAAGAGTAGACGGAATCATCCTGATTGATGAACAAATCATTATTCACATCGTCTAAGGGTAGACGGAATCATCCTGATTGATGAACAAATCATTATTCACATCGTCTAAGGATAGACGGAAAGTTACCATAATCTCCATACTCACATCGTCTAAAGATAGACGGAAAGACACCATAACGCAATTCCACACCATCCCTTGAATCTCAGAATCCTTCTGTCTACGGGAATTGATGAGAAAGTCAATATCCTGGAAGGGGCCACATCGTCAGTATGGACCGACGGTAAGAAAACCACCTTTTAAAGAATCATGTCGTCAATAAGAATCAACGATCATGCAAACTGAACATTCTTCGGAGAGCCTCGCCATCAATAAGGATTGACAGTCAGAAAAGTACCTCTTGAACGTCATCATATCCAATAACCAGAAAGAGAACCAATATCCAAAATCATTTTGAAACTCCTCAACAACTAAGGATAGCCGGAGAAGACTCGCTGGGGAAACACCTCATCATATGTATGATCTGGCAATAAGAAACCCGCTGAACAGTAGCTCGAAACTTCACATCGTCTGCTGACAGACGGAAAGGAAAGCCACTTGCTATAGAAACTCTATTTTGAACCCCATTGAAAATCAACCAAAACTTCACATCGTCTACTGATAGACGGGAAGAAAAGCATATCCTGGGAGAAACCCCTTCTTGAAATCTTACTGCGATCACCCGCAACTTCACATCGTCCATGGATAGACGGAAAGAAAACCACATTCGTACTTCAGACGTCTAATGATAGACGGAGAAATCCACTTATTGGAGGAACACATCGTCAATATGAATTGACGGGAAGAAAAGCTTGTCAACATCAGATGACTGCTTGCTTAAAGCATAATCGTTGTATGACCTGAGATACAAATAATCTGCTGAACTGTCTGAATACTGTTGCTGGATAAATGTCCCTGAACTGATCACAGAGTAATTCACGCGTCATGTGAAGCTGATAGAAAACCTGACTTATGCTTCGTATGCATATGCAAATGCTTTAATCTTTCTACGGCGTAATGCTCCATTCTGGATAGAAATGCTATGCATTTTGACAATGTCATGCAGGTATGATGCAAATATGATGCATGCAATATGCTAGCAGGCTCGAGCTGCCGGAGAGGCCGGGTACAGAAAACCACTTCAGCAAAATAAATGCTGAAGGCGAGGCCACTTCGCTGGGGATAAACCCGGATATCACTGAATCGTCCTAGCAAAATAAATGCTGGGAGAGTGAAATCAACCATGTTGGGGATATTGAGGACTTAACCGAACACCTCGACGAAGTAATACCCTGCTGGGGGATATAACTCCGTTGTGAAATAGCAGACGTGCTGAATATGATTAGACTCCTCTGGGAATAGCTTACCCATACCAATGGCAAATTTGACTTTGCTGTAGAAAATGGAGGGAGTCTTCCCGCGTACTGACGAAGCTCGGATCCGGAAATTGATGCGCCAACACGGATGGTCTTCACAGTTATCGCAAACATGGATTTGAACTCTTAGGCTGTCCGTGATGGGTCAGGTACAACTGACGCTGGAAAACAATCTTCCTGAATACACAGCCTTTTAGTGAAGAGTCAAGGGATAGTAACACAACTTCCCGCAATCATCTCGCTCTCGAAAATCGACTGCATCTGCTCGAATAACTCTGAATGACCCTGTAGGTACGGAGAACAACAATCCCTTTGCTTCTGATATGCCCCAGCCTACGGGATCTCCGTGGGGATAGTCCCTGAAAGGAAATTTGCAAACCTATTCCTTGATGGTCTGATATAACATGCCTCAGCGTTCTGAACTTCTGAGAGACACTTCATCTTACATGCTTCTCGCACATCCTTTGCGTGCTCAAGATGATCTGCCCCTGACTGCAATGACCTTGCCCCTGATTAGCTGATCCAAAGCAGTACCTCCTGACTACGACGTATTTCACCAGACCTCAACCTGATTGCCCCAGAATAACTGACTTCGGAAAAGCTGACCTGACTGGGGATCACAATAAAAGCTTGCCCCTGCTCTCGGAACATTCGGGCGTTCTGCATTCTATCTCGACCATTCTTTCCATTGTAGGAAGCTTTTCTGCTGTCAAGCGCTCACTCGCAAGTAAAACAAGTTGTTATGCATAAAAGATGCATTAATGCAACACATATGACAGCTTTGACATCCAATCTGTTCACTGGGAACAGGAAAAACAGTTTATAGCATATGATGCACAAAACCTTCGTCAACATCAGTACCAACATGGTAAGAGGAACCTTTTTAGGAGTCAGAATCGACGCGACCTTTACCGGAGTATGCTTCCGAAACAACCTGCTTCAATTAGGACTTTTGAAGGTTGTAATGTGGTCAGGTTCATGGTTTTGAAAGGAAGGATAAAGGCTCAAAGTTTACTTTAACCCACCCGTTCTCCTTGATGTTCTCCCATCCTACGTTCAGCTAATTAGACCTTAGCGCTCACCTCTCAGATGCTGAAAGATAGGAATGATAGTTCGAGAAACTTTTGGATTTTGGAGTGACAGCCTCTCCTTTCGTCTTTGACATTTGTGGTCACACGACTCATATTTCCTTTGAGGATTTTCTTTTGATCCTTTTCGTTTTTTTTTTTTTTCTTTTCATATCCCTAACTTTTGCCTGGACTGACTCCTTTTGAGTTTCTTTTGATTTTTTTTTCAAGTCCAGCGGGATGCCCTCATTTTTGCCTAAGTCATTTGTTTTGAAGTTTTCTTGACTTAGCGGGCTTTTGATTCTTTTTTCATTTTTCTTTTGAACAAGTCGTGTGACACTGGTTGTCTGACTCTTTGGGAAATGATGTGGCTGTCCCACTCTTGATTGAACCATTGTGGTCTTTTAGGCACGACCTCTAGGGGTGTGATCGATCATCGCACGGACGCTCCTTTTGCAATTTGGACGCTTGGTCAAATTAGCTAACACCTACCCTGCCCCAGGTTAAGATTGAGGGTTTTTCGTTCACAGAAAGAAACTCCTACTACAAGGCTCAAAGGGGTTGACAAGGGATTATCTTCCTTATATCTCCGGTGTTTTGGGGATTTGAAACAATGCCTGTACATCATCAGCAGGTTTATTTCACAAGCATACAATCGGAATTCGCATGTCGGTCATTTTCGTCATCCTCCCCAAATTCTTCTTAACCAAGTGTGGATATTTGCAAAAACAGTTAGTGAACACGACTGGATTCAATCAAAACATGCATATTTATTTCATTATCATCAATTGAAATGAAAACAACGAGTTTTACAAACAAGTTTACAAATTCAAACAGGAAAGCAACTACAAATGTAAAGAAATGACAAGCTAAAATAAAGAAAATATGCTAGCTTCCGAGAATCGGGCTTTTGCATCCGCCCTGCTGCTGAACCAGCTATCTTCGCAATCCGTTATTAGAGACAATTTGATGCTGTCCTGATCTGCTTTCAACGACTTAACCAAACTATAGAGCTCTTCCTCTTTCATTCAGATGATGTGGGGACCTTCCGGTCCGAAGCTGATTGCTGCACTATCAAGCAGATCCTGCACTTTGTGCTTAAATGCTTTACAGTTCTCAACCGTATGGCCTGGTGCCCCGGTATGGAACTCGCAAGTAGCGTCAGCATCATACCCCGGTGGTGGTGGTCCCGTTAAGGGAGCCAATGTCCTTTTATGAACCAATTGGAGTTGAAGCAACGTCTGCAGAAGCTGTGCGTACGGTATGGGAGGAGTTTCCGAATGACGGCTTGCCAAAGGACCTTGATTCTGACCTCTTTTATACCCCCGATTATTCTGTTGCTGGGGGTGCTGCTGCTGGTGTCGGGTTGACCTTTGAGCACCCTTCGTATCAAATGCAACATCGGTTTCTTGATCTTCGATGTACTGATTAACGCTCTCCTTATGCTTAGCCATTTGCTTTCTCAGATCTGCCCCAGGAATAGGCAATAATTGTGGGCCTGGAGATCCTGACACCATGGAGCCCAGGATACGCTTCTGACCCACTGCAGCTTTAGAAACATCTGTCATCTCGGCATCGATCGAGACAGGAGCAATATGCACAGCTACGCCGCCCGGCGTGAATTCGATATCGTGCGAGTCAATCAGGTCTTGAACATTGTGCTTGAAAGCATGACAACCCTCGATGTCGTGTCCGAATGCCCCGGAATGAAACTCACATTGCTTGCTGGCGTCGTACCCTTGAGGAAACGCTTTCGTTGGTGGTGTCAACGTTCTCTTCTCAACCAGATTAAACCTCAATAAGATCTGCAAGAGCTCAGCATAGGTCATAGGTGGTGTCTCAAATATTCTCCTTGGCTTTCCTTCCTGGATCTTCCGCTGAGCCGGATGCATCTTCTGTTGCTGCTGCTCAGGTTCCACATGCACAGGTGGCGCGAGCTTCTTCATTGCGGCTTCGAATAGCTGATCGTCTTCTTTCCTAAGCACATTCTTGACTACCTCCATGATCAAGCTCATTTGGGTCTTCAGCTGACTGTTCTCCTCTTTGAGAATCTTCTGCTCCAGACGCATCTCTTGCATGTCTCTCATCATCTGCTCTAGCTGGCTTTGGACTTCAATCAATTCACACTGATTCTGTTCCATATCTCTGAAGGAGTTCCTGCAACAAACTGGATGATGAGGAAATAAGGTCCACGGTTCTGATATACCTGCTAAACAATAATGCAGCGCAGAAAGCAAACACATATTCACAACGAGATAAAGAGAAACTCAAGCTATAAGCACACAGACGAATATCTCCCACACATGTACAACCAACAAAATCAGCAGGTAAGCACAAATGAGTATGAATATAACGACCCCAGCCAACAATCCTGGTGGTGGTCGACAGATACTGATGCACAAAAGCTAAACGGGTTAGGCAGAGAAAATAGATGCGGCATCCGACGCGAAAACCTCTAGAAATTTCTCCCATACAATTGAACTTTCTGATTGGCAATCTTCAGAGCATACACTTCCTGTGGAGTCTTCCATGACATTAACTGACGAACCCGCACAACTGGAAGATGGGAAATCATTAATCTGAACAAAACCCTGAGGAGCGATGCAAATGCGGTCAGAGTCTAATAGATCCTGAATTTGACTTCTAAGCACCTTACAATCATTAGTGGAATGCCCCTGTGCCCCAGCATGGTACTCACAGCGGGCGCTGGCATCAAAACCTGGAGGATACGGTGGAATCACCGGCTTAGTCTCTTTCGGTACTATCAATCCACTTCTGACCAGATCTGGCAACAACTGACTGTACGACACTGGTAGCTGAGTAAACTGCCTTTCAGGCTTCCTTGGTCTTCGTGGAGCATGCTGACGCGATCGGCGATCGGATGACCGTTGACTTGAAGTGTCTGAAAACTGATCCTGAGATGCTAGAGATTCTGAGGTGGCATCATCTCCTTCCCACTCTTCTTGAGAACTGACAACTGACTCAATCTTATTAACTGGGACATAAGGAACACCTCGAAACTTTCCACTCCTGAGTCCTCGCTCAACAATCTCTCCCAGCCTCATCAGGCCCACAAAGCTTGTGCAGCTGAATAATTTGTCAAAATAATGGCCTTTCAGAGTACCCAAGAAGATGTCAACCAGTTCCCTTTCCGGAAGCGGTGGTCGAACACTAGCAGCCAATTCCTTCCATCTTCGCAAATATGCTCTGAACGATTCATTCTCCGCCTGAGACAATTCTTGCAGATCTACGAGACTAGGAGTCAAATCCAAATTGTAATCATACTGCTTCATGAAAGCTCTGGCTAAATCCACCCATGATCGAATCTGATTACTCTCTAATTGCACATACCATCTCAACGATGCCCCAGTCAGGCTATACTGGAAGCAATGGATCATCAATTTGTCATTTCGCACAAACGAAGTCATCCTTCGGCAGAACATCATCAAATGCAACTTCGGACAGCTATCTCCTGTGTATTTTTCAAATTCCGGCATTTTGAACTTGTACGGCAACACGAGGTCAGGGACCAAGCACATGGCTACAGCATCCAGGTTGACGACATCTTTCGCTTCCAAGGCTTTCATTTGCTCTTCCAACACTCGGACTCTTCTACCATCGTCAAGAGCTCTTGGATCTACTAACCCGGTCACTGGAATATCTCTCCGGTAATTCATCACAGGGAAAGCAACACATTGATTGTTAACAGGAGGATAACGCTCATTTCGGGCAAGAAACTGTTCATGCCGATCTCTGTTTTCAACAGTAGGCTGCACAACTTGGGCTGCAGTAAGATTGTTCGCTTGCGGGAAGCCTTCCATAGAATCATACTGATGGTTGGGCGCCACAGTAAACCCTGTCGAGGTGTCAGGGACCTGGAAATTGCCTTCAGACATAGCTACCAATTACCTGCAACTGACTACACTGCTCGATTCTGCTCAAATCTGCTTCAGCCCCTCGGTCGTCTTCAACACTCCACTCTTGCCTCAAACAATTCCCCGAGAATCACTGTCTGGTGAAAACAAAGGCTGGATAAGTGCTCTGACCTGCTAAATGCTATGCAATATGATTTATGCAAACAGAAATACAAAAATGCTAACGTGCACGTGTGCATTGGAGATATTTTCCCTCCAATTCCAGTGTCAGTGGTAGCAAGACGAGATAAGCCATAAAGACAATATTTGGAAAAACCCTCATATATTGATTAACATAACAGTCTTGTCAAGAAGTTACATAACTATGCTCCATACAGCTGATATGATAAGGAGGATCCCAGCCAACATGCCTGGTGGTGATCTCAACATACAGAATACAAGAGAGAAATCAAATACGGGTACGGTTGCGGAAGTCCTCGACCATCTTCTTTGTCTCTGCGTGATCTGGTTGATTAATCAAACCTTCTATCAGTCGATCCCTCTTCCTGACTGTCCCCTGGATGTCTCTGACAAAGTCTTCCCAAGCCTTATCATTGGCACCGTCCCCAGGTTTGGGTCTTTTGTCATCTGCTCTATGCTGGAAATCTTCCAAATTCTTCATGGCATCTGTCAACTTGCGCTCGGCTTCGTATCGGCGACAGGCTTCTTCTTCAAGCTCTTCGTTCTTCACTTTGACCTGTTCTTCTAACTGAGCAATCTGTGTCTTCAGCTCTTCTTCTCGCTTCTTGCGCTTGGTCATAGTGAGATCCCAGTGTTCTCTGAACCTGGCTAGCTTTATGTAGGCCCTTTCCAGCTCTTGCTTCTTGGTGGCCAACACACTACTAACTGAGTCTACATCTAACTCCAGACGCTTCTTGGTTTCAGTCAACTCCAATAGCGTAGTCTTCAGATGTTTCAGAGTTTCATCTTGTTGCTTAGAAATATATCCTGTTTCAATCTTTTCATGCCGAAGCTGGGCATTCTCCTGCTCTAAAGCCTCTTTAGCCCTGGCTAGCTCTTCTTTCTCCGCCATCAGCTGCTTGTAAACCTGAATGTCCACAGTGGTAGGCTCTTCCACCGGAGGAGGATGCAATGGCTGAACTGCTGGATACGGCATAAGGAACTTCACAGCTCGCTCACGAATCCATTCTACATATGGGCTAGGAACTCGAGTATCCCCTCTGCTGCCTGAAAGCTTCCCCCTCTTGTGCAAGTTTTTCCAGGCTTTCTCAAGTTTAGTCAGCATTTCTTTCCCTATTGCCCCGGTGAGATACAGAGATTCCTGTATATCCTCGGGCTTTGGCGCTCCTTGAGGTATGTACCCAAATTGCTTGATCAATAAGGAAGGGTTATAGTTGACACAACCTTTCCTTCCTATTAGCGGAACATTCGGGAATCCTTCGCCTTTGAGTATGACTTCAGCTCCAAATACTTCTTTATTGGTCCATACCACGTCTTCAGCAGTTAATCCCATTAAGCGCTCGGGCCATCCTAGAGAATTGATAGATGTGACAAACGGGCCTGACTTAGGCATATGACTGGTGAACCACCTGCATAGGAGAGGTACACAGCAAGACACATTCCTTCCTCGCCGCTTTTCATTCTGGTAATGAGTTGAATGGTGGATATCTCCCAGCAAAGTAGGAACTGGGTTCTTCGCAGCCAAAATATAGAAGGCATCAGAATCAACAAAATCAGGAATGTTCGGGAATAACACAATGCCATACACACATACAGCAAGGATGACGTCAAAAACATCCCAGCTACCCTTCTGAGCATATTCTCGAGCCTTCTCTACTAAGACATCCAATGGAAACCCCCATACGTCTCCTCTTTTGATCATCTTCCCAGACAGCTCAGACTCTTTCAAGCACAGGATGGCAGAAAGCTCAGCCAGCTTAGGCTCAGCGTCCGTACGATAAAAAGGCATCTGCTCACGGATCGGTATATCCAGAAGTGCAGAGTACTCCTCCAGGGTAGGAGCCAAAACGAAGTCGGGAAATACAAAACACCTGAGCTCCGCGTCGTAGAACTGTAACAAAGTATAGATGCCGCTGGTCTCGTAGGCAGATGGCTGATAAACGTAGGTCAGAATCCTCCCATATCTCTTTCTGAAGTCACCCATTCCTCTCTTCTTAGCAATAGCAATCAACTCTAACAATGGACTGATATTCGGCGACGGAAACTTATAGGGCAATACTCTCTTCAGGTTTTCCATGTCTTGCTAGGAACAAACACCAGAACTGGAAGGGAAAATATGTACCTGCAACACACACACGTTAGTTGAATGCAGATGGTAATGTAATGATGCAATATGATAAATAATGCAATCTGCGAACACAGGGGCTATGCTGTAGCCTGAAGAGGAATATCTCTGTGATCATGAACAGAAAACCAACACGGCCACCAGGATCTCATGCCACTAACTATCATCTGATACTCAAAATATCAATCCCCTGGTAAGAAAACCATCTGAACCTCTGTATCTGACGAGAATACCATCTGATAATAGTCTCAACCTCAGATAAGAAACCCATCTGACCCAGACAACACACCTGGAGATGAATCAAGAATACCATCTGATAAAGATACTGAATCATGGTTTCTGAAGGCCAGTTTTCCTGCAATAACCCAGTCCCTCTCACAGGCGGGATAGACCTAATCCACGGACAAAGGTACGGCATCCTATGCGGTCATCAGCGTCACAGACTTTCATGAGTGACGATACGATTCCCAGAAGGAGTGGCATCATCAAGTCATGAAGAGGCCTCACTTAGCTGACTTCCAATTGATCGGTCCCCAGAGTCGACAATCCTCACGTCTGGACTCCCCTCAGATCCTCAGGACCGGAAAGGAGCACCTCTGCAAGAATCTCGTCTGAGCGCAGATTTTCGTAGGGAACTGTGCCTGCTCAGCAGACAGGTTCGTCTACTACTTCTCCACAACTATATCTAGGTGTGTACTCAAGCCCAGGTCCGGCTTTCACTCACAGTAACCTCCCTTTGCCCACAGCAATAATCATGATAATATAATGCTGGAAAATAAATGCGGAAAGGTAAAGGTACAGAATAGTAAAGTGCAGAAAAGTAAAACACAATATGCACAACACCCAACAAATAAACACCCAAGCGCTAGGATTGACTCGCGTAGGGGATGGGAAACGGTCCCAGCATAAGGGATGGGAAAAGTCCCTAGATGCTATAAATCCCCAGCAGAGTCGCCAGCTGTCGCTACTGCGAAAATCGGCGCCGGCTTGACAGGAGAGTCGCCACCGTGCGTTATTTATCCCTCAGAGTGGGAAAGGAAACGCTCGAAGTAAACCTCGCAAAGACGGGAAAAGGTATGGTCATCGCAACCAAAACCTGGATTCGGGAGTCGGTTACGCAAGGGGAAGGTATTAGCACCCCTCACGTCCATCGTACTCGATGGGATCCACGCTTGGTGTTTATAGGTAAAAGGGTGTGTTATCTATCTACGCTAATGGCTGGTCTGAAAAGAAAATAAAAGGACAGGACTCGACAGAACATACGGTGTTCTGGGCCTACGTATTCCCTCGTGCAATGGGAAAGTCAGAGTCAACGTAGTTCGACTTCCTACGTCTAACGGGGGAAAGGTTGCTCGCCAGGACATCGCGTCCTGTGCCTACGTACTTCCATCTGAAATGAAAGATCAGAGCAAACGTAGTTCGACTAACTACGGGTAAACAGGGGTTCTCACACAGCAGTGAGAAAACAAACTGGTCCTAAGGCTCGGGAACCTACAACTATGATCTGGTCTCAAATACGCTCAGGCAAGAGAAAAGGATAACAATTAGTCGTTAGCGGGAAAGTCTCGATCGCACAGCCGCGAGAGAACAAAGGTTAGTCGTTAGTGTGCTCGCTAGGATATCGCATCCTATGCCTACATATCTTCGTCTGGAACGAAGAATCAGAGCAGCTGTAGTTCAGCTAACTACGGATCAAGCTACTCAAAAGCTCCTACAGAAAGGAAAGGGAAACCCTAGAACTATAGCTGAGAAACAGGGAAATCTACCTACTGCTATCACACCTGGTTGACCATCCTAATGTCTATCATAACAACTCCGCAGCGGAGAAGTCAGAGCTCCTAAGGGATCATGGCAACAGGACTGAACCACAAACAAGAAACTGCACAGCAAAGGAATACTGAAAATATGCATGAATGCAACAACTAAACAATCAAGGCACAGAGGCCGCAAACCACAAAGGCAAGGGAGCTCAGCTCTACCAAATACCCACAAGCAAAGCCACGCAATAACAAACAAGCAGAAGGAGGACCACCTCAACTTCTTATGCACACAAAGTCTACTTCTAAGATGCACCTATTCAGAACTATCTAGATGAATACCTAAGTCTAATGCAACATAACATCATGCAAGTCAAACAATACAAAGAGACTAACCCTGAGCAGGGCCTATAACACCTGAGACAACCCTTAATCTATCTCTAACAAAACTCTATACAGCACCCTAAGCAAAGATCTAAGCAACAAATCTAATCAGAAAACCCTAAGCAAGAGGAATCAATCCCAGTCTCCAAGCTTCAGAATAAGCTTACCAGAGAAAGGAAGCTAAGCAGACAAGCTCATGGTATCTTCCTCAGGAAAGTACCAGGAGGTTACTACTCAGGAATCATATCCTATGCGGCTCGACAACTGTGATCAGTTTACATTCCTCCTCAGGAGAAATTAAACTCACATGAAGGCTCCGGCATCACGGGATACTTGAGAAATACCTATATGCACTAGGGGAACTAAGTGGGCAGACTCATAGGACCTTCCTCAGGAAAGTACTAGGAGGCTGACACTTAGGAATCGTATCCTACGTGGCTCAACAACTGTGATCAGTTTACATTCCTCCTCAGGAGAAATTAAACTCACAAGTTGGCTCCAACATCACTGGATACTTGAGAAATACCTATATAAACTAATGGAACTAAGTGAATAGACCCATAGGACCTTCCTCAGGAAAGTACTAGGAGGCTTCCACTTAGGAATCGTATCCCATGTGGCTCAACAACATGTGATCAGTTTACATTCCTCCTCAGGAGAAATTAAACTCACAAGTCGGCTCCGACATCATTGGATACTTACGAAAGAGGTGAGAAGAAAGAATGAAAGTCATTCATAGTGCCTTCCTCCGGAAAGTACCATAAACTCCCTTCAAACTTCGGGATCTCGAACCTCACAAACAGACAACAAGCTCCTAGACTAAGCCTCAATCCACTGCCTCTCTGCAAGCTCCAACAGGACCTCCATCAGCTCCCACCTTCAAGAAGAACCACAAGCCAAGAAACCACAGGAGACTATCTCTGAAGTTCAACCACAGTTGAACTTCAAAGTCAGAAGTCATCAAGACTCCTCCTATCTTCAGGCTCAGACAAATCACATCAAAACATCCTAGAAAAAACTAATAAAAATCTATGGGAAACCTACATGGCTCTAGGATATCATACTGAAAAATCAGAACAAAATTCAACACCAGATGAAAGAATCAAAATCAGCAACACAGGCATGTCCACAAACCAATTTATTCAACATCAATAACAGCGAAAAAATGCAATTAAAATGAAAATGCATGATCAAGCTAATGTTTTTGCACTATAAAATTCTACACTGAATCACGAGTCTACAGAAAAAAGAACGGAATTATTTGACTAAATCTACCATTTTTTACGAATTTTCTAATGATATGCATGCATTGAAAATATTAAAAAAGAAATCAATTAATTGGAAAATATGCACAAAATAGCAAATAAAAATAAAATGCCATTTTTTTATTTTTATTTAATTTTCTTAACATTTTCATGAAATGGCTGAAAAAGAAGAAAAAAACAATTATTCCAAATTTTTATGAATTATTTACAAATATGAAAAGAAATAAAAGAAATTGAGAAAAAAATGAAGTTGAAATAAAACTGGGGGGTCTAAACAGCAGGGAAATCTAGTTATCAATTCATTGGGCCCTGATTTGGGGGGTACTAAAAGTAATAGGGCGCAGGGCCCAGGACTTAATATCAAACAATCAGAAAACAAAACATCTGGGGGGGTGCAGACTTAGCAGATTCCTAGTTGTTATTTCATGATGGGCTTAAACCCAGGGGTGCAGATAGCAAATTGGGCATAGGGCCCAATCTAATCACTCAGTCTCTCACGCACGCTGGGGGGTGGGAATTGAGTAATTGAGGTGTGGTGATCAGTAACTATGCTTGGGCCTAAGCCCAGGGTCTAAACCCTAATCCAATTACAGTTAGACAAAACCAAAATCATCCCCCAAATACTCTGGTACTGTTCACTCTTGGAAACCCTAGCCGTTTCACCATCTTCTTCCTCTATCTAACGCTCTGCAACTCATCAATCTAGCAAACCCTAAACGAAACCAAACCTCACCCAAACACCTCAATCCCTCACAAGAAATCACTGCTCAAGATCTAGCTCAACTACTCACTAAAACAATTAATCAATTAACCCTAATCGTTGAAGGCACAATCTAATCTGAAGAAGAACATGCGAGGAGTTTTAGCAAGCATACCTGGAGATATTTGAGCGAACTGGATCGTATTGGAGAATGAAATCCCTTCAACAAAGATCTCAGTCGCGTACGAAGATGGAGCGAAGGTGAAATTGAAGGATGGCTCTTGAAGATGACGTTCTGGAAAAAAGTTGGAGGAGGATGTTGTTCAAGGTGGTTTCTGGGAATCTTGCTCGAGGAATGATGAAGGTTTAGGATGGCGTTCTGGAAATTCTTTGGCTGAGGATGAAGATTGATGTTGTTCTGAAAAAAACTGATGAAGATTGATATCGTTCTGGAAAAAAATTGATGAAGAACAAAGAGTTTCTGGAGAAATTGATGGAGCTTGTTGTGTTTCTGGAAAAATCTTGGATGAAGGTATGAAGGTTCAAGGTGATTTCTGGAGAAATGTTGCTTGAAGGTTTGATGATTCCGGCGACGATGATGAAGGTGACGGAGGGACGATCGGAGGAAGAAGAAGATAATCTGGTGATTTCCTGGTGTTTGCAGATTCCGGTGGCCGGAGTCTGTTGGCGGTGGCCGGCGGTGAGGGTTCACCGGTTTTGCATGCCGGTCAGGGGAGCTTCCGGTGAGGAGGTGAGGGATGGACGTGTGTCACCGTTGGTGGAGGGAATCTGTGCATGCGTGCCACGTGTGGTGGCGTGGAGAGAGTGAGAGTGAACGCGTGGCGTGCTGGGAAACGAAAAGGTGGGGCCGTTCTGAGTGTGTGGCGTGATTTCAGTGAAACGCGTGGGGGAGTCTGGGAGCTCTGAGTGGCTGTGGTGGCCTGGAGATTGAGAAACGCGTGGGGCCTTTGCATGGCCAACACGTGTCAGCTTTTATTACCCTGGAAACGCGTGGACACTTCTGGAAACTTCCAGGCTTCGCTGGAAAAATTTGGACTGCTTTGGACTTTCTGGATTTGCTGAATTGAGAATTGGGCCTTGACAAAACAAACCCTGGGCCCATTTCGAAAATGAAATAAAAACCTGTAAAACTGAATAAAAAAAAACAGTTAACTAAACCTAATTATATCTAATCAGCACTAATTAATCTAATGATCAACTAATAATCTCTAAACAAAAATTAAAACCCTAATTAATTCCACATCAATCTAATTAAATCTAAAAAAATCAATTAACCTAATTAAACTCTAAAAAGTCAATTAAAGTCTAATTAATTCTATATTTCTACTAATTCTCTATTAACATTCTAATATCACTTAATATCTATTAAAATCCTAATATTAATAAAAGAAACTATATTATTTTCTATATTATCCAAAAACTATTAAACCTATTTAAAATCCATAGAAAAATTCTAAACTATTATTAAAAGAAAAAGCTATATTATTCTAAAAAGATAAAACCATTTAAAATCTTATTTATATTCTAAAAATCTTTTTTAAAAAATCTATAAAATCCTAAAAAGAGAATTAAGCTATTAAAATATTCTATAAACCTATTTAAATTCCAGAAAAATTTATAAAGCCTATTAAAAATTCACAAAAGCCTATAAAAACCCTAAAAATGCAGATGAATGCACAAATGACCGCCATAAAAGCGCACAAGACCAGATCGAATCGAACAGGTATCCCCGGGCATCAGAATATCCTTAAAATCACTGAAAAATCACCGAGGAGCGCACAATTTCCCGAAAATAAAACCCCGATAATCTGGACTGGATCTGCCACATCTGATAGACAAAAATCAAGCTGTAAACTCTGATATCCCCTGTTTGCACAAAAATCACATGTCTGAGCTGCGAATATGAAATTAAACCACGAGTCAGATAGGAGAATCGGTTGGTCAAATTTTAGGGTGCAACAAGGTGTAACACCTTCCAGAAGATGTGCCGTGCGCGTCCCCGAAGCGGGGCGAGTCCTCCTTCTCCAGCAGAGTTCAGTAGTCTCTCCTCCGCGGAATCTGAACGCAAGATGGAGAGCATTGATATGTCTTCCCCAGGTAGAGATGATTCTCTTCCCCAAGCAGACGCATCCTGAAGGAATGTCACCTCATCAGCTGAGTCAAGCACCGAAGAATGGTGTTCCCCCCAGCACTGGGTCACAAGTGCAGATTTCATAGGAATGTTCAGGTGCCGAAGCTCGTGTTTTCCCCAGTAAAGTCACCGAAGCAGGTGTCTTCCCCAGCACCGGGTCACAAGTGCAGGTTTCGTAGGGGATTGTTCGTACGCCGAAATATGCAGTAACTGATGGTGCCAGACTGAAGTCTCAGGCGGAATTGAGATTCCCCACCAGAGTCATGCTCTCTCCTGAAGTCGGATGATTCCCTCTTCCCCAGTAGAGTGTTGGAACGGCTGATGTTGTTTCCCCACAGAGTTATCCTCCCCAGAAAAGTAGCCGAGACGGCCGCGCAGTTCATTCTCGCGATTGATATCAGCAGGTCCAAGTTCTCGTAGAGCTCCGTTCCCCTGCAGCAGTCAGCTGAAGTTGTTTGCCCTGCAGCAGTCAACCGGAAGATCAATTCCCCAGACAGAGTCCGATTGATATTGGCGTGTCCACGTTCTCCTCAGCAGGATGATTCCTCTATCTGAGTAGTGCTTTCTCCTCGACAGGAGAATTCCCCCCTCGGCATTTATTTTGCTGAAGGGATCGCATCATTGTGCATGACTGCATAGCATTTAACACTGCATAGCATTTAACGTTGCATAGATTTGTGCCTGATTGCATGGCATTTAGCATAAACGCATATCATTCCCACCGTGTGGGGCATGGCGCAGAAGCATACGCATCATAAGCATGATCTAGGTTACTATCATTCTTGTCTTACAGGCGTTCCACCAAGAGACCAGTTGCTCAGGACGATTCCTGATATGCTCCCCAGCGAGGTCGTTTTCTTAAGATGATTCTTAAGACCCCGGTGTAATCCCCGCAGTCGCTCGCTCAAGATGATTTTTGAGATCCACAACGAAGTCTGCAGTCCAAGACGATTCTTGGATTCCTCAGCAGGGCCGTTTGCTTAAGATGATTCTTAAGACCGCAGCGCAGGTTCCCGATTGGTTTGCTTAGTATGATTCCTGAGCTCCTCAATAGCGTCCCCAGCAAGAGTTGCCCAGGAAGATTCCTGGAATATCCATAGCAGAATGAAGTCTCCAGAAAGGTTATCAGTTCAGGATGATTCTTGAAGGTGCCCGACGGATTTGTGTGTTCAAGATGATTCTTGAAGTCCTTAGCAGCGTGATATGTCTGCTCCAACAGTGATGTCTAATCTGAAGATTGACTTCGTAAACGCCTGAGGGCGATATCAGAAGGTTCCTGTGGATTCAGATTTCCTTGTTGATGAATCAACGTGTGGCTGAAGACAAGGTTCCAAAGTTTGTAGGATGATCCGTGTTGGCCTGAAGACCAAGTCAGTTGTCCTGAGGTGATGATTGATCGCGATCAAGTGAATAGTGTTTCTTTTGACTGAGGTCGAAGATGTTTCTCCAGCTGAAGCGGAGTTTTGCCTGAAGGCAAAGTGTTTGAATCCCCGTAGAGTCATGAATGGCTCAGGATACCATTTCTTTGACTGAAGTCACAGATTTCCCAAGCTGAAGCGAAGGTGCCTAAGGGCAAGGTTATCCCCAAGGTCATGAATGACCTAGGATTCATTTTTCGGACTGAAGGCCGAAGTATATCCCCGACTGAAGTCTCGGATGCTCTATAGCAGAGGCGGAGTTGCCTGAAGGCAGATCCATGTATCCTTGAAGGCCAAGGACCATTTCTTTAGACTGAAGTCGGAGATGCCTCCTGCAGAGTTGCCGACGGGCAAAGTTTGCATCCTTGAAGGCCAAGGATGTTTTTTCTAGCTGAAGCTGGAATAGCCGACGGGCAGGGTTTCATCTTTCTTCAGAAGAACTTGAAGATTCTCCAGCGGATCTGGAGCGGCCAGGGGCCAGGGTTCCATCCATCTTCAGAAATACTTGAAGATTTTTTCTAGCTGAAGCTGGAAATGGCCAGGGGCCAGGGTTTCATATATCTTTAATGTTGAAGTGCTACGGTGGGCAGCGTGCAGTAGTATTCCGATGTTCGTTATGGTTATGAGGGTGAACCCCAGATCAGACGATGCTCGGTTAAGTCTCTCATTCCCAGCGGAGTAGTTTCAAATACGCAAGTATACCTTTCGTCCCATTTACCAGGGGTGAACCCCAGGTCAGAGTTGTTAAGTGTTGCATTTGTCCGGCGGCGAGGTTGGATGTTTGTTCGACGGCGAGGTTGAACGTTTGGATTTGGCGGCGAGGTCAGATCATCATTTGTCCGGCGGCGAGGTTGGATGTTTGTTCGACGGCGAGGTTGAACGTTTGGATTTGGCGGCGAGGTCAGATCATCATTTGTCCGGCGGCGAGGTTGGATGTTTGTTCGACGGCGAGGTTGAACGTTTGGATTTGACGACGAGGTCAGATCATCATTTGTCCGGCGGCGAGGTTGGATGTTTGTTCGACGGCAAGGTTGAACGTTTGGATTTGACGGCGAGGTCAGATCATCATTTGTCCGGCGGCGAGGTTGGATGTTTGTTCGACGGCGAGGTTGAACGTTTGGATTTGACGGCGAGGTCAGATCATCATTTGTCTGGCGGCGAGGTTGGATGTTTGTTCGACGGCGAGGTTGAACGTTTGGATTTGACGGCGAGGTCAGATCATCATTTGTCCGGCGGCGAGGTTGAACGCTTGTATTTGACGGCGAGGTCAGATGATGTTTGTCCAGCGGCGAGGTTGGATATTTGGATTTGACGGCGAGGTCAGATCATCAGTTGTCCGGCGGCGAGGTTGGATGTTTGTTTGACGGCGAGGTCAGACTCTTTAAATCCTCAGTAGAGATGATGTTTGTACGACGGCGATGTCGAGTGTCTCTAAGAGGATGTTTGTTTCCGACGGCGATGTCAGATTCAGTTCTCCAGCAGTGATGTTGGATGGTTCGTTCTCCAGCGGCGATGTTGGGTATTTTGACAGATTTAGTTCTCCAGCGGCGATGCGGGGTATTCTGTCAGATTCAGTTCTCCAGCAGTGATGTTGGATGGTTCGTTTTCCAGCGGCGATGTTGGGTATTTTGACAGATTTAGTTCTCCAGCAGCGATGCGGGGTATTCTGTCAGATTTAGTTCCCCAGCGGCGATGCAGGGTATGTTGATTATCCGACAGCGATGTCAGATGTAGTTCTCCAGCGGCGATGCGGGGTACTTTGTTCAGAGATGTATTTTCTCAAGCGGCGATGCGGGGTATTTTGTTCAGTATTGTATTCTCTCCAGCGGCGATGCGGGGTATTTTGTTCAGTGTTGTATTCTCTCCAGCGGCGATGCGGGGTATTTTGTTCAGTATTGTATTCTCTCCAGCGACGATGTTGGGTATTTTGGTGATTCAGGTTTAGGTCTCCGGCGGCGATGTTGGACGCTTGTTTCCCCGAGTTGTGGTTGTTCTTGACGGTGATGTCAGGTGATTTGGTGTTCCAACGGCGATGTTGGGCGTTCCTCAGAATCTTGTCTGACGGTAATGTCAGGCAGTTTAGTCTTCCAGCGGCGATGTTGGGTGTTGTGGTTGTCTGAAGGCAACATCAGAAGAAGTTAACGTGGATAACTGGCGGCGATGTCAGATCAGTATCTCTCCAGCTAGCTGCCGTGCAGCTAGCATTGCAATATTCGAAGATTTGTTCCCCGCAGAGTACCGTGTGCTCGTGCAGTTGGCAAATTTTCGGGTTTACCGGTATTCAATCGTCTCGCACCTTGATTGGTTGAGAGTCGTTCGCTTCTCACCCAGTCAGGTTCAAGCCGTTTGAATAGGGGCAGCTGTTGCACCCCAAAATTTGACCAACAATTATTTATCCATCTAGTGTTTGAAAGTTGATACCTTCACCAGAAAGTTCAAGAGATCCTCAGAGGAGTGGGTTGAAACCAGGGTTGTGTGCTTCATAGCTTGAGAGTTGTGGATGCTCCTCAGATGATTCTGAGACTTTGAGAATGAACTTGATGCTTTGAGAAAGTGTATGAGATGTCTTGATAGCCATCATGAAGCCCAGAGAGGTCATTATGCAAGAATTCAGAAGATTCAACCATGAATGGTAGAATTAGGGTTTTGACTGGGTCAACCCTAGGATAACTGAAGATTTGGAGAAGGTTGAGACCTAATCCAAGGGCCATGAGATCATGGAATGATGCATAGAGATGTTATAAAGATGATTCCTAGACCAACTCATCATGATTGAGGAGTTTGGGAGGTTTCATGTCAGGGTTTCCAAGGATTGTCAGTGAAAAAACCCTAATTTGATCCCTATCTTCCAGGCAGTTTTAGCTCAAGATGTGATTGATATCTCATCTTCCCCACAACATGAATGTTGTAGAGCTTGTTCTTAGCTTTAATTTGAGTGGTGGAAGTCGTTGATAGGAGTTTCAGAGCTCAAGTTATGGTTTTGACAAATTACAGGTCAGCAGAGGTGTGTGAATCTGGGTCCTTGAAAGTCACCCAACTTGCAGACAACTTTTGCCCTAGTAGGATGATTCCTATGATCTCTTGGTCAACATGTATGTTGGAGGGCATCTTCTTAGCTTTAATTTGAGTGGTAGAAGTCCTTGATAGGATTTGTGGAACTCAACTTATGGTTTGAACAAGACAAGGGTATTTTGGTTATTTGTCAGTTATAGGTCATTTTAAGCAAAGGCCATATCTCCTATTTCCAAGCCTCAAATGGAAAAACTCAAAACATGAAAGTTGTTCAAAAGGTGGTTTTAAGTCTAGAAAGAAGGTCATGAATTGTTGGAAAAGCTCATAGAATGGATTTGCATGATTGGTTAAAAATGAACTAAAAATGGCTTATAAGTTTAAAAAGTTGAATTTGAAAATTGGTTTGGAAGATCTAGGAATCCAAAATAGGTCATCCAATATATCATTTTGATTGGAAACATCATTTTAAAAACAATGGTTCAAGTAGAATTTTTATTTGAGGCTTAGAAATGGGGGTTACTTTGTAATTCTCATTCTTGCATAATAAGGCACCTAAACAAAACCTCACAAAAAGCAAAGTTTAGCTTGTTTTTCACTCATTCTTTCTCAATATCTCTTGTAAGGAGATTTTAAAGTCCATTTGGCAAGGCTAAGGCATGAGATAATGGATGTTCAATGTATCATTCCATGAGAAGTTCTAAAACTTTCTAACACTTTCCACAAGCTTCTAGGTGTATCTAGATCATTCCATGGATTGCTATAAGAAAGGTGAAACTCAATGTGGCCAGGGTTGGTGATCATTGTTGATGAGAGGTGAGATTAGAGTGTGAAAAGTGAAGATTCTTCCATTTGCAATTTCACATCAAACCTTCATTCTCTTCAATCTCCATTCATCTCTCCTCCACAAACCTATTCTTCTGATCATTGTGATTGATTACATGCTGAGGTAGAAGAAGATCCGTGGAAGTTTGAAGCTGTTTTGAGGAAATTGCAAGAAGTGCATTTTGATATCAAACACAAGATTCAAGCCTTGTTCAGCCATCTAGTTGCATACAGAATCCATATTGGCCCCTGAGGATCAAACAAGGAAGGTTTCAGGCACTGAATTGTAGGAAAACCATAGCCACCATTAAAGATTGACAGGTTGGTAATCTTGCTCGAATCTCCTAATTTATGTGCATTCTACCATAGTTATAGGTTTAGACTGGTTAAGCTAGGCTAGAGGACTTTATTCTGAGAATTAGGGGAAGGATCATGAGGTTTCGAGGCAGGGTACAATTTCTTGCAGAATGAATAACAAGCAATTTTGTGTGCATCAATGGATATGAGATAGTGTAGAATGGTTAGGGAAATGTGTAGAATAATCCTGGATCATTAGTTTGAAGTTCCATTAAGTTTGATAGCAGAGGAAAGAAATGGAACCTTGATGATGAAGCTTTCTGTTAGGATGATTCAAGAGGTTTCAGTGAAAACTATGCATAGCATCGTGTTCAGGGTGATTGATAGTGCAACTTTGCTTTTGGAAGCTCATGAATTCATGGAGAAATCAGTGAGAACGATCAGGTTGAAGATCCTTGCATGGGGTAAGGGTTTCTGCAAACCCTAGGGTTCAGTTGGGGACGATGAAGGTCCACCGTTGGATTGCCTCAGACCCTTGACCAATTCCATCCATCGCACGGCCCATATTTGATTTCAAAATGGAGGGAAGACTGAAGCACAAAACGCAGCGTATCATTTAGCCAAACGCACCGTTTTAATTGAATAAGGGAACTGGGCTAAGCAACTTATTTCTATTCCCACCCCCAGACTTGGCCCAATGATCAGAAATAACTGGGGCGTGTTACTTTTCTCACCCCCTCCCATTTTATTTCTTATTCTTTTATTTTTTAATTTCTTTTAATTCTTGGCATCTTATAAAATTCATAAAAAATATAAAAATCAATATTTTTCATTTCTTCTTTTTTTCACATAATCATGATTTTGTCTAGAAAATTAATAAAAAATAAAATTCCATTTTATTTTTAGTTTAATATTTTTTAGCATATTTTCTTGTAAATAGTACATTTAATTGATTTTGGTTAACCTTTGATTTTGTACAATTTGTTTTAGGACTTTCCCTTAGGGTTTTTGAGCCATTCTTTTTGGAATAATTAGGTATTGAACCCTAGTTTCATGTAGGATTTAATTCTCAATTTTTAGATTAAAATTTGATGTAGTTTGATTGTTAGACATTTAGGTGCTCTAATTAGGGTTTTAGGTTGTATAGATAGACTTGAACAAATTTGTTTTGGGGTTTATAGGCCAAATTAGTGTATGGGGAATATATGGGTTAAGGGTAAGTATGTATAGAGTCCCCTAGAATTTTGCTAGAATATTGTATGGTGTTTTAGTATTTTTCATTGATTTTTGAATGTAGGGATAGTATGTGTGTTGCTTAAAGGCATAGTTTGTATTGTTGTGTTTGATTTTCTTCTCCTGTGAGTGTGTGAGCTTGGAGATTGAGTTGGAGACCTTGTGGATCATCATGGAAGCTTTGAAGACCTTGCAGAGGAGTTTAGATAGCTTTTGTTGTTTTGTTTATAGGATCATAAGTGCATAGGTAGAGCATTAGATAGAATGATTTCATTCACTAAACAAGGAGTGTTTTGTTCACCTCCTCTCTTCTCTGTGACATAAAGTCCCTTAAGGGTATTCACCTCTCTCCTTTGGAGGGATTAGTGACCTTACCCTTTGAGGTAGAACTTTGAGAGAGCCTTTCCCTTTGATGTTAAGTCCTCAATGGCATCCTTTGGAAGTCAGTGAGTACTGTAACATCCTCACCTCATCTTGTTGACTGAATCTTGTTTGCTGGAGCATTTGAGCCCTTGAAGATAGAAGCTGAAGCTTTGAAGAGGATGATTCCTTGAAGATTGTTGAAGTCTGAAGACTTTGTGAAGATCAAGCTAATGCCTGAAGATCCCTGAAGATAGTGAAGCCTGAAGGTAGAGCTGATCAAGGGGAGCTGAAGCTCAGAGGAGAAGATGAGTTGATACTCATGTTGTAAGGTTGATACCTGGGAAGCAGTTGATGATTGAAGTCTGAAGACTGGGTTGCTGATGGAGGAGCTGAGGCTTTCTTCTGTTTTCTTTGATGTATTGTGTGTTTTGTCTGATTTGTCTGTTGCATTAGACTAAGCTCATCTAGAACAAGTTCAGTCTAAGAGCATGAGTACCTCTGGTTGTATTGTTACTGCTTGGCTTTGCTTGCGGGTATTCGGTAGAGCCCAGCTCCCTTTCCCATGTGTTTATTATTGCTTGATAGCATGATTTCACTTCTTTTACCTGTATGACTGCAGTTTATTGTTTATTGCTTGATAGCAAGTTGTTTATTTTCAGTATGATTACTGTTATTTCATGACTGGCTTGAGGTCGAGACGAGCTTGTGGAGGCTGAAGCCCCACACCCATTTCCTCCCTCACTTGCATTGCATGCATTTTACTGTTAAGCTGATGCTTTGTCTGTTTGGTGTATCATTGATATGATCCCTTAGGACTCTCATTTCCTTTGATAAGGATTTGATGATAGATTTTTAGGTTGAAACCTATGCATGACAACTTCTAGGAGTTCCCTGTTCAAACCTCAACCATAGGATGAATCCATGGCATGATAACAGTAGGACTTGATAGTCTCCCTCCTAGTTGGGCCTGTTCTCTTCTCATCTCGAAGCAGTTTAAAATACAGTAATCATGAATGATTTCTTTCGTACGCTACGAGCCTTAAGCTATCTGAGAAAGGATTGTGGGAGAGTTTCTTTCTCACAGTCTGGATGTTTAGTATGGTACCCTTTGGGTGACATGCGACGCATTCACTCTCAGGTCATAGTCTCTAGTGCGGTTGAAATCGCATACACAATAAAAAAACACTTCTGTTAGGAGATAACCCGTAGTTTCCCGAACTATGTTTGCTCTGATCTTCCATGCTGTGTGGAAGTACGTAGGCATGGGATGAGATATCCTAGCGAGCAACCTTTCCCCGTAATCCTTCGTAGGCCGAACTACGTTGACTCTGATTTCTCATTCTCTGATGAGAATACGTAGGCATAAAGTGCGACGCTTTGCCGAGTCATTTTTCTTTTCTTTTTCAGCCAGCCTTGATAGGTAGATAGATTATAACCAACCCGTCCAAGTAAACAAACAAGCGAGGATCCCGTCGAGTACGACGGACGTGAGGGGTGCTAATACCTTCCCCTTGCGTAACCGACTCCCGAACCCAGACAATGGTTGCGATGACCTTGTCTTACCCTTATTCGTCAGGTTTTTCCGATTGTTTCCTTTCCCGCTCTGAGGGATAAATAACGAAAGGTGGCGACTCTTCTGTCATGTCGGCACCTTATTTTCGCGCAAGCGACAGCCATCAAGTTGGGAGGAAAATTTATGACATCGCCGTCGGACTTCGTCATCAAGTCATTGTTGGACTTCATCATCAAGTCAGTAAGAACGTTTGGCATCACTGCCGGACTTCTTCATCAAGTCGAAAGGAAAACTTGGCGTCGCCGCCAGACTTCGTCATCAAGTCTATAGGAAATACATTTGGCATTGCTGCCTGAAACTTGCTAGGGATAGAACTTCCTGACATCTCTGTCTGACTTACTCATCAAGTCTAAGGGAAATTTCAGACTCCGCTGGGGATTCTAGAGAACTTCCTCCAGTAACTCCATCAAGTATCGACCTCAAGTAAAAGGGAAACATCTGACATCACCGTCAATCCTTTGTTGGGGATAACTTTCTTGATCTCGCCACTAGTCATCTATGAAGTTGGTAACCAACTACTGACATCTCCGCCAAATAAAGCATGAAGCTGATAAACCTCTGACATTGTCGTTGAGCAATCTTCTCTGATAACCTCCTGACATCACCGCCATATAAATGGAGAATCACAATCTTGGTAAACGTTTGACATCACCTTCAGATATCCATAAACACATCATTTGAATTGGATAGCTACTAACATCGTCGTCATACCCTTGCAAAGAGAAGCTTCAACCATACTACTCTGAGGAGAAATAAAGAGAAATTTAACCAAATAACTCTGCTGAGGATTCTGAAGAACTTATCTGAACAACGTTGTAACACCCCATTTCTATACCCCCAAAACGTATAAATCATATAGGCACAAATTCAAATTTTCATCAGAGTATAATTAAAACATGGTATAAAAGGAGCATGTCACACAATTCATGAAATAAAACATACAACACCTGCTCAATAGAGATATGCAACAGTGGGGTAACTTCAACAGAGGAACTTAGTCCTTACACCCACGTCTCAATATTTAGAATAACAGCAGAAACATCTAAACTTTGAATCATTTTAAACATATAATCATGTAATACATATTATCGAGTTTGATTCACCACATCATTCATGTTTACATTAACATTTGTCAACAAATACATATAAAAAATGCATCCCAAAAGAATACTATACAATCCTAACTACCCGGTGCTACATATCAGAGCTAACCGACCAAAAGAATGAAGCTATACTTCACAAAAGACCTCCATATTACTACTATTTATTTTATTATTATATTCACACCAATTCACCACCAATAATCCTCCCATATCAGGGACACCCACCAATCATTATCAAACACACCCCCACCAAAGGGCACACCAACATATAATAATTAAAATAGTAATAAAATGACTAAATAATTAAAATGGGTGTTACAAATTGCACCATCTTTGGCTGTGGTTTCTTGTACTTGGTTTAATGACTTGCACAAACTCCATAATGTCTCTCAAGACTTCCCATGAGCTCTCCCAATAGATTCTATCCATACCCATGGACTCATAGCCTCCTGATGACTTTCATTGACCCCCAAGATAGGAGATACAATCATTTTGACCATCCACTCTTTCAATGAACTTTGACTTCTTTCTAAGGGCTTGGTGAGGGTGATAACTTGAATATAGATTCTTGATTAGCCCTAGAACCTTTGGTAGCCTCTTCTCAATAGGCATATATCTTGATCCCCTGCACAAATGACAATGCAATGCATATGCTAATGCTACAATGAATGCAATGAAACATAAGCTAGGTAAAGAAAAAGGTTGGGCAAATTTTATGGTGCAACAGCTGCCCCTATTCAAACGGCTTGGACCTGACTGGATGAGAAGCGAACAACTCTCAAATAATCCAGGTGAAAGACGGTTAAATACCAACAAACTCGGAAATTTGCCAACCGTAAAAGTAAACGGTACTCTGATTGGTAGAAGATCTCCGAAAACTGAAATGATAATTGCACGACAACTCGCTGGTGAATTATTAATTCAAATCTTTGATACTATGCCTGAAATATTATCTGACACCACCGTCAGGCTTCAATGCCAAATTGGGAAGAAACAACTAATTACTCAATCATTGATAAAGGATAGCTGATTTTGCCGTCAGGCACTCTGCATCAAACTGGAAAAATTTCATAACATCGCTGTCGGACTTCGTCATCAAGTCGGAGAAACATTTCTGTCAAACTTCGTCATCAAGTTGGGAGGAAAACTTCTGTTGAACTTCGTCATCAAGTTGGGAGGAAAATTTCTGTTGAACTTCGTCATCAAGTTGGGAGGAAAATTTCTGACATCGCCGTCGGACTTCGTCATCAAGTCATTGTTGGACTTCATCATCAAGTATGTAAGAACGTTTGGCATCACTGCCGGACTTCTTCATCAAGTCGAAAGGAAAACTTGGCGTCGCCGCCAGACTTCGTCATCAAGTCTGTAGGAAATACATTTGGCATTGCTGCCTGAAACTTGCTAGGGATAGAACTTCCTGACATCTCTGTCTGACTTCCTCATCAAGTCTAAGGGAAATTTCAGACTCCGCTGGGGATTCTAGAGAACTTCCTCCAGTAACTCCATCAAGTATCGACCTCAAGTCAAAGGGAAACATCTGACATCACCGTCAATCCTTTGTTGGGGATAACTTTCTTGATCTCGCCACTAGTCATCTATGAAGTTGGTAACCAACTACTGACATCTCCGCCAAATAAAGCATGAAGCTGATAAACCTCTGACATTGTCGTTGAGCAATCTTCTCTGATAACCTCCTGACATCACCGCCATATAAATGGAGAATCACAATCTTGGTAAACTTTTGACATCACCTTCAGATATCCATAAACACATCATTTGAATTGGATAGCTACTAACATCGTCGTCAGACCCTTGCAAAGAGAAGCTTCAACCATACTACTCTGAGGAGAAATAAAGAGAAATTTAACCAAATAACTCTGCTGAGGATTCTGAAGAACTTATCTGAACAACGTTGTAACACCCCATTTCTATACCCCCAAAACGTATAAATCATATAGGCACAAATTCAAATTTTCATCAGAGTATAATTAAAACATGGTATAAAAGGAGCATGTCACACAATTCATGAAATAAAACATACAACACCTGCTCAATAGAGATATGCAACAGTGGGGTAACTTCAACAGAGGAACTTAGTCCTTACACCCACGTCTCAATATTTAGAATAACAGCAGAAACATCTAAACTTTGAATCATTTTAAACATATAATCATGTAATACATATTATCGAGTTTCTCATTCATGTTTACATTAACATTTGTCAACAAATACATATAAAAAATGCATCCCAAAAGAATACTATACAATCCTAACTACCCGGTGCTACATATCAGAGCTAACCGACCAAAAGAATGAAGCTATACTTCACAAAAGACCTCCATATTACTACTATTTATTTTATTATTATATTCACACCAATTCACCACCAATAATCCTCCCATATCAGGGACACCCACCAATCATTATCAAACACACCCCCACCAAAGGGCACACCAACATATAATAATTAAAATAGTAATAAAATGACTAAATAATTAAAATGGGTGTTACAAATTGCACCATCTTTGGCTGTGGTTTCTTGTACTTGGTTTAATGACTTGCACAAACTCCATAATGTCTCTCAAGACTTCCCATGAGCTCTCCCAATAGATTCTATCCATACCCATGGACTCATAGCCTCCTGATGACTTTCATTGACCCCCAAGATAGGAGATACAATCATTTTGACCATCCACTCTTTCAATGAACTTTGACTTCTTTCTAAGGGCTTGGTGAGGGTGATAACTTGAATATAGATTCTTGATTAGCCCTAGAACCTTTAGTAGCCTCTTCTCAATAGGCATATATCTTGATCCCCTGCACAAATGACAATGCAATGCATATGCTAATGCTACAATGAATGCAATGAAACATAAGCTAGGTAAAGAAAAAGGTTGGGCAAATTTTATGGTGCAACAGCTGCCCCTATTCAAACGGCTTGGACGTGACTGGATGAGAAGCGAACAACTCTCAAATAATCCAGGTGAAAGACGGTTAAATACCAACAAACTCGGAAATTTGCCAACCGCAAAAGTAAACGGTACTCTGATTGGTAGAAGATCTCCGAAAACTGAAATGATAGTTGCACGACAACTCGCTGGTGAATTATTAATTCAAATCTTTGATACTATGCCTGAAATATTATCTGACACCACCGTCAGGCTTCAATGCCAAATTGGGAAGAAACAACTGATTACTCAATCATTGATAAAGGATAGTTGATTTTGCCGTCAGGCACTCTGCATCAAACTGGAAAAATTTCTTGACATCGCTGTCGGACTTTGTCATCAAGTCGGAGAAACATTTCTGTCAAACTTCGTCATCAAGTTGGGAGGAAAACTTCTGTTGAACTTCGTCATCAAGTTGGGAGGAAAATTTCTGTTAAACTTCGTCATCAAGTTGGGAGGAAAATTTCTGACATCGCCGTCGGACTTCGTCATCAAGTCATTGTTGGACTTCAACATCAAGTCGGTAAGAACGTTTGGCATCACTGCCGGACTTCTTCATCAAGTCGAAAGGAAAACTTGGCGTCGCCGCCAGACTTCGTCATCAAGTCTATAGGAAATACATTTGGCATTGCTGCCTGAAACTTGCTAGGGATAGAACTTCCTGACATCTCTGTCTGACTTACTCATCAAGTCTAAGGGAAATTTCAGACTCCGCTGGGGATTCTAGAGAACTTCCTCCAGTAACTCCATCAAGTATCGACCTCAAGTAAAAGGGAAACATCTGACATCACCGTCAATCCTTTGTTGGGGATAACTTTCTTGATCTCGCCACTAGTCATCTATGAAGTTGGTAACCAACTACTGACATCTCCGCCAAATAAAGCATGAAGCTGATAAACCTCTGACATTTTCGTTGAGCAATCTTCTCTGATAACCTCCTGACATCACCGCCATATAAATGGAGAATCACAATCTTGGTAAACGTTTGACATCACCTTCAGATATCCATAAACACATCATTTGAATTGGATAGCTACTAACATCGTCGTCATACCCTTGCAAAGAGAAGCTTCAACCATACTACTCTGAGGAGAAATAAAGAGAAATTTAACCAAATAACTCTGCTGAGGATTCTGAAGAACTTATCTGAACAACGTTGTAACACCCCATTTCTATACCCCCAAAACGTATAAATCATATAGGCACAAATTCAAATTTTCATCAGAGTATAATTAAAACATGGTATAAAAGGAGCATGTCACACAATTCATGAAATAAAACATACAACACCTGCTCAATAGAGATATGCAACAGTGGGGTAACTTCAACAGAGGAACTTAGTCCTTACACCCACGTCTCAATATTTAGAATAACAGCAGAAACATCTAAACTTTGAATCATTTTAAACATATAATCATGTAATACATATTATCGAGTTTGATTCACCACATCATTCATGTTTACATTAACATTTGTCAACAAATACATATAAAAAATGCATCCCAAAAGAATACTATACAATCCTAACTACCCGGTGCTACATATCAGAGCTAACCGACCAAAAGAATGAAGCTATACTTCACAAAAGACCTCCATATTACTACTATTTATTTTATTATTATATTCACACCAATTCACCACCAATAATCCTCCCATATCAGGGACACCCACCAATCATTATCAAACACACCCCCACCAAAGGGCACACCAACATATAATAATTAAAATAGTAATAAAATGACTAAATAATTAAAATGGGTGTTACAAATTGCACCATCTTTGGCTGTGGTTTCTTGTACTTGGTTTAATGACTTGCACAAACTCCATAATGTCTCTCAAGACTTCCCATGAGCTCTCTGTCGCACCTCGAAAAATCACTTTCGAAAATACGACCCTCGCGCGAAAGGGCGCGGAAGTTGCGGTTCGACAGAGTCGCCACCGAACTTTATTTTTCCCGAATAGACGGGAGAGGAAAATATCGAGAAAACCTCTTAAAACGAAAAGGATAGGAACAGGGCTGTCGCAACCAAGTTCCGGGTTCGGGAGTCGGTTACGTGAGGGGAAGGTATTAGCACCCCTCACGTCCGTCGTACTCGACGGGAACCTCTTAAGGTAATTGTGGGGAGTGTTGTTTAGGTTTACTTGTTTTCTCGTTGATAAGGTAGAATTGGTAGGTTAAAAGGTTAGAGACGCAAAGGGGAGATGAGTGGTTAGAAGATAGGGTGCTCGCCAAGGATTGGGGCCCTTGTGCCTACGTATGCTCATTCGGACGAGAATGAGAAATCAGAGCGTCGTAGTTCGACTACGGGAAAAGGTGGGGGAAAAACGGAAGATGGATAGAAGTGTGCTCGCCAAGATCATCGCAATCTTGTGCCTACGTATCTTGTATTCAAGAATGAATAAAGAATCAGAGCGTCCGTAGTTCGTGGTAACAACCACGAAAATATGAGGTTTGAAATGGGTTGAAGTTGAGAGTTGGATATTTTGAAATCGAAAGAATGAACTAATAACAACTCGGGGGCGTGCCCAAGAGCTACTCGTTCGAATATTCAAAGAATGCTAGATTCTAAGAATATCCCTCTTTCGTAAGTTTTGAAATGATTGAATCGAAGAATGGCATGCGAGGCCAAAAGGGAATTGTTTTGAACTGGTTCGACGACGTGTCGAAGATTTGATTGACGGTGGAACTGGCTTGACGACGTGTCAAGGGTTAAGGTTGTGAGAAACGATATTAGTCCCTGAGGGTGCTCCTAATATCGAGACCACGAGGAATTGTGAATGTGTGCGAAATGTGGGTTGCGAATGCGTACGAGCACTCGACTTAAGAGAATGTTTGAAAATGTTTGAGTTTGAAAAAGGCGAAAGGTTGAGTGAATAACGACCCAAAGGGCGTGCTTCGAGAGCTATTCACTCGAAAATTCAGGGAATGCTAGACTCCAAGAATCTCCTTCTTTCGAGGTTTGAAACGGAAAGAAAATAGTTTGGAAAATGATTTGAAGTGAAATGGGGTATGAAAATAGTTTAAGGTACGAGATGTGAGGGTGTGAGATTGGATTTGAAAATGAGAGAAATGACAATTATTTGATAAATGAGACGCGGGCCTCACAACCAATTAATTGGGGCATTACCGAAATGCTGGATCTCAACGACACCTTTTTCATTTGGAGAATACTTGAATGAACGATAGAAATATCACACAGAATGCTTGATTCCTATAATATTTCTTTGTCCAAGATAAAAACGTATTTTAAAACCAAAAGTCGAATGCCACTACCCAAGGTGTACACCTTAATAGTGATCACTCAAGAACTTAAGAGGTGCTATACCTTAAGAGCTCAATTTTCGATATTTGAATTAAGAGTTTTGAAAAAACTTAATAGAGTTTTAAAAGTGTATTTTGAAATGACTATAGATCCTTGTTTGAAAAAATTTTAAAAATATCAATGTAAAAAAAAAACCCATTAATAATACTGAATAAAAGGTGATTTTTGGTTTAGAAAATAAATTGAATGAAGATTAGGAAAGTTATTAGTTTTGAGGATGGTTTTGATTTAATTTAAGAAATAATGTTTGAATAAACAATGAATATATTACACAGAGTGCTAGACTCCTATAATATATTTTTGTTCAAATAATTAAGAGCATAACGAAAAACGAACAATATTATCCAAGGCGTACGCCCCAATAATAATTATTCAAAAACTCAAGAGGTGCTAGACCTTAAGAGTTTAGTTTTCGTGATTTAATTCGAAAATGATTTTAGTGTTGAAAATAAATTAGATTAAGAATTTAGTGTATAATTAATCATATTTGAAAATACTCCTTAAAATTGTCCATGGTTTTTTTTAGAAAATAACTTGAATTGTCTTCAATTAATTAGTGTGTTGAATAAAATCTTCTAATTTGAAAAAAAAAAGCTTACTAAATTGATTTAAGATAAATTGTCAATTACTAGTAAAAATTAAGATCTAAATAAAAACACTTATACTAAAACATTGAGCTAATCAATAAGAACCAAGTTGAGTGTGAATGATGAGTCTTTCTTAACCAACCTAAACTAAATGAACGTGACCTGTTCACCTGCATAATATCAATATTAGTATAACCAAAATGACGGCGGAAAATCTGTAACAGCCACACCAAAAGAGTAACTTGAAAATCTAAAAAACTCATGTAATGGCTAGCAATCATTTTGAACTACCCGTGGAATCTCTCAAAACACAACACAATACCAAAATCGGACAAGGATGGACGCCGCCGAACTCAACCGCAACTTACTAATGATGTCGAAATTCATAAACCAAAATGCAAACAAAACAATATAATAAGAACCAAAGCTCACACCCCCCAGGAGGCAATGATCAAACCGTGCTACAACTGCATCGGCCTATTCATCAGCATAATATAATTTTTCTAATTACAAATTCTAATAGGATTAACACTGGTTAATCTGCTATTGTAGGGAAAATACATGACGTTGGATGCTTCACAGAAGTAGCAAGGATTAACCGAAACATTGCAACAACTTATTTTGCAAAAAAAACAATCACAACCACACAAAGTTCATACGGGTCCGCCACTTTCGGTGCAGCCGGTAAACATACAGAACAAATTCAGTGTTATATACGCATTTACAATCTTAACCAGAAAATGACAGCACAAACACAAAGTAACAAATCTGTTTTTTTTTTTTCAACAAAACCAAACCTGAATAAACGATTTTTGTTCAAAGGCATAGTGGTTTAATGCAAACCGAGTTTATTCATATCAAAATATATTTTGAACCGACAGTTTTGAACCAAATACAAACTAACAAAACACAAACCTCAAAACAACATACTTCGCCAAAATACATAACAGAACTAGAAAAAATGATTTTCGAAGTACTATGAATCCAAAATCAACATTATGTTCATGCTGAGGCACGATAAACCAGAACAAAAACTTAAATATTAACCAAGAATAAAGGGCTCGTTTTAGTGTTACCATACGCCTCTCAATCTGCTTTGTTCAAATCTTCAACTCAGATAGGATCTTCACAACCAACAAAGAAAAAACCAACCAAAATGGACTTGAATGGTAACTTCTGTCGCGGTTGCCAGCTGGGATACTGCTCACACTTTGTTGAAGTATCGCCGCTGCTAAGGTTGTTGTTGACTCCGCTGCAGTTGGAAAGAAAAGACCTCGATGCTACGACTTCGTCAGCTAGATGTATTGAACGGTGTTGAAGCCGAGCTAACACACGATGAATTCCCAAAAAGGGTCGAACGAAACTGCAACTGAACAGAGCAAAGGTGAGCGATTTTGTTCGTTATTGCTTGAAACATTCTGGTGTTTGCCGTTTTGTGGCTTTTGGCAAGTTGCGGCGTTATCCTTTGCAAGCGGAAACCAGTAATATCGAAAGTCGTTGCCGAAAGGTTGAGGGAAGAGGGTTTTACTCCAGATCAAATTTATTTCGAAACAGGGCAATATTTGGCTGATGATAGTGAGCTCGGTGAGGGATGATTGCTGAGGGCGGCGGTGTTTTAAGGTCTCTTAGGGTTTGGGGCTTCGGCGGAAAGAGAATTGGGGGACTTGATGATGACGAAATGGGTAAGAAAAATAACTGAAGCACGGAGGGTAGTGACAAGGGTGAAGTCGCGAGGGATCGTGGTGAAAAGTTTGTGAGGGTTTTGGATCTTAGGCAGTTTGGCGGCGCCGTTTTGGAGAGTTGGAAGAGAGAATGAACAGTGCCTCCTTTAGGTTTTCCTTCTGCCTCTTTTAAAGCCAACCGAAAGGGCCTCCCAACATTTGGGCCTCTCGTTCAAACTCCTGCCCTTCTTTTCTTTTCTCTTTTTTTATTTTTTCTCAAATTAATTAATTATTAAAACAATATAAATTAACATGGGTGTAATTAAATAATATATAACTATTAACAATAATTATAATAACAACAAATAAATGCTAAAAAAGAGTTAATTAAATAAAAATTGATAAATACACAAAATATTTATTATTATTAGAAATATTTTTTCAAAAGGAAAATCTTAAGAAATTAAAAAAGAATAAAATATTCACCAAAAAGGTTTTTTTTTAGGCCACGTGTCACGCCTTAATTGGTCAGAAAGAAATTTTTTGAAAAACGCCCAATTTCGGGTGAGCACGTGCCCAAACGGCATGAAACAATAAATGCGAAAATATATACAAAAAGGGTAGGACAAATTTAGGGTATGACAGATGCCCCTATCTAATCGACTTAAACCTAGGAGAATGAACTGCATTGGCACTCATATTCTTGAGGTAGAAGTCTATTAGATATAAAAAGACCCTAAATTTGTCCGAAAGAAAAAGAGATATTTGAGAATTGAAAATGCTGGATGATGTAAACCTCTGAGTAAGCTGGCACAAGTCGTCATCACCAAAAGGATGATGGGATGAAACACACACAGCTATTACCACCAAAAGGATGGTAAAGCAAAGCATATTCGCAAAATCTGACATTAATGACTATGACAGACCCCTCATCAAAAGGATGACGGAGCGAGACAAACAAAATTCGCACAATCCATCATTAATGACCATGATAGACCCCCCCACCAAAAGGATGACGGAGCGAGACACACGCCAAACAATATTGCACAATCTATCATTAATGACCATGATAGACCCAACACCAAAAGGATGATGGAGCGAAACACAAAGCAAAAACGCACAATCTATCATTAATGACCATGATAGACCCCTCCATCAAAAGGATGATGGAGCGAAACACAAATAAACACAATCTATCACTAATGACCATGATAGACCCCTCCATCAAAAGGATGATGGAGCGAAACACAAACCAAACAATATCGCACAATCTATCATTAATGACCATGATAGACCCTCATCAAAAGGATGATGGAGCGAAACACAAAGCAAAAACGCACAATCTATCATTAATGACCATGATAGACCCCTCCATCAAAAGGATGATGGAGCGAAACACAAATAAACACAATCTATCACTAATGACCATGATAGACCCCTCCATCAAAAGGATGATGGAGCGAAACAAAAACCAAACAATATCGCACAATCTATCATTAATGACCATGATAGACCCTCATCAAAAGGATGACGGAGCGAAAACACAAAACAAATCGCACAATCTATCACTAATGACCATGATAGACCCCTCCATCAAAAGGATGACGGAGTGGAACACAACTCAAATACAATCTATCACTAATGACCATGATAGACCCCTCCATCAAAAGGATGATGGAGCGAAACACAAACCAAACAATATCGCACAATCTATCATTAATGACCATGATAGACCCTCATCAAAAGGATGATGGAGCGAAACACAAAGCAAAAACGCACAATCTATCATTAATGACCATGATAGACCCCTCCATCAAAAGGATGATGGAGCGAAACACAAATAAACACAATCTATCACTAATGACCATGATAGACCCCTCCATCAAAAGGATGATGGAGCGAAACAAAAACCAAACAATATCGCACAATCTATCATTAATGACCATGATAGACCCTCATCAAAAGGATGACGGAGCGAAAACACAAAACAAATCGCACAATCTATCACTAATGACCATGATAGACCCCTCCATCAAAAGGATGACGGAGTGGAACACAACTCAAATACAATCTATCACTAATGACCATGATAGACCCCTCCATCAAAAGGATGATGGAGCGAAACACAAACCAAACAATATCGCACAATCTATCATTAATGACCATGATAGACCCTCATCAAAAGGATGATGGAGCGAAACACAAAGCAAAAACGCACAATCTATCATTAATGACCATGATAGACCCCTCCATCAAAAGGATGATGGAGCGAAACACAAATAAACACAATCTATCACTAATGACCATGATAGACCCCTCCATCAAAAGGATGATGGAGCGAAACACAAACCAAACAATATCGCACAATCTATCATTAATGACCATGATAGACCCTCATCAAAAGGATGACGGAGCGAAAACACAAAACAAATCGCACAATCTATCACTAATGACCATGATAGACCCCTCCATCAAAAGGATGACGGAGTGGAACACAACTCAAATCGCACAATCTGATATCGACGAAATACCAGACCTACCACCAAAAGGATGGTAGAGCGAAAACAAAAAAGAAATATCGCACAATCTGATACCGACGAAGTACCAGACCTACCACCAAAAGGATGGTAGAGCGAAAACAATAAAAGAAACATCGCACAATCTGATACCGACGAAGTACCAGACCTACCACCAAAAGGATGGTAGAGCGAAAACAATAAAAGAAACATCGCACAATCTGATACCGACGAAGTACCAGACCTACCACCAAAAGGATGGTAGAGCGAAAACAATAAAAGAAACATCGCACAATCTGATACCGACGAAGTACCAGACCTACCACCAAAAGGATGGTAGAGCGAAAACACAAATAAAATAATCGCGCAATCTGATATCGACGAAGTACCAGACCTACCACCAAAAGGATGGTAGAGCGAAAACACAACACACAGGTTGCTATCATCAAAAGGATGATAAGACCACACAAATCTGAAGTCTACCAACACCAAAAGGATGCAGGCTAAGTTGAACTGACGAAGTTCGACTATCACCAAAAGGATGATAGTAAGGCAATTGACAACGGTCACGCTTGCTGGGTACAACTCACTGGGGAACCCCTGAGAGGAAGATTGGATTGAAATGAGTCAACGGGGTACGCCCACCGTCTTGTTTGGAGATTACAGTTTTGCCGAAATGATTTCATGGTTACGCCCATGAATTCTGAAGAGGATGCCCCTGACTGGGCTGAATTTGTCTTGATGTCTTGTCTTGCTCAACAAAAGGTTGAACAACTTTGTGGGGAACGCCCACAGTCTTGAATGGTATGCCCCTGACTGGGCTGAATGTTGATTTGCATATTTGATCAACCACGAGGTTGAAATTCGTCACAGGAGACGCCCATGGTCTTGAAAAAGATGCCCCTGACTGGGCTGAGTCTTGCCTTGAATAACTTCAAATTTTGTGGGAGAAACCCACAATTGCAGAAGATTGCCCCTGACTGGGCTGATGACTGCTTTGAAGCTCTTCGAAAATCGTGGGGTAAACCCACCATCTTGTGGAAAATGCCCCTGACTGGGCGGTCGACGGTCTTGGAAATCTTCGAGATTGATCCTGGACCTTGACTTGCATGAATGCCGGATGATAATGATGTTCCATAATGAATGGAAGTGCAAATGCAAATGCTAACGAGCGGAGATGCAAGAGCCGGGGAAGTATGATATGATTGGGTATGTATATGATGCAAGATGCTTATGATATCAAATGTAATGCGTATGATGCATATGAGGCAGACGGGTAATTGGAAATGCGGGTGGAAATGCCAGCGTGGTGGACTTTTGGTAGTTGCCAATGCGGATTGGACTTCGGGTAGTGGGAGGGGTTGACTTCCTCGACACGCAGTTTGTTGAAGATGCCATGATTGAAACGAAAGATGTCCTTGATGCCCCAAGTCTGGGATATTTGGATGACTGTGAATTTGCTTCAGAGAAGGTTGCAACTCTGCTTGATGGTCAGGACAATCCGGTCTTGCCCCAGTTTGAACATGGTAATGGTCTGCCCCAGCTTAACCAGTTCTGGCACATGGAAATTGAACTCGGATGACTTGCCCCTGCTCGAGCTGTTGAATGCTTTGCACCAGCCTGTGGGTTCTGAAATTATCTTGCTTCGTATACGCCACCGAAAGTCAAGTTTCTACTCAATTGCCCCTTGCTGGAGTGTCTTTGAATACCTAGCACTGATTTGCAGACATAATTGTACATTCACAAATGGTAATAGTTAATGCAAAGTTCGATGCAAGTTTGAAAAAGTATTGTTTATTTGGAAGTGTCGTGATAGTGAGACAAATGGACTGCTAGCCCAGATGTTGTGCTAATTTGATTGGTATGAAAGATATATCAAGCAAAATGACACCAATATTGATGATTAGAAATCATGTGAGGAGTCAGGTTACGCAACCTTGCGATGATATGCTTTCAGAATGAACCTCGTCTCAATTAGGTCTTTCAAGGGTTGTAACGTGGTCTGGTTCACGGTTATGAAACAAGGTTATTAGGCTCAAAATATGATTTATACCCACCCCTTCTTCGTAATGATCTCCAGTCCTACGCTCAGTTAATCCTACACTTGTCTGGACGGTGTAAGCTTGATGGTTCAAGGTTGGCTTGACGTGGCAGTCACCTTATTTTGGTTTTGATGAATGTCAGTGTCCCTTTGATTTGGGTGGCCACTGAATCTCATTTGTTTTTGTTGAGGATTTCGGGGTCCTCTTTTACTTTTGTTTTGATCCCTAACTTTTGCATGGATTGACTTCGTTTGTCAGACCCATCGGGATTGCCTTGATTTTGCCTAAGTCCCTTCTAAGGTGTCTGACTTAGCTGGCTTTTGATTTTGTTGTGACTACCATGGCATGGGTTTTTGATGGACAACCGTCTTTTGGATTTTGCTTTGTTGATTCGAGTGCGGAGTTGGATTAGCTGAACACTACCCTGCCCCAGGTTGAGTGTAAAGGTTTGAATATCCGAAGGAAACTGCTACTTCTAGGCTCGAAGTGGTTTACTAGGGATAAACTCCTTATATCTCCGGTGTTTGGGGAATTGAAGCAATGCCTGTACATCATTGACGAGATTCCGTCTGAAAGCATACCGTTTGCAATTATGGGTATCTCGTTTTCATCATCCTCCCTCAAATCATGCTAAACAACAGTGAATAGAGTGGAGTGAATAAATGTGTCGGTGATAAGTAAAAAAGAGTGAACACGACATAACTAGATCAAAACATGCATAAACAATACATTAATGAAAACCAAATACGAATGGCAATTGTTCAAAGCATACAGTATTTAAATAAACAAAGACAAAACATAAGAAGTTGCGAATAATGAAATGGCAACATGACTGCCTTCTTCGGGGAACAAACTTGACTGGGAGTGATTGTTGGCACTAGTTGACTGGTGGCATCGGATTGTTGATGATGTTTGGAGACTTCCCATTGAAGTTGATAGCATCCCTGTCGATCATGTCTTGAATTATGTGTTTGAAAGCCCTACAATCCTCAATGGTGTGACCTGGGGCGCCCTTATGAAACTCACAATGAGCATTTGCGTTGTAATCAGCAGGAAGGACGGTTGGAGGAGCTAAGTCTCTCGGAACAACAGCTTTCTTCTCCATCAATTGGGCAAAGATTTTGGCATATGGCATTGGTAGACGATCAAAGACTCTATCTGGCCTCCATGTTCTCTGCGGACGTTGTGGGCGAGCACCTTGTCGTTGCTGAGTTGCTTGCATCTGCTGTTGCTGAGGAGGATACTGATATCCTTGTTGGTTGTAGGCTTGTTGCTGAGGAGCCTGTTGTCGTGGCATCTGAGCTTGCGCTGCGTGAACAACTGGCTGATAAGGCATTGGAGCATATTGCGCAGCAGCAACATATGGATACTGATAGTAGGGAACTTGATAAGGCATAGGAGCAGGCGCTTGTTGAGGAGCTTGCCCTTTCTGCACAAAGATGGCATTTGTTTCGCCCTCCTTCTTCTTGTATCCATTAAAAGGCCTCTTGGCATTAGCCTGGCTGTTAGAACCTCCTGGGATCTTTCCACTCTTCAGCCCTTCTTCAATTCTCTCACCGACGATCACCAAGTCAGAGAATCCAGCGGAGACACTACCGATCAGCTTTTCGTAGTACTGGCCCTGCAAGGTGCCCATGAATATGTCAATCAACTCACGGTCAACAAGAGGTGGATGCACCCTTGCGGCTAGCTCTCTCCATCGTTGTGCGTACTCCTTGAAGGATTCGTTGTCCTTCTGAGTCATACTCTGAAGCTGAGTACGATTAGGAGCAAGGTCAGTGTTGTATTTGTACTGCTTGACAAATGCATCGGCTAGCTCGGCCCAGGTGCGCACACTATTACGCTCCAGCTGCATATACCATTCAAGTGATGCCCCAGACAGGCTGTCCTGGAAGCAATGGATCATGAGCTTCTCGTCTCTGGCATAGGCAGCCATCTTGCGACAGTACATCTTTAGATGAATGTTTGGGCAACTGAGACCTTTGTACTTTGAAAACTCGGGCACCTTGAATTTTGGAGGAATGACAACATCAGGAACTAAGCATAACTCCAAAGCACTGAAAGAAGTTGAGTTATGCCCCTCCATGGCTCGGAGTTTCTCGGCGAGATCTCGACACATCTTTAAGGCTTCAGAATCCTGAGCAGCAACAGGACTGGCGATGGGAATAGCAGCATGATAGTTCTGAACATCGTCATACTGATCCATCAGAGTATCTTCGATATGGGGAGCTGGGATCTGTACAGCAGTAGGCTGGGCGTGCGGGATAACTCCAACGGTAACTCCAGGCGCTGGGATCGGATGAGAAGTATTTCCTTCGACCGCGTTGTTGAAGTTCAGCGGCATCCCATGAGAACTTGGAATTTGAACCAAAGGGATGGCAGTAGACCCTTGTCCATTGTGGTTGACGACAGCGGCGGCTTCACGCTGTTCTTCCTCTCTCCTGGCTGTGAGGATGGCTTCGAGGATCTGGTCGATCTTTCCTTTCATGGAATCCAACTCTTCCCTGAAGGCGACTTGCTCCTGCTGAATCTGCTCCATCACTCGTCTGGTATTGGCTCTAGTTGCGTATTGGTGTCGAGGAATCAGCTTGATTTACTGGAGAATAAGGAACGGAGACATAAGATTCTGTTGAAGGACCGGAGATGCAAAATGCACAATATATGAAATGCAATGCAAATGATATGCAAGATGCAATGCAAGATACAAGATCCAGGATCTCAGGATCACAATTCCAACAACTCTTGAAGCCGGTAACCGTAATAGATAAGTAACCACAATTCCTGCTCAAAGAACATGACAGGTATAACCTATACGGGAAGGTCTAAACATTCTACCCATAATCCCACTCACGGGATAGTTTCTATGTTTGGTTCCCAGGATCACGGACACTAGTCGTATTAGCGTCACGCAACAGGCTGGCTGCATTACGACGATAATGACGATAAGGTCTCTCCTGAGCGGAGTCCTCGTGCTAGGCACACAAGGAGCGAGTCCTTGGAGACAAACACTACACGACCACCAATATCGGAACTGGTGCTAACAAAAGGTTCCCAGAATCACGGACCCTTCATTAATCAAGTCGTGCGACAGGCTAGCTGTGTTACAACAAGATCTACGAATAGGTCTCCTCTGGAGGAGCTTTCATGCTAGGCCCACAAGGAGCGAGTCCTTGGAGACTAACACTACTCGACTACCAATTCTAAACTATGTGTTCTCTCTGCTTTTACCAAAGCTCGGGTGTAGAGCCTTACTCATGATGTCATCCCAGTAACCAACAGGCGATCAAGGTAACAAGCACAAATAAAATCTACAAGAGAACAAACACAAAAAGGAAACAAAATAAAAAAGCAAACACTCCTCACAAACCAAAAGATAGGCTTGACTCTCTCTTTGCATGGAGCAATGATGGTCCCCAGCAGAGTCGCCACCTGTCGCACCTCAAAAAATCACATTCGAAAATACGACCCTCGCGCGAAAGGCGCGGAAATTGCGGTTCGACAGAGTCGCCACCGAACTTTATTTTTCCCGAAATAAGCGGGAGAGGAAAATATCGAGAAAACCTCTTAAAACGAAAAGGATAGGAACAGGGCTGTCGCAACCAAGTTCCGGGTTCGGGAGTCGGTTACGTGAGGGGAAGGTATTAGCACCCCTCACGTCCGTCGTACTCGACGGGAACCTCTTAAGGTAATTGTGGGGAGTGTTGTTTAGGTTTACTTGTTTTCTCGTTGATAAGGTAGAATTGGTAGGGTAAAAGGTTAGAGACGCAAAGGGGAGATGAGTGGTTAGAAGATAGGGTGCTCGCCAAGGATTGGGGCCCTTGTGCCTACGTATGCTCATTCGGACGAGAATGAGAAATCAGAGCGTCGTAGTTCGACTACGGGAAAAGGTGGGGGAAAAACGGAAGATGGATAGAAGTGTGCTCGCCAAGATCATCGCAATCTTGTGCCTACGTATCTTGTATTCAAGAATGAATAAAGAATCAGAGCGTCCGTAGTTCGTGGTAACAACCACGAAAATATGAGGTTTGAAATGGGTTGAAGTTGAGAGTTGGATATTTTGAAATCGAAAGAATGAACTAATAACAACTCGGGGGCGTGCCCAAGAGCTACTCGTTCGAATATTCAAAGAATGCTAGATTCTAAGAATATCCCTCTTTCGTAAGTTTTGAAATGATTGAATCGAAGAATGGCATGCGAGGCCAAAAAGGAATTGTTTTGAACTGGTTCGACGACGTGTCGAAGATTTGATTGAAGGTGGAACCGGCTTGACGACGTGTCAAGGGTTAAGGTTGTGAGAAACGATATTAGTCCCTGAGGGTGCTCCTAATATCGAGACCACGAGGAATTGTGAATGTGTGCGAAATGTGGGTTGCGAATGCGTACGAGCACTCGACTTAAGAGAATGTTTGAAAATGTTTGAGTTTGAAAAAGGCGAAAGGTTGAGTGAATAACGACCCAAAGGGCGTGCTTCGAGAGCTATTCACTCGAAAATTCAGGGAATGCTAGACTCCAAGAATCTCCTTCTTTCGAGGTTTGAAACGGAAAGAAAATAGTTTGGAAAATGATTTGAAGTGAAATGGGGTATGAAAATAGTTTAAGGTACGAGATGTGAGGGTGTGAGATTGGATTTGAAAATGAGAGAAATGACAATTATTTGATAAATGAGACGCGGGCCTCACAACCAATTAATTGGGGCATTACCGAAATGCTGGATCTCGACGACACCTTTTTCATTTGGAGAATACTTGAATGAACGATAGAAATATCACACAGAATGCTTGATTCCTATAATATTTCTTTGTCCAAGATAAAAACGTATTTTAAAACCAAAAGTCGAATGCCACTACCCAAGGTGTACACCTTAATAGTGATCACTCAAGAACTTAAGAGGTGCTATACCTTAAGAGCTCAATTTTCGATATTTGAATTAAGAGTTTTGAAAAAACTTAATAGAGTTTTAAAAGTGTATTTTGAAATGACTATAGATCCTTGTTTGAAAAAATTTTAAAAATATCAATGTAAAAAAAAACCCATTAATAATACTGAATAAAAGGTGATTTTTGGTTTAGAAAATAAATTGAATGAAGATTAGGAAAATTATTAGTTTTGAGGATGGTTTTGATTTAATTTAAGAAATAATGTTTGAATAAACAATGAATATATTACACAGAGTGCTAGACTCCTATAATATATTTTTGTTCAAATAATTAAGAGCATAACGAAAAACGAACAATATTATCCAAGGCGTACGCCCCAATAATAATTATTCAAAAACTCAAGAGGTGCTAGACCTTAAGAGTTTAGTTTTCGTGATTTAATTCGAAAATGATTTTAGTGTTGAAAATAAATTAGATTAAGAATTTAGTGTATAATTAATCATATTTGAAAATACACCTTAAAATTGTCCATGGTTTTTTTTAGAAAATAACTTGAATTGTCTTCAATTAATTAGTGTGTTGAATAAAATCTTCTAATTTGAAAAAAAAAAGCTTACTAAATTGATTTAAGATAAATTGTCAATTACTAGTAAAAATTAAGATCTAAATAAAAACACTTATACTAAAACATTGAGCTAATCAATAAGAACCAAGTTGAGTGTGAATGATGAGTCTTTCTTAACCAACCTAAACTAAATGAACGTGACCTGTTCACCTGCATAATATCAATATTAGTATAACCAAAATGACGGCGGAAAATCTGTAACAGCCACACCAAAAGAGTAACTTGAAAATCTAAAAAACTCATGTAATGGCTAGCAATCATTTTGAACTACCCGTGGAATCTCTCAAAACACAACACAATACCAAAATCGGACAAGGATGGACGCCGCCGAACTCAACCGCAACTTACTAATGATGTCGAAATTCATAAACCAAAATGCAAACAAAACAATATAATAAGAACCAAAGCTCACACCCCCCAGGAGGCAATGATCAAACCGTGCTACAACTGCATCGGCCTATTCATCAGCATAATATAATTTTTCTAATTACAAATTCTAATAGGATTAACACTGGTTAATCTGCTATTGTAGGGAAAATACATGACGTTGGATGCTTCACAGAAGTAGCAAGGATTAACCGAAACATTGCAACAACTTATTTTGCAAAAAAAACAATCACAACCACACAAATTTCATACGGGTCCGCCACTTTCGGTGCAGCCGGTAAACATACAGAACAAATTCAGTGTTATATACGCATTTACAATCTTAACCAGAAAATGACAGCACAAACACAAAGTAACAAATCTGTTTTTTTTTTTTTCAACAAAACCAAACCTGAATAAACGATTTTTGTTCAAAGGCATAGTGGTTTAATGCAAACCGAGTTTATTCATATCAAAATATATTTTGAACCGACAGTTTTGAACCAAATACAAACTAACAAAACACAAACCTCAAAACAACATACTTCGCCAAAATACATAACAGAACTGGAAAAAATGATTTTCGAAGTACTATGAATCCAAAATCAACATTATGTTCATGCTGAGGCGCGATAAACCAGAACAAAAACTTAAATATTAACCAAGAATAAAGGGCTCGTTTTAGTGTTACCATACGCCTCTCAATCTGCTTTGTTCAAATCTTCAACTCAGATAGGATCTTCACAACCAACAAAGAAAAAACCAACCAAAATGGACTTGAATGGTAACTTCTGTCGCGGTTGCCAGCTGGGATACTGCTCACACTTTGTTGAAGTATCGCCGCTGCTAAGGTTGTTGTTGACTCCGCTGCAGTTGGAAAGAAAAGACCTCGATGCTACGACTTCGTCAGCTAGATGTATTGAACGGTGTTGAAGCCGAGCTAACACACGATGAATTCCCAAAAAGGGTCGAACGAAACTGCAACTGAACAGAGCAAAGGTGAGCGATTTTGTTTGTTATTGCTTGAAACATTCTGGTGTTTGCCGTTTTGTGGCTTTTGGCAAGTTGCGGCGTTATCCTTTGCAAGCGGAAACCAGTAATATCGAAAGTCGTTGCCGAAAGGTTGAGGGAAGAGGGTTTTACTCCAGATCAAATTTATTTCGAAACAGGGCAATATTTGGCTGATGATAGTGAGCTCGGTGAGGGATGATTGCTGAGGGCGGCGGTGTTTTAAGGTCTCTTACGGTTTGGGGCTTCGGCGGAAAGAGAATTGGGGGACTTGATGATGACGAAATGGGTAAGAAAAATAACTGAAGCACGGAGGGTAGTGACAAGGGTGAAGTCGCGAGGGATCGTGGTGAAAAGTTTGTGAGGGTTTTGGATCTTAGGCAGTTTGGCGGCGCCGTTTTGGAGAGTTGGAAGAGAGAATGAACAGTGCCTCCTTTAGGTTTTCCTTCTGCCTCTTTTAAAGCCAACCGAAAGGGCCTCCCAACATTTGGGCCTCTCGTTCAAACTCCTGCCCTTCTTTTCTTTTCTCTTTTTTTATTTTTTCTCAAATTAATTAATTATTAAAACAATATAAATTAACATGGGTGTAATTAAATAATATATAACTATTAACAATAATTATAATAACAACAAATAAATGCTAAAAAAGAGTTAATTAAATAAAAATTGATAAATACACAAAATATTTATTATTATTAGAAATATTTTTTCAAAAGGAAAATCTTAAGAAATTAAAAAAGAATAAAATATTCACCAAAAAGGTTTTTTTTTAGGCCACGTGTCACGCCTTAATTGGTCAGAAAGAAATTTTTTGAAAAACGCCCAATTTCGGGTGAGCACGTGCCCAAACGGCATGAAACAATAAATGCGAAAATATATACAAAAAGGGTAGGACAAATTTAGGGTATGACACTCTCCCAATAGATTCTATCCATACCCATGGACTCATAGCCTCCTGATGACTTTCATTGACCCCCAAGATAGGAGATACAATCATTTTGACCATCCACTCTTTCAATGAACTTTGACTTCTTTCTAAGGGATTGGTGAGGGTGATAACTTGAATATAGATTCTTGATTAGCCCTAGAACCTTTGGTAGCCTCTTCTCAATAGGCATATATCTTGATCCCCTGCACAAATGACAATGCAATGCATATGCTAATGCTACAATGAATGCAATGAAACATAAGCTAGGTAAAGAAAAAGGTTGGGCAAATTTTATGGTGCAACAGCTGCCCCTATTCAAACGGCTTGGACCTGACTGGATGAGAAGCGAACAACTCTCAAATAATCCAGGTGAAAGACGGTTAAATACCAACAAACTCGGAAATTTGCCAACCGTAAAAGTAAACGGTACTCTGATTGGTAGAAGATCTCCGAAAACTGAAATGATAATTGCACGACAACTCGCTGGTGAATTATTAATTCAAATCTTTGATACTATGCCTGAAATATTATCTGACACCACCGTCAGGCTTCAATGCCAAATTGGGAAGAAACAACTGATTACTCAATCGTTGATAAAGGATAGCTGATTTTGCCGTCAGGCACTCTGCATCAAACTGGAAAAATTTCATAACATCGCTGTCGGACTTCGTCATCAAGTCGGAGAAACATTTCTGTCAAACTTCGTCATCAAGTTGGGAGGAAAACTTCTGTTGAACTTCGTCATCAAGTTGGGAGGAAAATTTCTGTTGAACTTCGTCATCAAGTTGGGAGGAAAATTTCTGACATCGCCGTCGGACTTCGTCATCAAGTCATTGTTGGACTTCATCATCAAGTCGGTAAGAACGTTTGGCATCACTGCCGGACTTCTTCATCAAGTCGAAAGGAAAACTTGGCGTCGCCGCCAGACTTCGTCATCAAGTCTGTAGGAAATACATTTGGCATTGCTGCCTGAAACTTGCTAGGGATAGAACTTCCTGACATCTCTGTCTGACTTCCTCATCAAGTCTAAGGGAAATTTCAGACTCCGCTGGGGATTCTAGAGAACTTCCTCCAGTAACTCCATCAATTATCGACCTCAAGTCAAAGGGAAACATCTGACATCACCGTCAATCCTTTGTTGGGGATAACTTTCTTGATCTCGCCACTAGTCATCTATGAAGTTGGTAACCAACTACTGACATCTCCGCCAAATAAAGCATGAAGCTGATAAACCTCTGACATTGTCGTTGAGCAATCTTCTCTGATAACCTCCTGACATCACCGCCATATAAATGGAGAATCATAATCTTGGTAAACTTTTGACATCACCTTCAGATATCCATAAACACATCATTTGAATTGGATAGCTACTAACATCGTCGTCAGACCCTTGCAAAGAGAAGCTTCAACCATACTACTCTGAGGAGAAATAAAGAGAAATTTAACCAAATAACTCTGCTGAGGATTCTGAAGAACTTATCTGAACAACGTTGTAACACCCCATTTCTATACCCCCAAAACGTATAAATCATATAGGCACAAATTCAAATTTTCATCAGAGTATAATTAAAACATGGTATAAAAGGAGCATGTCACACAATTCATGAAATAAAACATACAACACCTGCTCAATAGAGATATGCAACAGTGGGGTAACTTCAACAGAGGAACTTAATCCTTACACCCACGTCTCAATATTTAGAATAACAGCAGAAACATCTAAACTTTGAATCATTTTAAACATATAATCATGTAATACATATTATCGAGTTTCTCATTCATGTTTACATTAACATTTGTCAACAAATACATATAAAAAATGCATCCCAAAAGAATACTATAGAATCCTAACTACCCGGTGCTACATATCAGAGCTAACCGACCAAAAGAATGAAGCTATACTTCACAAAAGACCTCCATATTACTACTATTTATTTTATTATTATATTCACACCAATTCACCACCAATAATCCTCCCATATAAGGGACACCCACCAATCATTATCAAACACACCCCCACCAAAGGGCACACCAACATATAATAATTAAAATAGTAATAAAATGACTAAATAATTAAAATGGGTGTTACAAATTGCACCATCTTTGGCTGTGGTTTCTTGTACTTGGTTTAATGACTTGCACAAACTCCATAATGTCTCTCAAGACTTCCCATGAGCTCTCCCAATAGATTCTATCCATACCCATGGACTCATAGCCTCCTGATGACTTTCATTGACCCCCAAGATAGGAGATACAATCATTTTGACCATCCACTCTTTCAATGAACTTTGACTTCTTTCTAAGGGCTTGGTGAGGGTGATAACTTGAATATAGATTCTTGATTAGCCCTAGAACCTTTAGTAGCCTCTTCTCAATAGGCATATATCTTGATCCCCTGCACAAATGACAATGCAATGCATATACTAATGCTACAATGAATGCAATGAAACATAAGCTAGGTAAAGAAAAAGGTTGGGCAAATTTTATGGTGCAACAGCTGCCCCTATTCAAACGGCTTGGACCTGACTGGATGAGAAGCGAACAACTCTCAAATAATCCAGGTGAAAGACGGTTAAATACCAACAAACTCGGAAATTTGCCAACCGCAAAAGTAAACGGTACTCTGATTGGTAGAAGATCTTCGAAAACTGAAATGATAGTTGCACGACAACTCGCTGGTGAATTATTAATTCAAATCTTTGATACTATGCCTGAAATATTATCTGACACCACCGTCAGGCTTCAATGCCAAATTGGGAAGAAACAACTGATTACTCAATCATTGATAAAGGATAGTTGATTTTGCCGTCAGGCACTCTGCATCAAACTGGAAAAATTTCTTGACATCGCTGTCGGACTTTGTCATCAAGTCGGAGAAACATTTCTGTCAAACTTCGTCATCAAGTTGGGAGGAAAACTTCTGTTGAACTTCGTCATCAAGTTGGGAGGAAAATTTCTGTTAAACTTCGTCATCAAGTTGGGAGGAAAATTTCTGACATCGCCGTCGGACTTCGTCATCAAGTCATTGTTGGACTTCAACATCAAGTCGGTAAGAACGTTTGGCATCACTGCCGGACTTCTTCATCAAGTCGAAAGGAAAACTTGGCGTCGCCGCCAGACTTCGTCATCAAGTCTGTAGGAAATACATTTGGCATTGCTGCCTGAAACTTGCTAGGGATAGAACTTCCTGACATCTCTGTCTGACTTCCTCATTAAGTCTAAGGGAAATTTCAGACTCCACTGGGGATTCTAGAGAACTTCCTCCAGTAACTCCATCAAGTATCGACCTCAAGTCAAAGGGAAACATCTGACATCACCGTCAATCCTTTGTTGGGGATAACTTTCTTGATCTCGCCACTAGTCATCTATGAAGTTGGTAACCAACTACTGACATCTCCGCCAAATAAAGCATGAAGCTGATAAACCTCTGACATTGTCGTTGAGCAATCTTCTCTGATAACCTCCTGACATCACCGCCATATAAATGGAGAATCACAATCTTGGTAAACTTTTGACATCACCTTCAGATATCCATAAACACATCATTTGAATTGGATAGCTACTAACATCGTCGTCAGACCCTTGCAAAGAGAAGCTTCAACCATACTACTCTGAGGAGAAATAAAGAGAAATTTAACCAAATAACTCTACTGAGGATTCTGAAGAACTTATCTGAACAACGTTGTAACACCCCATTTCTATACCCCCAAAACGTATAAATCATATAGGCACAAATTCAAATTTTCATCAGAGTATAATTAAAACATGGTATAAAAGGAGCATGTCACACAATTCATGAAATAAAACATACAACACCTGCTCAATAGAGATATGCAACAGTGGGGTAACTTCAACAGAGGAACTTAGTCCTTATACCCACGTCTCAATATTTAGAATAACAGCAGAAACATCTAAACTTTGAATCATTTTAAACATATAATCATGTAATACATATTATCGAGTTTGATTCACCACATCATTCATGTTTACATTAACATTTGTCAACAAATACATATAAAAAATGCATCCCAAAAGAATACTATACAATCCTAACTAACCGGTGCTACATATCAGAGCTAACCGACCAAAAGAATGAAGCTATACTTCACAAAAGACCTCCATATTACTACTATTTATTTTATTATTATATTCACACCAATTCACCACCAATAATCCTCCCATATCAGGGACACCCACCAATCATTATCAAACACACCCCCACCAAAGGGCACACCAACATATAATAATTAAAATAGTAATAAAATGACTAAATAATTAAAATGGGTGTTACAAATTGCACCATCTTTGGCTGTGGTTTCTTGTACTTGGTTTAATGACTTGCACAAACTCCATAATGTCTCTCAAGACTTCCCATGAGCTCTCCCAATAGATTCTATCCATACCCCTGGACTCATAGCCTCCTGATGACTTTCATTGACCCCCAAGATAGGAGATACAATCATTTTGACCATCCACTCTTTCAATGAACTTTGACTTCTTTCTAAGGGCTTGGTGAGGGTGATAACTTGAATATAGATTCTTGATTAGCCCTAGAACCTTTAGTAGCCTCTTCTCAATAGGCATATATCTTGATCCCCTGCACAAATGACAATGCAAAAGCCCGTCCTCTAAGCTTTCAAACCTACTCTTCTAGGCTTGGGACAAGTCACTAGTCTCCACGAAACTAGCAAGCATTGCCTCTTGACTAAATGATGCGTATGCAATCAACTATCAAATGCACTTAAGACCGTTCTCGCATCTTAATCTCATGCATTCTCAAATAATTCATCACATAAGAATTATAACATGATTGCACACTCACACATCATATCAAAGTATTCATACTTTCAACATCATCACAATTATCAAGCAATGCACACATATTCACAATATATTCTCATGCATTATTCACAATATTGCATACAATCAATATGCATTCGCATCAATTATGTCAAACGGAAACCGAACGCTCTAATTATTTAAGCCTCTCTTACTTAAAATAATTAATCTCGATTAATTGGTAAAATCGGCTAAAAGTCAGCTAAAAATAATATTTCATTTCACCAAGTTATAGAACATATTATTAGCTTCAGTTTGATATAAAGAACGACAAAATCCGATAAACGGTGAAGAAGTTATGAATTTTCAAAGTTTTGAAAAATAATATTTTTCTCACACTTACAGCGTTAACGGGTTAACACATCCGTTAACCAGTTAACAGCTCCAAAAATCAGTTTTTGGCCATTTTTTATACCGTTAATCAGTTAACCCAAAGTATTAACCGGTTAACACCTGAAAAATTTGGAAAAACAAGTTACGGGTTTTTGCCCAAAACCTCCAAAACCCGACCGATTTAATTATTTTCTCCCGATTAAATACCTACTCATCATTACCAATCATATAGTAACAATTTAGAATCATAAAACACATATTCTACGACTTCCGATTTTCATCCAAAATCTTAACCTCCAATTGTCCAAAAATGTCAAAACTCACAAATTCAACCAAATTCAATCAAATGAAATCCAATAATCACGGCTAGACATTACCCGACTAAACTACATAATTTATTTCGAGTTTCATCCGTGAAAACATCGGTTTCTATCGATTTAACTCATTTCTACCCTAATATGGAAAAGAGCAAAAACTCTCCAACAATCCAAACCAATTCAACAAACACATACATAATCATACACATTGATAGAATAATAAGATTTCACACCCTTACCTTGATTAAATCGAAGCTAGAAGTTGTTCTTGAGCTTTCCAAGCTTTTTCTTCTTTTCCTTCTCTTTTCTCCTCTTCCTCTTTCTTTCTCTTCTCTTTCTCTTATGTTTCTATTCTTTCCTTTTCCTTCCACTTTTCCTTATATGCCTTTCTATTCTATTTCCTTTCATCATATTTCTCCTCTCAAATATCTACCAATAATTACAATAATTAAAATCATCCAAATAAATCAATTAATTAATATAAATAATTAATTATTGAAAATTAACCCTCCCCCACTTTAGGAATTCTCGTCCTCGAAAATGTTACCTGATTCAAACAACTTTGGATAAGACTCCCTCATCTGACTCTCAAGTTCCCAAGTCACATTTCCACCAGTCGGTCCTCCCCAAGCGACCTTCATCAAAGCAATCTCTTTTCCTCGAAGTTGCTTCAACTCCCGATCCTCTATCCGCATAGGTGATGTCTCCACAATCAGGTTATCTCTCACCTGCACATCATCTACTTGGACTACATGAGACAGATCCGCAATGTATTTCCTCAACTGAGGTACATGGAACACGTCATGGAGATTAGCAAGCGACGGTGGTAAAGCCACACGATATACTACCTCTCCTATCTTCTTCAAAATCTGATAAGGACCAATGAAGCGCGGTGTCAAATTACGCGACTTCAATGCCCTACCAACACCAGTCATCAGAGTGACTCGAAGAAACACGTGATCTCCTTCCTAAAATTTAAGAGTTTTCCTCCTCTTGTCATGATAACTCTTTTGACGACTCTGAGAAATCTTCATCTTCTCTTGAATCATTTTAATCTTATCGGTAGTTGTTGCACCCCAAAATTTGCTCAACCTCTTCTTGCCTGATTTATGTTTCATTGCATTTCATTTGCATAGTCACATCATGTACATAGCTTAATCATTTGCATATCATAGCATAGAATGCATCCAACAAGGGATCAGGGTGTCTATCAAGATAAGAGCCTAGCAAGGTGTGTTATCCAAGATGAGGAGTCATCCAGGCCATCAAGAAAGGATTTGAAGTCTTGAGAAGTTTGAGTGCCTACATGTGGGTTTTGCTCCTATCTTGAGGAATGTTGAGACTCATCAGTGAGATGAGAAGCATGGAATGTGGATGTGAGGTGTGTATGGATCTCATGAGATGTCTATAGGGCCTTATTGAAGCTGAGGCAAGCCATTGATTCAAGTAAGAAAGCCACAGTGGAGGTACAGTCAACTAGGGTTTCATCTGGGTCAACCCTAGGTCAATTGAGTAATTGGAGAGCATCAAAGCCTACCTTGAGGTCATGGGATTCATGAGTTGGTATGTTGATACATGTGTGGTGTTGTGCCAAGGTTAAGCAAAGAAAGATCAAGAATGTGGGAAGTTGCTAAATTAGGGTTTCAGTGTAAAATCCCTTATTTAGTGCCTAACTTCAAGGCCACATAAGTCAAAATACAAGTTTCAAATGGATCCTTGGACAACATGAAACTTGTAGAGCTTCTAAATACCTTTAATTTCAGTACTATAAGTCTTCAAGAAGGTTTGGGGAACTCAAGTTATGGTCTTTGCAAATTACAGGTCACCAGAGGACACTGAAATTTATCTGTGAAAGTCACTTGACTTCTAAGCAACTTTTGCCCCTCAAGGAATTTTCAAATGGATTCTTGGCCAACATAAGAGTTGTAGATATTGATCTTAGATTTCCATAGAGTGATAGAATTCCTCAAGGGGATTTGTGGAACTCAAGTTATGATCTTGGCAATCCAGGGGTATTTTGGGCATTTGTGATTATAGGTCATTTTCAAGCATGTGCCAAAATCTCCATCTTCCACTCCTCAAATGGAAAATTTTCCAACTAGAAAGTTTCTCAAAATAGGGTTTTAACCTTGACCATGCATCAAGGAGGGTTTGAATTGGTTTGTATGAGATGTTGGTTTGAAGTGGTTTTTTAATGAAGAATTTAAAGTCATTCAAAAAGGCAAAATTGTGATTTTTGAGTTATAGGTCAAAAGAAGTCCATGTGATATACCATTTTGATCAGAAAATGTATTTTGAGGATGATGGCAATATTACATTTTGCAAATGAGGCCATTTTCAAGCACTTTCCTTTTGTTGCTTAAGAGTGAAGTAACACATCAATACATGGCCATGGTATCAAGAACAAGGGAGATATCATAGCCATTCAATTCTGAATATCAGGAGGTGAGAATTTCAAGAAAAATCAAGAGCTGTGGCAGAGTAATTCACTGACAGCACATATGAGAAATTGGAGGAGAATGAGAAATTGAAAATCTCATTCTGTTAGCTCCAGAAAGTTCTAGAGGCTTCCAACACATTCTATATAAGCATTGCATTGGATTCAGGTGATTTTTGGGAAGGATTGAGCTAGAAACAAAAAGGAGCCATTGAAATTTCTTCATCTGCAACAGAAATCGGGTTTGGAGATTGGTGAGGATTCAGGGCAAATCATCTATTTCAGAAGCTTGAGGAAGTGTTATTGAGTGATTCTGGAAGAAATTGGAGGCTGAATTGAAGGAATTCTCACTCTGTTCATCCACTTTTACCAGGTATGCAACTTTCACTCTATGGCTTAGATTAGATGAAATTGATCACAATTGGAGGTGTAGATAGGTTGTAGATCGTGCCTAGGTGGATTCTGGTAGGAAAAATGGAGGTTTAGAGACAAAATTAGGGTGTTGCCATTTTCGGTTGGAGCTTGAATCTCCTTGTTCTTGAAGCTTTAATGGTGGTTGAATATTGAGAATTGATCAGGGAGAAGTGTAGTTCATGTTAGGGTCCTTAATTTCAAGAATTGAGTTAATCAAGATTGGATGAATTTTCTGCAACTACCATCGGGTTTGAAGTTGTAGTGAGAATCAATGGAAATGGAGTTGATATTCGTGATCAGGGTGAAAAACTAGGTGGAATAGGGTTTTTGGTTGCACAGATTGGTGAGGTTTTGAAGTTGGCTCGCTGGAGAAGATGGTGGTTTCCACCGTGGACCACCGCCTAGAAATGTCTCAGGTCACCTGAGCTATTGGGGAAGATGAAGGCTTAGGTGTTGGATCAGTCTCCAGATTAGACTTAGTACACAGATCGTATGGCTGTGATTTGAATTCATTTTGCCTCCAAGCCATTGAAATGCACCGTTTCACTAATCCCAGTCAGCGTGTGATTGGGATGCACGCGTGGACACGTTCTGAAGCCTTGGATTCGCTTACCAGTCAATGGATCTAATGGCCCTCTTTTATTTCAGCATTTTAATTTCTTTTATTTGATTTTCTTTTATTTTTAATCCATTTTGTTTCTAAAATCCATAATAAATAGGAAAATAATCATTTTTAAGCTAGATTTTTTTCCCCTAACTCCTTAAAAAATGTAGAATTTAATAGGGTTGAAAAATAGTTAATTATTGCATTTTTTGTTTTGTTTGCATTTTTTGCATTTTAATTGGTTTTATTTTTAATTTGTTTGACATGTGTTTTTGCTGATTTTATTGTGAATAATTGGTGATGAATTTTGAGTTGATTATTTTTGGACTAGCTAGCTTAGATATGCATGTACCCGTAGTAATTATCTCATATTTTTGTGAGAGAATTTTAGGTTAGTTTGAGCAATGGACATTAGGTGGTTTAGAATTAGGGTTTTAAGGTGATACCTTTAGGTTTAGGGCATAGTTTTAGGTCCAAATGAATGGTTAACCCCCTGGTTTTTGTATGAGAGATTCATAAGAGGTTTAGGAACCCTTAGTAATTTTTGTAGGATTTTACAATCACTTTTGGTATTTTAAGTAGAATTAGTTTTAAGGCTAACTTCTAGGTGTTTCTAATGAATTAACTTGACTAGTTTAACTCAATAGTTCCCCTTAGATTAGGGTGGTGGTGCTCTTGTGCTTGGATGAAGATGAAGACCAATTGAATATGCTTTGGAGAGCTTGAAGGAGCTTGGATGTGAAGATTCTCTCATCTTGTGGAGTGCTTGTCAGGAGCTTAGGGAAACTAGGGTGTTAGGAAGAGCCTCAGAGTAGTTTTGCTTCTTTCTTTCAAACATAGAGGGCTTCTTGTGCCTCTATTAAATCCTATGACACAAGGTCCTCCCAAAGAAGTTCCATCTCTCCTTAGGAGGGATGTAGAACATGCCTTGGTTGAGTAGAACCTTGAGGATGTCTTTCAATTATCATGTTAAGACCTCAGTGGTTTCCCTTGGTAGCCATTAAGCTTTGTTAACACATCAAATTGATCTTGTTGGATGATTCTCCCTTGGGGTTGCTTGTTGAAGCTAGGGTTTTGTTGCTTGTTGAAGTTGGAGTCAGGAGCTTGTTGAAGCTGGTTACTGGTTGGGGTTTGAGCTTGCTTAAGCTAGGGCTTGTTGAAGCCTGGTGCTTGTTGAAGATTGAAAGTTTAGTAAAGCTTGAAGATAGGAGCTATCAAGATGAGGATGAAGTTGTTGCTATCAACTTTTTGCTGTTTAACCACTTGTTGCTGTCAGAGCTGCTGTTTGCTGTAGGAGTTTGGTGCTGCTGCTTGGGCTGCCTCCTCTGCTTTGGGTTTTGTTTTCTGTATTGTTTGTTGGCTTGTGTAGCTTGCCCCCTAGGTTTGAAGTGAATGTTGATTCACTTGGCCTGTTGTTTTCCCAGGTTCGAGGTTGAGTGGGACTCCCTTGCCTTGCTTGTATTGCTGCATTGCATGCATTTTACTGTATTTGATTGCTTTCTTTTCTGTTTATCCCCTAGGATCTCTGATTTCCTCTGTGCATGAGGGAATTATGACAGACATTAGGATTCTTATCCATGCATGACAACATTAGGTTAGTTGTTATCCCCTTTTCAACCCTAGGCTTTTTAGAGCTTCTTTCTCTTCTTATCTCAAAACAACTCAAAAATACAGTAATAAGGTTAATCGATGTCGTACATTACGAGCCTTAAGCTATTTGAGAAAGGGTTGCTGGAGAGCTTCTTTCCAGTAGTCTGGCTGCTTAGTGTGGCACCCTTTGGGTGACATGCGACGTAGTCACTCTCAAATCATAGTCTCTAGTGCGTCAGAGATTGCACACAAACTAAAAAACACTTCTTTCGTAAAAGATTCAAAACAAACATCAAAGTTTCATTTTGTCCGCTTGGACTCTTAATCAAGAAAAGCCCTTTCATAAGGTAATAAAAAACAGTCAGACAAGCTTGTGTCTTCCGTGGCCCGAACTACGTTCGCTCTAATCTTTCATGCTGTATGAAAGTACGTAGGCATAGGATGTCGTATCCTATCGAGCAACCTTCCCCCCTTAACCCGTAGTTAGGCGAACTACGTTGACTCTGGTTTCTCGTTCCAGACGGGAATACGTAGGCATAAAGTGCGATACTTTGCCGAGTCATTTTCTTTTCTTTTTAACCCAGACCTGTAGAATAGATAGAATAACAATCCGTACTAGAAAACAAGCGTGGATCCCGTCGAGTACGGCGGACGTGAGGGGTGCTAATACCTTCCCCTTGCGTAATCGACTCCCGAATTCAGGATTTGGTTGCGATGACCATTCCTTTCCCGTTTTGCATGAGGTTTATTCTGAGCGTTTCCTTTCCCTTGGTTGGGATAAATAACGCACGGTGACAACTCTTCTGTCATAGCTGGCGCCAATTTTCGCAGTAGCGACAGCTGGGGACTCTGCTGGGACTCCAACGGTTCTCTACGCGAGTCAGTCCTATCGCTTGTTTTCCCGTCGTGGGTTTTGTATGGATTTACTTTTTTGTATTTACTTTCAGCGTTATATTATTGTTGTTATGCTGGGTAGGGGGTCAGATTGAGAGATAAGCCGGACCTGGGCTTGAGTGCACCTAGAATTAGTTGTGGAAAGTAGTGGGCACGTGCATGCTTTGCATGTACTAGTGTCCCACAAAATCCACGCTCGGACGAGGTTCTTCTGGTTGACTTCTTTTTCAACCCTTTGGGTTGAGGGGGTTGTTGGTTAGTTGGATTGTCGACTCCGGGGACCGATCAATTGGAAGTTGGCTAAGTGAGGCCTCTTCAGGACATGATGATGCCACACCTTCTGGGTATCGTATCATCAGTCTTGAAAGTCTGTGATGCCAACGACCGCATAGGATGCCGTACCTTGTGTCAGTTGATAGGACACCTACCTGTGAGAGGGATTGGGACATGCAGGAAACTTTGACCTCCAGACTACCCGGTTTTCTTAATATTGGATCAGTATGTGTGGTTACTTGGGGTTCTTCATTAGGACAGTGTTATAGGTCTGTTGAGACCAGGTTGGAACTCTATTACAGGTCTGTTGAGACCATGTCGGAGCATTGTTATGGGTGTGTTGAGACCAGGGTTGAGCAGTATTGTGGGTATGTTGAGACAGATATTGTGGATGGATCTCTTCAGCAATATATCACTTGATCCCTGTTGTCGCTTGCGCGAAAATAAGGTGTCAGCACAACAGAAGAGTCGCCACCTTTCGTTATTTATCCCTCAGAGCGGGAAAGGAAACGATCGGAAAAACCTAACGAAAAAGGGTAAAACAAGGTCGTCGCAACCATTGTCTGGATTCGGGAGTCGGTTACGCAAGGGGAAGGTATTAGCACCCCTCACGTTCGTCGTACTCGACGGGATCCACGCTTGTTGTGATTACTTGGACGGGTTAGTTTTATCTATCTACCTATCAAGGCTGGCTTAAACAGAAAAGAAAGATGACTCGGCAAAGCGTCGCACTTTATGCCTACGTATTTTCATCAGAGTATGAGAAATCAGAGTCAACGTAGTTTGACCTACGATGGGTTATGGGGAAGGTAGCTCGCCAATACATCAGTACTGTGCCTACGTACTCTCAACAGGTATGAGAGATCAGAGCTTACGTAGTTCGGGAAACTACGGTTTATTTCCTGTCTTTTACGGAAGAAGTGTTTTTTATTGTGTTTGCAATTTCAATCGCACTAGAGACTATGACCTGAGAGTGAATGCGTCGCATGTCACCCAAAGGGTACCATACTAACCATCCAGACCGTGGAAAAGAAACTCTCTCATAATCCTTTCTCAGATAGCTTAAGGCTCGTAACGTACGAAAGAAATCATTCATGATTACTGTATCTTAAACTGTTTTGAGATGAGAAGAGAACAAGCTCAACTATGGGGAGACTATCAAGTCCTAATGTTGTCATGCCAAGGATTCATCCTATGGTTGAAGTTTGAATAGGGAACTCCTAGAAGTTGTCATGCATAGGTTTCAACCTAAAGTTCTATCATCAATTCCTTATCAAAGGAAATGAGAGTCCTAAGGGATCATGTCAATGATACACCCAAAACAGACAAAGCATCAGCTTAAACAGTAAAATTCATGCAATGCAAGTGAGGGAGGAAATGTGTGTGGGGCTTCAGCCTCCACAAGCTCATCTCAACCTCAAGCCAGAATGGATAACAGTAATCATACTGAAATATAAACAACATGCTATCAAGCAAAATACAGTAAACTGCAATCATACAGAAGAAAATAAAATCAAATGCCATCAGGCAAACAAACCACAGGGCAAGGGAGCTGGGCTCTACCGAATACCCGCAAGCAAAGCCACACAGTAACAATACAAGCAGAGGGAACAACTCAACCTCTAGTGCAATCATGCTCCTAGATTCTACCCAGTCTAGATATGAACTTATTCTAATGCATCAAGCAAGTCAAACAAAACATGTCAATACAACAAAGAAAAAGATAAGAAAGCAACTCCTCTCTCAACCTCAAGCTTCGGCTCTTCCAACAGCAACTCAGTCTTCAGACTTCAATCACTCTTGACAAATATCAATTTGCTTTTCCAGGTTTCAACCCTTCAACATAAGTTTCAACTTATCTTCTCTGAGCTTCAGCTCCTTGATCAGCTTCACCTTTAGGCTTCACTATTAACCATAAGTATCAACTTGGCTCCTTCAGGATTCCCAGGTATCAAAGCAAGTATCAACTTCCTTTGTTCTTCAAGCTTCAGCTCTTCAGAATCAATCCCAATCACTTAGAAGTGTCAACTTCATCCTTCAGTCTTTACTTCATCTTCAGGGGTCTTCAAGTGTCAACTTGCTCTTGGTGCTCTTCAAGCTTCAGCTGGAATGGCAATAACCAAGGATTCATCCTCTTCTACACTCTTCAATGAAGTCTTCATCTTCACACTCAAGCTCAACATCTCTCAAGAAAATCAAACCAGAGGAAATCACTTAACTGGATAAGCTGGGATGTCAAACTGCTTATTGACCACCAAAGGTGACCTATAAGGGTTCAACATCAAAGGAATGGTTCCCTCAAAAGTTCTACTTCCTAGGTACAATCACTTATCCCTCCAAAGGAGAGAGGTGTATACCATGGAAGGACTTTGAATCATAGGGAGGAATGGAGGTGAAAGATACCATCCATGTTTAAGAAAGAAGTTAACTAGGTCTAAACTCTTCCTAATCCCTAACCCTAAGCAATCAACAAAACAAACAAGATCAAGCTCTCAAGCTCCTCAATGCTCCTCAATGCTCCTACTATGCTCCTACTATGCTCCTCAATGCTCCTCAATGCTCCTCAATGCTCCTACTATGCTCCTACTATGCTCCTCAATGCTCCTCAATGCTCCTCAGAACAATACCAAGCTTTCCAAGCCCATAAAGCAAAGTAAACAAAAAATGCAAGCCCACAAGGGCAACACAAACAATCATCAACTACAAAAATCATCTAAAAATAGTATACCACTATATTAAATTCTAATATAATTTCTAGGGGATCCTACATATCTACCCTTAATACCCTTATATGCCCCAATGTATATCTTGACCTAGGAACCCAAAATTCTAGTGTTATTATGGACCTATGTTAAGGATTAACCTAATTCTACACAACCTAATGTCATCTAAGCAAAACTACCCTAAAACTCATCTCAAAATTATGAAATAAATCCAGGGGGGACCTAAAGTCCTAATCTAACTATCCTAAAAAGAATGGCCTAAAAATGTTAAGGGGAATACCTAAACAAAATTCTACAAATTCATGTATCAACATAAAAGAAATAAAAACCTATTAAAATATAAAATATACAAAAAATATTAAAAATGCATGAAATGCAAATATTTTTATTTGATAATTTCTTAGACATTATTATTAAATGGGATAAAAAATCCCCATGCAAAAATCATTAATTTCCTATTTATTATGGTTTTTCAAAGTTTAATATAAAATGGAGAAAAAGAAATGAAAAAAATAAAACTTGGGTGCAGATAGTAACTATGTCCAGTTCAATTCATCAGTGGGCTCAAAATGGGGGTGTGGGTAGTCATGCGTGATAGGCCCAATTCAATCAGAAAAACAATTAATAAAATGAAAAGAAAAATGGAAAATGCACGGTGTATAAAGCAATAAAACATAGTTCAAAACCAAGTGGGCCACGAAGATGGGGTGTGGGAAGCAATCCAGCCCAAAGTTCTTTTAATGAAACGCCGCGTTTCATCATACTCAGGGTTTCCCTCTCCAAATTGGAATTAAATCTCAACCGTGAGATCTAGGTCTTAGTCAAGAGTCAGCCCATAATCCAATGGCCACGCGCTTATCTTCTACCTCTGGCTAGGGTTCTTGGAGAAGCCATGAAAATGCAGGGCACCAAGCTTCATCTTCCTCAAACACGAACTTCATCAATTCTTCATGTAAAATAGGAATTTAAAACCCTATCTTGTCCAGAATTTCATGCTGAATCTAACCATGATCTCAAAATCAACTGAAACATCCTAAATCCTCAAACCCGATCCAAGATCAAAGATATGCTCAATCATCAACTTCAACCATTCTTGCAATTAACTACCTCAGATTAATCACCAACTCACACTGATTGATTCTTGATGTCTAGTTCATTCTATAACTCACCATAGCTCGAGTTCTTGATCATCAAAGAAATGGTGTCCATAACTCAATCTTCATCAATTGATCCCTAACTCTCCAAAATCCATCTCCTATTGGTCTCTAACAGTTCTACCCTAACAATTCTACCTAAAGATGCATAAATTATGGTGTAGAGTGAATTTTGCAAACCTGGTATTTCTTGATCAACAGATGGTGAAAACCTCCACTTCAAGCCTTGAAATTCTTCAGAAAGTTTCCTTGGATGATGATCTTGCTATTGTTTGCAAAAGATTTGAGGGAGGAAGCTTTAATCTCATAATTCGATTCTGACTTGCAACCTTGAAAATCCAATTGCTATTTCTTCAATTCACCATGGATTTGCTCTCAAATTGATCTGCACAGCTTCACTATCATCAATGGAGTGTGTATGAATGGAAAGAATGAATGGAAATGGTTCAGAATAGGGAATTCACTTTCAACTTGCAATGGAAGCAAGTGAAATGGCCAACTCTCTCTTCTCTCAATTCTTGCACCAGCCTTGCATCTGAGCAAGTTCTACATGTTATATAGAGTGGTTTAGAATCATCTAGAACCATCTAGGGCCATCCAATGAGAAATTGGAAATCTCATGTCATGACATTATGAATTCACTTCTCATCATGTGCTATCTCATGCCAAGCCTCTTGTAACCACCAATTCTGACTTGAAATTCTCCCCACATGAGATGTATGATGTGTTGAAATGCATAACTAACTTGTTCATTGAGTTTTCTCATGTTTTGCATTTGTGCCTTAAGATGCAAGCAAGCCATTTCCAAAGCAGCCCCATGATCTAGGCCTCAAATCAAAATTGTGGCTGAATCATTGTTTTTAGAATGTCTTTTAGAGTCAAAATGACCTATTATATTACATGGTTTGGATGTGTAACTTGGGATTTCCAATTTTCAATTTCAACTTATTTAACTTATGCCTCCATTTTAGGTCATTTTTATCACTTTTTGATACAAGCCTTTTCAACATCTCATGACCTCCCTACTAGCCTTAAAACATCATTATAAGCAAGTTTGATGTTGAAGATTTTTCCATTTGAAGCTTGGAAATAGGAGATATGGCCTTATGCTTGAAATGACCTATAACCTCCAAATGACCAAAATGCCCTTGACTTGTCAAAGCCATAACTTGAGTTCTACAAATCCTATCAAGGACTTCTAGTACTATATAGAAAGCTAAGAATATTCTCTACAACATTCATGTTGACCAAGAGTTCATAGGAATCATCCTACTAGGGCAAAAGTTGGATGCAAGTTGGGTGACTTTCAAGGACCCAGATTCACATACCTCAGATGACCTGTAATTTGTCAAAGTCATAACTTGAGCTCTACAAATCCTATAAAGGACTTCTAGTACTCAAATTAAAGCTAAGAACAAGCTCTACAACATTCATGTTATGGGGAAGATTAGATGATAATCACATCTTGAGCTAAACTGCCTTGAAGATAGGGATCAAACTAGGGGATTTTGCACTGTCAAGCCTTAGAAACCCTAGGTTAAAACTTCTCAAACTCCTCAATCATGATGAGTTGGTCTAGGAATAATCCTTATAGCATCCCAATGCATCAATCCATGATCACATGGATCTTGGATTAGGTCTCAACCCTCTCCAAATCACCAGTTGACCTAGGGTTGACCCAGTCAAACCCTAATTCCACCACTCATGGCTGAATCTTCTGAATTCTTGTACAATGACCTCTCTAGGTTTCATGATGGCTTTCAATACATCTCCTAAGCTCTCTCAAAGCTTCAAGTCCATCCTCATAGTCTCAGAATCATCTGAGGAGCTCCTACAACTTTATGAGTCACACAACCTTGGTTTCAACCAATCTCTCTAAGGATCTCTTGAGTTCTCTGACAAAGATATCAACCTTTGAACACTTGAACAACCTTCTTGGCTAGCTTCCAAGTCTCATAAAACTCTTGCTGGGTGATCATACCTCTTGATCTACTGCCCATATATCAATGAGATGCAGATGATCATGCTGGTGAACACAAGCTTGGTAAATAAATGTTGGTCAAATTTTGGGGTGAAACACCTGTTGCATGGTTGCATATTGCATTGTTGCATACTCATTTTGCATATCATTAACGTGTGTCTGTGCTGTAGGTGCATTTTCATACCTCTGATTCTAGTTGCCCGGATTTCTGTTTGCTGCTATTATGGATACTTTGAAGAAGACTGTGGCATACAAGTTGCCTACTCCGGATGTTTCTTCTTTGCTTGGTTTGATGTCTTTAGCTGATGATGATGTGAAGAGAAGCTTCAGGAAGAGTTATGGGAAATTGCTTAGGTTGGTTTGCAGACCATCCACATATGAGCTGAGCGGATTGTACGCGCTTATGCAGTTTTATGATCCCCCGCTGAGGTGTTTTACTTTCCCTGACTTCATTCTGGCTCCAACCATGGAGGAATATGCTGAGATCTTGGAATTAACCATTCAGAACAGGGTACCCTTCATTCATATGGGTGCTGAGCCCAAGCTGGAAGATTTGGCTGTTGTTTTGCACTTAGATTCCTCAGAATTGCTGTTAACCTCGTGGAATGGAGTTTCCGGTTTTTCTCTCAAGTTCTTGGTTGGGAAAGTACAAGAGTATGCCAAGAGTGGCTGTTGGATTGCGTTTAATGATATCCTTGCTTTGTGTATCTATGGCATTGTATTGTTCCCTAGCATGCCTGACTTCGTTGATTTGGATGCATTCCGTATATTTGCTTCAGGCAATCCTGTGCCTACGCTGATTGGAGACTTCTATCACTCTCTGCATTATAAGAACGAGAATAGGAGGGGCAAGAACGTCTCTTATTGTGTGCCTTTGTTGTATATGTGGTTTGATAGTCACCTGCCCAAGAAGGGTATCTTTGCTGAGTCTGCAGCTACGGTGGAATGGTCTGAGCGTCTGATGGGGCTTTCTTCCGAAGATGTTGTCTGGTTTGATAGGGATTTACTGGGATCTGAGATTATCTACAGCTGCACAGGGTATCCTAATGTTCCTATGATTGGGAGGAAAGGGTGCATTAACTACAATCTGTCATTGTTGATCAGCCAATTCGGTTATGCTTTGAGAAGCCCGCCAAAAGAGGAGAAAGTGCAGGAATCTCTGTACTTCACAGGTAATTTGAAGGGAGAATTGTTATCCAAGCTTCAACATGCTTGGAATAACATCTGCAAGAAAGGGAAGTCGTTGTTGGGTAAGAATGTCTGTCAAGCCTATGCTCCGTACCAAGTCTGGATCCAAGATAGGGCAAAGCAGGCGCTGATGCCGTTTCCTGCAGTATTACCTCCTTCTCCCCTCGCGGTTGAAGAGCCAACTACTGTGTCTATTGAGAGATATGAACAGGTTGCGAAGGAGAAAGAAGAGCTGATCAAAGCCAATGAGAAGTTGGAAGAAGAGCTGGTTCAGCTGAGGAGCGAAAGAAATGAAGCCGTATATTCCTTCAAGCAGCAAACAAAGCTGGTGAACCAGTTAGGTGCAGAACTGACTGAACAACGAAAGAAGCGTGAATGTTTGGGGATAGATTTCAAGAGCTCACAAAACATGATGGAGTCCAAGAAGAAAGCACTTGATGTAGCCTACCGGGAGATCTCCGCATTCAACAAAACCTGGAATGCCACGCTGACCGGCAATAAAGAAAGAGAAGACAAACTGAAGCTGCTGATCTCTGAACTGGAAGATCAGTTGAAAGCTAGCCAGAAAAAGTTTGAAGAAGAGGTTATGCGGAGATACGATATTCAGAACTCGTTGAACAAGGTTATCAAGCGCAAGAAAGAGTCTGCATCCCAGAAGCGGAAGCTAGAGGAGTGCTTTGGAGAAGGTGTTTGGGAGGAATCCATTGGGGATCTCCAGCGTGTTATCAGGCAAAGAGACTCACTCGTTGAAGGGTTGCTTTCCCAGCCGGATCACCCCAAGACTAAGAGATTGTTAGAAGAGTATCGGGCCTATGGTCGCTCTTGATTACCTTATGCACTGATGTATATGCTTTATTTGCATTGTGCTGGCCATCACCAGAATTGTTGGTTGAGGTCATGCCTTCTTGTTATTGTACACTCAGTGATATTGTATTTCTTCCTTGTCGGGCTTTTCATCAATATATGAGATGTTTTCTCCGTACACGAATCCAAGCCTCTTATCACTATCACTGTCACTACACTGGCACTTTGGCACTAGAATTAGGGGTTGATTTCCCTAACGCACAGACACATATTGCATATGCATATTCATTTTGCATTGCCAATTACTTGTCGAATCTGTATCTTATTTCCTGCATCTCACAGGTTTTTCAGGATTGACGACCAGAGAGTCCACCGCTATTTAACTCGAAACAACTGCAAGAAGATAATGGATCAAGTTCAGGTCGAGATGCAGGAAATCCGCGAGAAGTTGACTCTGTTCATGCAAGCTATGGAGAGCATGGCCAAGGGCCAGGAGAATCTTCAGATCTTGGTGCAGCCGCTGCTGACGCGGGCAAACGGAAATGGAAATACTGACCATATTTCTGTTGAAACTCCTCGCCGGGAGGATGATATACCGGCAGTTGTTACTCCACCTGTTGTGACTGTCAACGGAAACACTGGTACTGGTGCAGGCGCTGGCGCTGGTAATGGCAATACTGGGAACAGTGGTGATGGGCATGTTGTTAACAACAAAGGCAACACTGTGGATGCTGATCAAGGATTCGTTGACGATGTTGGCTTCGGAAATAACGGGTATGGCAATGTCAATCAGGACGGGAACTTCGGGTTCAACAATCAAGGCTTCGAGTATGACGGTTACGGCAACACTCAGGGGTATGGCTATGGTAATGGTGGGTTCGGTAATGTGATTAACAACGGTGCTGGAGCATTTCCTTTCAACAATGGTATTGGACCTGCCGGGGTCAATCTAGGGTTCGACAACCGAGGACAGGGTCCTGTGTTCAATCAGCAAGGATTTGGCCGTAATATGGGTTACGATTGGTATGGAAATGACTGGAATGTGGATCTACAGGAGGACGCTTTTTCAGGAAGAGGTATGGGACCTGAAGGCCCCATTGACCCTGTTCAGAGGATCAGAATGCTAGAAGAGCAGATGAAAGGTGTGGTTGATCAGAACTCCGCTGGGTTAGATATGACTACTATGGGATTGGTACCAGGGCTGAGGGTGCCATTGAAATTCAAGGCTCCCATATTCGACAAATACAAAGGGGATACCTGCCCAAAGGTCCATGTACGTTCTTATTATAGAAGGATGTCTGCGTATTCCAATGACGAAAGGATGCTCATGCATTTCTTTCAAGACAGCTTATCGGGACCATCATTGGAATGGTACATGGGACTGGAGCCCACCCAGATTAGGAGCTGGAAGAAGTTGGCTGATGCTTTCGTTATGCATTACAAATACAACAACGATTTGGCGCCAAACAGAGTTCAATTGCAGAGTCTGTCGCAAAAAAGTGGTGAAAGTTTCAAAGAGTACGCGCAGCGGTGGCGCGATATGGCAGCTCGGGTGCACCCTCCTTTGGTGGAAAGGGAGATGAATGACATGTTTGTATGGACGTTTACAGGAATGTACTATGACAAGTTACTCAATGTTTCGATGGGTAGCTTCTCCGATATGATCCTTATGGGAGAAAGGATCGAGAACGGAATTAAAATTGGAAAGATTCAGGCAGGTGAATCTACTCCAGCTGGGGGTGCGAGAAAAGCGTTCGGCGGAAGACGACAGGGTGATACTAGCGTTGTGTATGGTGGAAGAGGCCGGGGTAGAGGTAGAAATCAGTATAGTCAACCTCAACAAATAGCCAGTGTTACCATTCCAATTCCTCAGCAACAACAGCAACAACAACCACAACAACAACAACAACAACCGCAGCAGCAGCAAAGGCAGAATCAGGGTCAGGGAAGGTTTCAGAATGTGAGGCCGAAGAGGGTATTTGATAAGCCTCCGTCGACATATGTAGAGCTTCTTCAGACACTGTTGGGGTTGAATTTGGTCGAGAAAAGAACAATGGAACCGCCTACAGGACCGGTACTTCCTAGGGGGTATAATGCTAATAAGCAGTGCGAATTCCATTCCGGGGGGCCCGGACATGATGTAGAATCTTATCATGCTTTCAAGCATAAAGTTCAAGACTTGTTGGACAGTAAAGCCATCAACTTTGGCCAAGTGGGGCCCAATATTGTACAACAACCTATGCCTAATCATGGGACAAATGCCATCTTAACGGAGGAAAATTTGAACTTGGTGATGGATGTTAACGAATTGAAGACACCATTGAGTGAGGTGAAAAGCAGGTTGCTCAAAGGGGGAGTATTCCCTGGCTGTGATGAATAATGTTTAGAGTGTTGGACCCAGCCTGAGGGTTGTACTGATTTGAAGCAGGGCATTCAGGCCATGATCGACGAAGGGACCTTGCAATTTGATCGAACTGCGGTTGAGAAGCCTGTGGAGGCATTATGTGAAGAGCAGAATGATATTGCAATGGTGACGATCCCGAGAAAGACTATAACGATAACGACACCCGTCCAACCGTCGACTATTACAATTACCAAAGCAGGGCCTGTTCCCTTTGAGAGTACGAAAGCTGTCCCGTGGACCTACGGATTGGAAGCGTATTGCAACGGTGAAAAGATTGTGATGAATAGTCAGCCAGCAGGAGTTGTTGATAATGTTGTTGGAACGGGGGGCATGACCCGTAGCGGAAGGATCTTTACCTCACCTGAAATAGAAGCGGAGAGGTTAGCCAAAGGCAAAGCCAAAGTAAATGAAAGCGGGCCTACTCAGTCAAAAGAAAAGGATACGTCGCTCAAGGATGTAGAGGAGTTCATGAGACTGATTCGTAAAAGCGACTACAAAATTGTTGAACACCTACAGCAGACGCCGTCGAAGATTTCTATCTTGTCATTGTTGTTATGCTCCGAGGCCCACCAGAACGCCTTGCTAAAAATACTGGATACGTCATTCGTGCCCCAAAAAGTTTTGGTAAATCAGTTAGAGGGGGTAATGGCACATGTCAATGCTGGACATAGCCTGGGTTTCACAGATTTTGACCTAACACCCAGGGGTCGAGAGCACAACATGGCCTTGCATATATCGGTGGAATGCCGAGGCACCGTAATGTTACGAGTATTGGTGGATACTGGGTCGTCGTTGAACGTATTGCCAAAGAAAGCCATGATGAAATCGGACGTACGGGGAATTATTTGCACGCCCAGCGATTTGGTTGTGAGGACATTTGACGGGACAAAAAGGTCAGTGTTTGGGTCAGTAACATTACCGCTCTAGGTAGGGCCAGAAATTTTTGATACCGAGTTCTACATCATGGATATCCATCCAACTTATAGCTGCCTTCTTGGTCGTCCGTGGATCCACGCTGCAGGGGCCGTAACATCCACGCTGCACCAGAAGTTGAAGTACATGGTGGGTGATAATGTTGTTACCGTTTGCGGGGAGGAGGATATTTTGGTCAGTCACCTGTCATCATTCAGATATGTGGAGGTCGACGGAGAAATACACGAGACACCTTGTCAAGCCTTCGAAGGGTTGCGGTTTAAAGACAAATATCAGGGTTCCAACAAAATATCAGATGTGGCAGTGTTATCTTACAAGGAGGCTCAGGCTTTAGTGCAGACTGGTGAGACTAAAGGCTGGGGGCAGGTTCTGGAGATTCCCGTGAAGAATGACAAGTTTGGGCAAGGGTATCGACCGACGTCGTCAGCGTCATCTTCAGGAGCGCCCAGGTTCAAAGGACCGGTCACAATTATGCCAAGCGGGGTGTGCTTTGAGACTATCAACCCTATTTCCGATGCTGAGGACGGGGATAGCGACTGCGATATGGACGTGTGGATCAAGCCAAGCGTGCCAGGACAAAGTCTCTGCAATTGGTCCATCCGGGAAACTGTCCCAGTGACTTTTAAACAGTAATGATTTGTTTTATCAATTGTTGTATAATCCTATGTCCTACCCGGGACATAGTGATTTTACCTTAGGGCTACTTGATTATGTGTATTGCACTGTTTTAATCATGAAATAAAGGCGTTTTTCATATACAAATATTGTGATCCCTGTTTTTCTTGTTTTTACTTTAACAATAAATGGCAACGTGGTTATTTGCTTTGTTTGCGTGTTGAAGCGTTTAACCATTTCCTTTGCAGGACTAATATTTCAGATGACATCTCATACGAACCGCCTATGACTCGTTTCGACTTCGGGCACCCGGTATTCCAAGCCGAGCAAGAGATTGTTGAGGATAGCGACCTGCCAGAGGAGCTGACTCGTTTGTTGAAACAGGAAGAGAGAATCATTCTGCCTCACCAGGAGGAAATTGAGATCATCAACTTGGGGTCGGAAGAAGTTGTGAGAAATATCCGTATAGGGGCTGCGCTGCAGAGCGACGTCAAGCAAAGGCTGATTGAGATACTGCGAGAGTATAGTGATATATTTGCTTGGTTGTACGAGGATATGCCTGGGTTAGATACGGACATGGTTGTGCACCGTCTGCCGTTGCGAGAGGAATGTTCGCCTGTTAAGCAGAAACTCAAAAGAACCAGACCAGACATGGCTGTGAAAATCAAGGAGGAAGTTCAAAAACAATGGGATGCTGGTTTCCTAGCTGTTACAACGTATCCGTCATGGGTCGCTAATATAGTACCAGTGCCGAAGAAAGACGGTAAAGTGCGAATGTGCGTAGACTACCGCGATTTGAATAGGGCGAGCCCGAAAGACGACTTTCCACTTCCTCACATTGATGTGCTGGTTGATAACACTGCTCAGTTCTCCGTATTCTCCTTCATGGACGGCTTCTCAGGCTATAATCAGATCAGAATGGCTCCAGAAGACATGAAGAAGACTACCTTCATTACTCCCTAGGGAACATTTTGCTACAAAGTGATGCCCTTCGGACTGAAGAACGCTGGGGCAACATATCAACGTGCTATGACGACTCTCTTTCATGACATGATGCACAAAGAGATCGAGGTTTATGTTGATGATATGATTGCCAAATCCCAGATGGAGGACGAGCATTTGGTTAATCTGCTGAAACTGTTCAAAAGACTTAGGAAGTTCAGGTTGAGACTGAACCCTAACATGTGCACCTTCGGGGTGAGATCGGGTAAACTGCTGGGGTTTATTGTGAGCGAAAAGGGAATAGAGGTTGATCCTGCGAAAATAAAGGCAATACAAGAAATGCCGACGCCTAAAACAGAAAAAGAAGTGCGTGGGTTTTTTAGGGAGGTTGAACTATATCGCCCGGTTCATATCTCACCTAACTGCGACATGCGAGCCGTTATTCAAGTTGTTGAAAAAGGATCAGGTGTTGACCTGGAATGAAAATTGTCCAAAGGCGTTCGACAAGATAAAATAATACTTGCAGGAACCTCCTGTTTTGATACCCCCAGTGGCCGGAAGACCTTTGATTATGTATTTGACGGTTCTTGAGGAAAGTATGGGTTGTGTTCTCGGTCAACATGACGAGACCGGATGTAAAGAGCATGCGATTTACTATTTGAGTAAGAAGTTTACCGACTGTGAGTCCAGATACTCAATGCTCGAGAAGACGTGTTGCGCGCTAGCCTGGGCCGCCAAACATTTGAGGCAATACATGCTGAATCATACAACCCTGTTAATTTCAAAGATGGATCCAATCAAATACGTGTTTGAGAAGCAAGCCCTCTCCGGAAGAATTTCCCGATGGCAGATGGTGTTAACCGAATATGATATCCAATATGTCTCTCAAAAGGCTATTAAAGGTAGCATCCTGTCAGAGTACCTTGCAGAGCAGCCGGTGGAGGACTACCAATCGATGAGGTTTGATTTTCCTGACGAGGATATCATGTACCTGAAAATGAAGGATTGTGAAGAACCGTTGCCAGACGAAGGACTAGAGTTGGGTTCCAAATGGCAGCTGATATTTGACGGAGCTGTGAATTCCTATGGTAGCGGAATAGGTGCAATTATCACCACTCCTCAGGGGTCGCACATCCCCTTTACTGCCCGATTGACTTTTCCCGTTACCAATAATGAGGCTGAATATGAGGCTTGCATCATGGGTCTGGAAGAAGCTATTGATTTGCGAATCGAAAACCTGGATGTATATGGAGACTCGGCTTTAGTGGTGAATCAGATTAAAGGAGAATGGGAGACACGTCAGCCCAATTTGATACCCTATATGAACTATGCAAGAAGATTGTTGCCTTTCTTTGACAAGGTGGAATTGCATCACGTGCCACGAGCAGAAAATCAAATGGCCGACGCCCTGGCGACATTGTCTTCAATGTATAAAGTTAACTTCTGGAATGAGGCTCCCAGGATTGTTATCTCTCGGCTCGATAGGCCTGCCTTCATATTTGCCATTGACAAGGCTCCCGACGGTAAACCCTGTTACTTTGACATCCAGAATTTCCTGAAGAACAAGGAGTATTCGGCTGGGGCATCCAGTAGAGATCAGAAGACTCTCAGGAGATTGGCTGGCAATTTCTATCTGAATCCGGACGGTGTCCTGTACAAAATAAACCACGATTTGGTGTTGCTACGTTGTGTAGATGAGAAAGAGGCGAAGTTTCTCATGGAAGAGATACATGAGGGTACATTCGGTACACATGCTGGTGGGCATGCTATGACAAGAAAACTGTTGCGGGCAGGTTATTATTGGCTGACTATGGAAACAAACTGTTTCAAGTTTGCAAAGAGGTGTCATAAATGCCAGATTTATGTGGACAAGATCCATGTGCCTCCAAGTCCTCTGAATGTGATGTCATCACCGTGGCCTTTCTCGATGTGGGGAATTGATATGATTGGCAAGATCGAACCTACAACATCAAACGGACACCGATTCATTTTGGTGGCAATCGATTACTTCACCAAGTGGGTGGAAGCAGCATCATATGCCAATGTGACCAAACAAGTGGTGGCCAGATTTATCAAACGAGATATTATCTGCAGATATGGAATCCCTGAGCGGATTATCACCGACAACGGTTCAAATTTGAATAATAAAATGATGAAAGAGCTGTGTCAGAATTTCAAGATTGAGCATCACAACTCTTCTCCTTACCGACACAAGATGAATGGCGCTGTCGAAGCGGCCAATAAAAACATAAAGAAGATTGTTCAGAAGATGGTTGTGACGTATAAGGACTGGCACGAGATTCTACCTTTCGCTTTGCACGGTTATCGTACGATGGTACACACATCAACCGTGGCAACCCCTTTTTCATTGGTATACGGGATGGAGGCAGTGTTACCGTTGGAGGTCGAGATTCCTTCCTTGAGGGTTTTACGTGATGTCCAACTCGACGAGGCATAATAGATTAAAGATAGACTGAATCAGCTCAGCTTAATGGATGAGAAGAGATTGACTTCTCTAGCATACGGTCTGTTATATCAGAGCCGGATGAAGAAAGCTTACAACAAGAAGGTATGCCCTCGAAGCTTTCAGACGGGCGATCTTGTTTTGAAAAAGATTCTCCCACCACAAACAGATCACAGGGGCAAGTGGACCCCTAATTATGAAGGTCCCTACGTTGTCAGAAAAGTCTTCTCTGGAGGAGCCTTGTCACTATCCACCATGGACGGTAAAGACTTTACGTCTCTTGTGAATTCGGACGCAGTTAAAAAATACTTTGCTTGAAAGTGACCCGCTGGACAGTAAAAAGAGAGTCCAGGCAAAAATGGGGAATCCCGGCGAACCATAAAAAAAATGAATAAAAGGTTCGGGGAAAAGTTAGGGATAAAATTGAAAAGATGTACGCCCGCGAAGTCGAAAACCTGAAAAGGGAGACTTCGGCAAAAAAGGGTATCCCGGTGAATTGAAAACCCGCAAAGGGCGGTTCACGCAAAAGTTAGGGATTGGAAAAGCAAATGACTGCGGTCCGGATTTGATACGGCATTGCTTAGTGGTTTGGGAGTTCCTGGGGCCGTCTATCCAAAGACAATCTCTTCCAAAGAGCGAGTACCGGGAAAGCGCAGAGTCAGGCGAGTCATAGGAGGATCAGCTCATGGTATTTTTCTGTACCACGTCGCCGACATGTATACAAATATTGTTTTGTATTCTATTTATGCTTCTTGTGCATATATGTATGTGTGTTTGTGCGTAGCTTCCTCTTTTCAGGAGTTGCATTAAGTGTACAAAACTTTGCCTATTCAGATGCCCATTATCAATAAAACATGTTATTCAGTACTTGATGCTTGTTCTTTACTGTTTTGTTTGTGGAAGACGCCGATGTTTTTGATAAACTTGCACTTACATAACCTTGCTGGCCCTTGCCAATAATTGCTAAAACTTCGAATTGACTGAAGTAATGTCACGGATGATAACCCGGATAGATTCTGTTGTATAGGCCTGTTTTGTCTCGTTTGTGTTTTGCAGGGTTCTTACCTTTGGAGCAAACAGTCAGGGATTGTATTCCCCAGCCAAGATCTCTTGACGTAAGACCTTACTCCAGTTGATGTCATTCCCCAGCTAGTCACAGCTTATTCCCAGAGAGTTGGAATGACATTATCCATTACCGAATGAGGGATTCTTCCCCAGAAGAGTGTTCTTAGGGAAGTTGTCCACAGGATATCCCCAGCAAGTCAAAATCAATGTTCCCTGCAGAGGTTGCGCTCCTTAGCGAATCGAAGGTGTGCACGTTCAATCTCCGGCATGGGGGATTCCTGCAATAACTAAGTTATGGGTTCAAAAGGATTATACCCGGAGGAGGTTTCCTTTCTCCCCACAGGTCGTCATGCCATTGACAGGATGTTGATCCTCAGCAGAGTCCGAGGCTCCGAGTTTGTAAACTGTGCCCAGACAGTGTGTTTTTCCTAGAAGTGTCGCTTCTTCCCCAGCTAAGTTCGTTCACCAACAGGGTGGCTTGTTCTTTCCTCCCAGTGGAAATTGATGTTTAATCGCTCCTCGGCAGAGTTGGTTGTGTTTCTGGCGTTTATTTCGCCGGAATACTTTGTGATACTTGTTCTCCCCAGCGGAGTTGGCTTTATCCTCAGCATTCATGTTGTTGAGACAACAATACCAGAGTTCCCCAGCGGAGTGTTCTTTACGCGGCTTCATAATTGGACTTTGGAGTTATTGTCAAAAATCCCCCGGCGGAGTGTTCCCCGGATTGCTGTCACGTCAGCATTTTCAGAAAAGATTTCAGGGATTAGACGTCTGAAGTCATTACTCGTCGTCAAGTTGGATGTCTGACAGTTGACGCCAGAATTTCCCCGGCAGAGTTCTCCCCAGTTTGCTGTTATGGCTTCATAATTAGACTTTGTTATGTCAGCATTCTCCGGCTTTATAATTAGACCTTGGAGTTATTATCAATTTATACGGCTTCATAATTCGACCTTAGAGTTCGTCAGTGTTAAACAGCCTCATAACTAGACTTTGGAGTTGTTGTTAGGAGTTCCCTAGCGAGTTTTCCTCGCGTAGCTGTTATGTCAGCATTGCGGGCTTCATGATTTGACTTTGGAGGTCGGCGTAGTTTCCTTCAAGTGGATGCTACGTCAGTGTTACACGGCTTCCTAATTAGACTTTGGGGTCGTCATTAGCAATTCCCCAACAGAGTTTTCTCTAGCAGCTGTTACGTCAGCATCATACTGCTTCATAATTAGACCTTGGAGTTGTCGTCAACATCAAACGACTTCGTAATTAGACTTTGGAGTTCTTCAGCGGTACCGCATCTTCCTGATTAGACTTTGGAGTTATTGTCCGAAGGTTCTGTCCGCATGGAATAGCTTCATAAGTAGACTTTGGAGTTGTTGACAGATCTTTCCCCACAGAGTTGCTTGTTGAAGTTTCTCTTATCCGGCCATCGGAGTATTTTCTTCAAGTTTGCTGTTCCGTCAGTGTCGCAGGGTTTCATAATCAAATTTTCAGGAGTTGTCGCCTTTTGTCGAAATAGGTGCCTGGCAGTTAATTGCAGAGCATCCCCAGTGGGTTTGGCTACTGCAAAGATAAGGCGGAGTTATTGTCCAGTATGGTTGACAGATTTGAATTCCTATCGAGGGGAAGAGTTCTACCTCCAGTGAAGCCGCCATGATTTTATCGTGTTGACAAAATGTTATACCCCTGTAGAGTCCTCCCCAAAGTCATTGTCACGTCAGCACTAAAAGGTTTTGTGGGTTGGGACCCATGGAGATGATGTTCCCATATGGATAGGCGGATGGAGTTTCCTGTGTTTAGGCAGATGATGTTCCCGTATGGATAGGCGGATGGAGTTTCCTGTGTTTAGGCAGATGATGTTCCCGTATGGATAGGCGGATGAAGTTTCCTGTGTTTAGACAGATGATTTGCCCGTAGGGATAGACGGATGAAGTTTCCTGTGTTTAGGAAGATGATTTTCTCATATGGATAGGCGGGTGGAGTTTCCTGTGTTTAGACAGATGATTTGCCCGTAGGGATAGACGGATGGAGTTTCCTGTGATTAGACAAAAATGTTTCCCCAGTGAAAGCGCCGGGATTTTTCCGTAATATGAGTCCTGAGGGGGACAGATTTGTGTTTATTCATGATTCGACGAAATTTGGGTCCAGATGTGGATAAGGTTACTCCTGTGACGACAGAATCTCTATTCGTGTTGACGAATTTTTCTCTTCTTGTGTTGATAAGGTCAGTCCAGTTGTGGACGGAGGTGTTTTTGCGAAAATTGTTCAGTACCTGGGGTTTCACATAGGTGGTTGAAGTTGAAATCAGAATCATTATCAGAAGTTTTAGTGGTTGTTGCCGTAACAACCAGATTCAGTTGGGGGGGATGTCGTTCCGCAAGCAGTTGTGCAGTTTATTTCCGCGGTTGGAAACTTTCCGGGTTTCTTGGTATTCAACCGCCTCGTACCTCGATTGTTTGAAGGTCGTTCGCTCTTCACCCAGTCGGGTCCAAGCCGCTTGAATGGGGGCAGCTGTTGCACCCCAAAATTTGCTCAACCTCTTCTTGCCTGATTTATGTTTCATTGCATTTCATTTGCATAGTCACATCATGTACATAGCTTAATCATTTGCATATCATAGCATAGCATGCATCCAACAAGGGATCAGGGTGTCTATCAAGAGAAGAGCCTAGCAAGGTGTGTTATCCAAGATGAGGAGTCATCCAGGCCATCAAGAAAGGATTTGAAGTCTTGAGAAGTTTGAGTGCCTACATGTGGGTTTTGCTCCTATCTTGAGGAATGTTGAGAATCATCAGTGAGATGAGAAGCATGGAATGTGGATGTGAGGTGTGTATGGATCTCATGATATGTCTATAAGGCCTTATTGAAGCTGAGGCAAGCCATTGATTCAAGTAAGAAAGCCACAGTGGAGGTACAGTCAACTAGGGTTTCATCTGGGTCAACCCTAGGTCAATTGAGTAATTGGAGAGCATCAAAGCCTACCTTGAGGTCATGGGATTCATGACTTGGTATGTTGATACATGTGTGGTGTTGTGCCAAGGTTAAGCAAAGAAAGATCAAGAATGTGCCAAGGTTCGGCAAACCTGTCACAAAATCCATAGTAATGCAATCCCATTTCCAAACTGGAATCTCTAATGGTTGCATAAATCCAGAAGGTCTCTGGTGTTCCACCTTCGACTTCTGACATGTCAAACAGGCATACACAAATTGAGCTATGTCTCTTTTCATACCAGGCCACCAAAATAATTTCTTCAAATCATGATACATTTTCGTAGCTCCCGGATGAATACTCAGGCTACTACAATGTCCTTCGCTCAAAATTGACTTTTTCAATTCTTCATCATCTGGTACACAAATCCTGCCTCTAAATCTCAACACACCTGTACTATCCAATTTAAAGTCACTATCGGAGTCACTCCCTACTCCAGGCATCAAATCTACCAATTTCACATCCAACTTCTGATTTTCTCTAATCATAACCAAGAAGTCATTATTTACCTACAACATACCCAACATTACACTATCTGTAGTAGTCTCACAAACCATGCTCAAATCTCTAAACTGTTCAATTAACTCAATTTCTTTCACCATCAGAGCTGCCATATGAATTGCTTTCCTACTCAAAGCATCTGCCACTACATTGGCCTTTCCTGGATGATAACTCAAACTGAAGTCATAATCCTTCAAAAATTCCAACCATCTTCTCTGCCTCATATTCAGCTCTTTCTGATCAAACAGGTATCTCAGACTCTTATGATCACTAAACACTTCAAATCTTGAGCCATATAAATAGCGTCTCCAAATTTTCAACACAAAAACAACCACAGCTAATTCATGATCATGAGTCGGATAATTTCGCTCATGCACTCTCAATTGCCGCGATGCATATGCTACTACTTTACCATTCTACATCAGAACCCCGCCTAATCCCATCTTAGACGCATCACAGTACACCACAAACGGTTCACTCGGAGTCGGTAACACTAACACCGGTGTCGTAGTCAATCTCTTTTTCAACTCTTCAAAACTTTCTTCACAAGCAGCATCCCATACAAAAACTTGGTTCTTTCTCGTCAACTGAGTTAATGGCAACGCCAAATTAGAGAACCCTTCAATAAACCTACGGTAATAACCGGCTAACCCCAAAAAGCTTCTAATCTCTGTCGCTGTCTTCGGCGGTTCCCACTGCAATACTGCACTTACTTTTGACGGATCCACCGCTATTCCATCTTCAGATATTACATGCCCCAAGAAACTTACTTTCTTCAACCAAAAGTCACACTTCGACAGTTTAGCAAATAATTTATTTTCCTTCAACACTTGCAAGGCAATTCTCAGATGTCCTGCATGCTCTTCATCAGATTTAGAATAAATTAATATATCATCAATAAACACTACAATGAACTGATCCAAGTAAGAATGGAAAATTTTGTTCATATACTCCATAAATACTCCCGGTGCATTAGTCACTCCAAACGGCATTACAGCATATTCGTAATGTCCATATCGAGTCCTAAAGGCAGTCTTCTGAATATCACCTTCTTTTACTCTCATCTGATGATAACCCGATCTTAAGTCGATCTTACTAAATACACGAGCTCCCACCAGCTGGTCCATCAAATCATCAATCCTAGGTAAAGGATACTTATTCTTAATAGTCACTTTATTCAATTGACGGTAATCGATGCACAGACGCATACTACCATCCTTCTTCTTCACCAACAACACTGGAGCTCCCCACGGCGATACACTTGGTCTAATAAACTTTCTATCCAACAATTCTCCAATCTGAGACTTCAACTCAGCCAATTCCACTGCAGACATCTTGTACGGCGCCATAGAAATAGGTCTCGTACCAGGAACAAGATCAATACCAAATTCTACTTCTCGCGTCGGAGGCAATTCCGTAATGTCGTCAGGAAACACTTCTGGAAATTCATTCACCACTGCTAATTCCTCCATTGGCACTTTGTTATCCATCGATAAAGTTGCAAATAAAGCAAACACTCTAGTTTCATCTTCCAACAAGGCCCTCAATTCTTTGTTAGACAAAGAACTTGCCACAACATCCTCTTCAGGGGTCAGGAACAACAATTCCTTCCGAAAACAATCGATGTAGACTCGATTGAACTCTAACCAGTTCATACCCAGAATAACATCCAACTTACCAAGTGGTAGACAAATCAGATCCACTCCAAATTCTCTACCGAAAATAGTCAGCGGACACTTCAGGCATACCAAAGAAGTAGTCACTGAACCTATAAAGGGTGTCTCAATAGTCATCTGTACCTCCAGAGTGGACGGCACCAAACCTATCCTCTCCACACAATCTACAGAAATAAATGAGTGTGTTGCACCCGTATCAATAATAGCAATCAAAGGAATATTATTGATAATACAAGTACCTATGATCACACGCTCATCACTGGCAGCTTGAGTTCCTGCCAAGGCGAACACTTTTCCACCAGCCGGAGACGTTTGAGGCTTCTTCGGCTTCTCACAATGTGTACTGATATGACCCTTCTCACCACAGTTATAACAGGTCGGCATAGTTGCTCTGCAATCAGCTATCACATGACCTGGTTTCCCACACTTAAAACATTTCTTGGCCTCATTAGGACAATCATTAGCACAGTGTCCCATACCACCGCACCGAAAACATTTCCCTTCAGCAGATGCTCTCCCATCTCTAGGCTTCTTATCAACAACAGCTTTACGTTTTCCCTTATCAGCAGCAACACTATAAGGAGTACCACTAAACCTCTGCTTACCCTTACGGTCATTAACAGCTTTGTAGTGCGCAATCCTTGCTCGGTTATCGTTATCATAAATCCTGCTTCTGCTTACCAGCTCAGGATAGCTCCTGATCTTCTGACAAGCAATCCCCAACTTAATCTCTGGACGCAGTCCATTCTCAAACTTTAAGCACTTAGAGGTCATTGCACCTTCCACATTATAGTGGGCACAATACTGCACCTGCTCCTCAAACTTGGCAGCATATTCTGCTACAGTCATGCTACCCTGTTTCAGCTCTAAGAATTCAATTTCCTTAACGCTTCGGATATCTTCCGGGAAATACTTCTCCAGAAAACCTTTCCGAACCACCTCCCAAGTAATGGTAGTTCCAGCAGCTTCCAATCTCTGGCGACTATTGTCCCACCAGGCTTCAGCTTCACCCTCCAGCATGTGAGTACCAAACCTCACCTTTTGCTCATCGCTACATTCCATAGTTCTGAAGATCTTCTCAATTGCCTTCAGCCACTTCTGAGCAGCTTCGGGGTCCAGAATTCCCCCTTCGAACGTTGGCGGCTTGTTGCTCCGAAACTGCGCCAAACTCCTGAATTGGGCATCTGCAGTTTGATTCTGATTAGAAACCGCCTGCGCCATTGCTTGCATAGCAGCAACCAATGCAGCATCGTTCCTTCCTGCCATACTGCTCAAAACAACAACACCAGGTTTAAAAGATATTCAACTCCATCCATAAGGACAGACTCAACTCGACTCAACAACACCGGCCGGACGGACCGACCTGCTCTGATACCAATTGTAACACCCCACTTCCCAAAATCATCTAAATTAATAAACATTATAAATAAACAAAATCAGAGTTCCAATTCCCCCAAGTGGGATATCACATAAAAACAACGTTTCCTTATAAAAAGGTTTTTCTCCAAATACAGCGGAATGTTAAATAATAAAATTCAATAAAGTTTGATACGTTCACAGGGAAATAAAATATAAGTTCAACATAAAACAAATAAAAACGCCCAAGTCCCGTGCTACGTATCAGAGCATCCTAGACTCGACAATCACACCAATATCCAAGCTAGCTAAGCACCTGGATTATCTGTACTTCCGAAGAAGCACAGACCACAACAACAACAAAGGGGTGAGAAAACATGATCAAAAATATAATGGTAATGTAATACATGTAAATAAGGTAGTACAACACACCAACACACCAAAATTCACCCCTAACAACACCATATGACGAACCTACTGTTCAAATTACAATATAACATATTATATTGCAAAATGCAACTCAACACCATGCATGCGATACCGACTCGTTGGTTCATTAAATCGAACCTGGATAGATCACTTACGCTCCTCCTGAGACATGATCTATCCCCCACCATTCTCCACAAAGGAGTACGGATGAATCACTTACGCTCCTCCTGAGACATGATTCATCCCACCAAAACACCATGATATGCACACACCAATGCATAACTAATATATCTAGGCACTCAACGTGCACACGATCCTCCTGATCATATCATCATACATCAATGCATATATGTACAGATATAACATACACCAACACCATATAAATCAACTAGATAGTAAACAAGTTCATACTTTAACACCAAGATATAAACATATCCCACCACTCGGGGGTACACGATCCTACTGATCACTACATACATATACCTCAACTAATTGTCCACCGACAATATCGAGGGAAACATGCACTATCACCAAGTACACAAGTTAGTTCCCACACTCATCATTCTTACAGTGCATCAAGGCCAAAGGGATCACACAAGCCCAAGCTCAAGGCCAAAGTATCACAACACTCACATTCTGGTTCTGCTACGTTCGCTGAGATTCGCCAGGCGAAGCCCCGTAGCGAACCTTCGCTAGCATTCGCCAGGCGAACCTGCTGGCGAAGCCCTCATTTCACTATCGTGCACTCGCTAGGCGAACCTTCATTCGCCAGGCGAACCTTCGCTGGCCACACTTGCCAGGCGAAGTTCCTACCCTTTAGGTCTGGGACTTAATTCTGAATTATTCGCTGCCACTCGCCTCAGCTCGCCAGGCGAAGCTTCGCCAACACTCGCCAGGCGAAGCCCAGCGAATGCTGCGGTTTCACCAATTTCTCACAGTTCAGCAGTGTTATTCTAGGCCAAATTGTACCTATCATCTCAACTCAGATCCTCAGTCTATTCTAGTACCAATCTTGTACATTACCGTAGCCAATAGGTTTCTAATTCCTATTCCCAAAATCATCACCTACACACTTTATCGATACCTCAAAAGCCATACAGAACTTTCCCTAAAAACCGTAAAACACCCTATATGCCCTATATGCCAAATCAACCAAAAACAACAATTCATTAACGATTACTATACAATTAACAACAATGATCATCAATCACAACGTATCAACTCACAATATCATATATAGATGATCTTTCTACGGGGTTAAGGAATCCCCAACTACCCTATACATGTATAAACCATTTCCCAATCAAGTTTCTCCCCCCTTACCTTATTAATCGGTTGATCGATGAAAGAATCCTCCAAGGTTTGGCCAATTCTGATTTTCCCCCGTTCCTTCGTTCTTCGCTCCCTTTTCCGTTCCCTTTTCCGTTCTTCTCACTTCTCTCCTTTCTATCGTGACTTCTCACACTTCTCTCTAACTTCCCACAATGTATCGTAAAAACTACTAACCCCTCACATTCTCTATTTTAATTCCCTAATCCCAATAATAATAATAACTTAATAATAATAATAGTAACTTAATAAAATAATAATAATAATAATAATAATAATAATAATATTATTATCTCACCAAAATAATAATAATATTAATAACAATAGTAACTATAATAAATATAATAATAATAATAATATTCCCACCAATATTAATATTATACACTATATTATTATATTCACCAAAACACCACCAATAATCCTCCCACATTAGGGACACCCACCAACCATCACCAAATACACCCCCACCAAAGGGCACACCAACACATAATATTTAAAATAATAATAAAATGACTAAATAATTAAAATAGGTGTTACAGAGGTGGCCCTGTCAAAGGAGTCATGGTCCTCTTCTGAATGAGCTGTAATTGTAGCAGCGTCTGTAGTAGCTGAGCATAAGGCATAGGTGGAGTGTCAATGTGGCGATTTGCTAGTGGCCCTTTGTTTTGGTACCTCCGGTACCCCTGCTGGCTCTGCTGTTGTTGCTGAGGCTGTTGCTGCGTCAGGGCTATAGGGATAGTAATACTTGCGACCCTTTATTGTTGATGGTTCTGCGTTTGCTACTTGTTCCCTCGGGAACCGGATACAGAGTTGGCTTCACTTTCTCTTTTCTTTCCTTTAAACACTTTCTTTCCTCCAGCTGAGGAACTTTCGCCAGACTGGATCTTTCCCAGCTTGATCCCATTTTCTACCTGCTCACCAGTGATTATTAAGTCATAGAAACTCCCTGACATGCTGCTAATTAGCTTTTCGTAATAAACACCCGGTAGAGTAGCCACAAACATATCCACCAGTTCACACTCCACCATAGGAGGTTGAACTTTGGCTGCTAGTTCACACCACCACTGGGCGTATTCCTTGAAGCATTCCCCATTCTTCTGTGACAGATTCTGTAGCTGGACCCGGTTGGGAGCCATGTCGCTATTGTACTGATAATGCTTTACAAAAGCTTCCGCAAGATCCTTCCAGCTACGTACACTTACAGGTTCCAAACCCATGTACCACTCAAGCGAAGGCCCAGATAGACTATCCTAAAAGAAGTGCATCAACATCTTCTCGTCGTTTGAGTACGCAGACATTTTTCTGTAGTAAGATCTCAGATGGACACGAAGGCAGGTAGTACCCTTGTACTTATCAAAATCTAGAACTTTGAATTTCTGTGGTATTTTGAGGTCGGGGATTAGCCCCAAGTTGGCCATGTCAAGGCCCATGGAAGTCAGATTCTCAAAGTCTTTCATCTTATCTTCGAGCCATTTGAATCTCTGGATGGCTTCAGAAGGTAGTTCAGCCTCATCTCCTCTCATGGAGAATACGTTATCTTGACGATCCTCATTCCAGGGTTGATGAACATTTCTATGGACGATACCTGCAGCTTCAGGTCCATGGAAGTTTCCAGTGTTACCAGCATTAACTCCGGCATTGTTACCACTTGTACCAATGTTACCATTAGCAGCCCCAATGCTGCCATTACCAGCCCCAGCATGGCCAGTACCCATTCCAGCGTTCCCATTGCCCACAGTGTTAGGGATGACCACAGTTGGTCCAGAGTTGTTTGCCCAGGGAGTCTTAACATGATGAGGGTTAGTAGTTTCACCTCCGTGCAAAACCCCATTGGTGTCAACGCGTGCAATTAAGGAATGCACTAAGGTTCGAAGTTACTCTTGCCCACTGGCAACCACATGCATGATTTCCATGAACTGGGACATCCTCTCCCTAAATTCTTGCATTTCAGCTTGAACTTGCTCCATAGCTCTGAGTTGATTAGCTCGGGTGGAGTAACGGTGAATGGGTCTGCAGTCAATCCTGAAACACAACTAGTGGAGTAAACATAAGGGGGTTAGATAAACAAGTCCAAGGTACCTGCTATGCAAAATGATATGCAAATGCAAACATGTGTATGTGCATTAGGGATATTTCCCCTCGATTCTAGTTCCAGAATAACAGTGAGACAAATAAGAAGCCAATCACGGAGATGATCAATATCTGATATATAACGAGCCCACATAGGCAGCATATAGGAGTAACCGAGTACAACTAAATCAACGGTAATAGAGTGACCTCAACCAATAAGCCTGGTGATGGTCAACAATACATCAGTGAATGAAAGCTACAATGAAATACAAAAGAAATCAAGTGCGGCAGCGGGCACATAAATCTTCTAATAGTTCCTTCATCTCGGGGTGATCAGGCCTGGTGAGCAATCCTCGAATAAGCAGCTCTCTCTATCTGATGGTGCTCTGGATATCCTTAGCAAAGTCTTCCCAGGCTCTCTCTCCGAAGCAATCTTCCAATTTACATCTCTTGGAATCAGCTCTTAGCTTACAATCTTTTAAGTTTGTTATAGCCTCGCTCAATTGGCACTCAACGTCACGCATGAGTGATGCCTCAACTTCAATCTTCTCGTTCTTGGCCTCCAGCTGGATCTTCAGTTTGGCAATTTACTGCTTTAACTTCTCTTCCCGTTCTTTGTTGTTGGTCAAAGTAGTGTTCCACAACGTATCGAATTTAGAGATCTTCAAATATGCCTTATCCAAGTCCTGCTTCTTGGTGGCAAGCACGCTGCTAACGACCTTCAGATCTAACCCCAAAAGCTCTCGAGGATCTGTCTGTTTGGTTAAACTTGTACCCAGATGGTTTACCAACTCAGTCTATTTCTTGAATGAGTAAACTGCTTCATTTTTTTCTCTTCGGAGTTGAACAATTTCTTTTTCTAGCTCCTCGTTTGCTTTCTTCAGCTCTTCTTTTTCTTGCAGCACCTGTTGTATTTTTGAATATCAATGGAGGTAGGTTCCTCGACCAGAAGAGGGTATAATGGCTTAATAGTAGGAAAAGGCATTAGAAACTTGGCGGTTCTCTCCCGGATCCAGGCCAAATATGGGTTAAAGGCTTTGTTGTTGCTCTTCCCTAGCAAAACATTCCTTTTCTATGAATGTTGATCCAAGCTTTCTCCATTTTAACCAAGGTGTCACCTTCTAGTAACCCTGTGAGATACAGAGATTCCTGTATCTCTTCTTCAACAGGAGGACCTCTCAGCGCATATCCAAATTGTCTTACCAACAAATATAGATTATAGTTGATGCACTATTTCCTTCTGACCAAAGGGAAGTTAGGAAAACCACCGCAACTATACACAATTTATGTGCCTAGCATGTCCCTATCAAACCAAGTGATGTTGTTAGAAGACAGACCCATCAAACGTGCAGACCATTTTGAAGTCTCGACACTATTAATAAATGGACCCGTTTTAGGAAGATGGTTGGCAAACCACTTGTACAGTAAAGGAGCACAACAAGACACATTCTTCCCCTTTCTATTTTCGTTCTTGCTGTGAACTAAATGATAAATGTCTCCGAAAAGAGTGGGCATCGGATTCCCGGAAGCAAATATGTAGAAGGCATCTTGTAATACCCCAAATTTTACCCTTATATTTAGTCAGTCATTTCGCATAGCATCTCATATGTACACTTGCTAACCACTAACAAGTTATGAAGGGGTTTTGTTTTGCAGATTTGGTCCCAGGGGTATTTTGGTCATTTTACGCAAATTCTACCAATTCCTTGAAGACGGGCTGTTATTAAAATTCTGAGGCATTTGATACGTATTGGTTTTGAGGCATTTATCTATCACCAGTTCTGATCATATTGAGATTTGGCACTTGGTCAGTGGAGTTTAATTACGATTTAGTTTTGCTGAAAATGTTGTGATTACGGTGCCCATATGTGTTTGGTTATGAAACAATTGGTTAACATTTTAATCGGATGATGAGATCAGGATCACAAATACCACTTGGGAATATTTATGTTTTATGCCTATGTTAATGAATTTAAATACTTGTGGATTTATTCACAATTGTTTATAATTTTTTTAACTAAGAATAAAATATAAATAAATTCAAAGTTTTGGGAATTTTATTTCATAAATAATGTCATCATACAAGAAGGGGATGTTGCTTCATATTTTACAAAGTGCTGTTACAAGGAAGTACATTAAAATTCTCAATCCTAAGGCATCTATCCTAAATCCTAAGAGTATCTAAAGGTCTTCATGTTGTATTTGAACTTATCCATGAATCCTCAGCTAACCTGCACATCAAAAGAGAACAGACAGTACAGAAAAACGTTAGAAGTTTTTTCGACACTCTCAGAACAATGTCATCATCGAGTGCCGGGAGTGGCACAACCGAAGCTGCGTCCTACCCCCGTTACCGATCCGCGCCGTGGGCGTCAGATCAGGTAATACATGTTCTTATCAATATGGGACATCCGAGAGATAGAAAAATAAATGAAGTGGGACTGATTCGTTTTGCCGCAATTGGGTTTCCAAACTGATACGAGAATAAGGCAACATAGGCAAATTCTGACTCAAACCCGGATGCCGGCAGGTCTGAGTCACTTTGGTTCCGAAGCTCCCACACCTGAAAATCCACAAACACATCAATATCAGGTTCAGCATTCAAAACTCAAAATGATTCATAAGTTGCCATAAGGCATCAAATTGCAGCAATCCTGAACAGGGCAGAGAAACGAAACCAAACAGCATCATACACCATCAAAGCCTTCGGCTCAAAAGCATACCAAAACAGGACAAGAGAATTGAAATGCAAGCCAAAGCTGCATCAATCCCAAACAAACTGCATCAAAACCATATTTCAGAAGGCGAAACATCCTGTAAATCATGCCCAGCCAAATCCAAAGAAAGAGGTAACCGCAGGTTCAAGCAGAACAAACGAATTAATCCAGATACCAATCAGATCAAATAAATTCAGAGGCAATCCAAATGATCAAACAAAATCGAATCTGGAAAAGGAAGTTTCGAGTCAGATCCAAAGGCATCAGGAAACATCTCCATCTGAACCAATATGAACCAATCTGAATCAATTTGAATCAATCTGAATTAATCAAACAAATCAATCAAACAAGTCAGTCAAAAACGAATCGGGTCGAAATCAAATGAATCAGTATGGATCAATCAAACAAATTAATGTCAGATGAAACCATGATCGCGTCAAAATCCCAATCAGGTTCTAAAAGAGGCAGCACAATCCAATCAGTACCAGAAAAGGAAAGATAACATTCACCATATCCGGATCAATGTCAAAACATATCAGATAGAAGCACAATCAAATCCAATCACCATAAGATCAAATCAAATCAGTAAAAATAACGTGTATCAAAAAAAGCACAAAGGCCCATTCGAAAATCAGAAGGAGAGTATATAAGAATGAGATCACCTCGTTGAGTAAAAAAGGAGAAGACAGGTGAGAACGCAACAAACGGCCGCAAGGAGTTAAAACCCTAGACGGAGAGGACGAAAAACTCAAAGCGCAGAAACCCTAACGGACGAGCAAGCGCGAGACTCAGAGACGAAGTCTCATCATCGTCGCCGTCCATCACCTTACGAACAAAGTCGCGATCGAAACACCAGAGGAAGGGTTCGCCTTCGCCGTTTGAACGGCGGGCAAATCGATTCCAAGCCTCAGAGGAAAACCTCATCACCGGCCGTTTCACCATAAAAGTGAGCCAAGACTGCTTATCATTATTGTTTTGCATGTGTTTTTCAGGATCACTAAGGAGAACGGTGAAGAGAAGCGAGAGAGACGAGAGAGATGAAGAGCGAACAAGACGAAGGCGCCGCGAACACACCCAGGGGAAACCCTAAAGTTTTGTTCCCTTAATGATAACGAATGGGTTGGGTCCGGATGTGGTGACCGGCCCAACCCCCCCTTCTTATTTTTTTTATTATTACTTTATTGTACTTTTTTTTAAAATTCATTGGTTTTATGTTTTAAAAAAAAAAAGAGCTATTATTTTTCACATTTTAATTTTATACTTAAAAAAAAAAATCTTTATAAAAAAAATAATAATATAACATTTTTCTTTTAATCATAAAAAAAAAAATCTTTTTAAAATATAGTTATCAAGAATAAATATAAATTTTTTTTTATAAAATTAAAACTCTTGTAAATATGAAAGATGAAAAACCTTTTTTTAAATAATGAAAAAATAATAAAAATCCTTTTTACATTAAATCATTAAATATCAAATAAGACAATCTCAAGTTTGTATCTCATTTTCTTCACAGCCTCGTAGTTCATCTGATAACTGGTTAACTGTGCCTACTAACGGGTGTTCATTTTTTGCAGTTCACTTTTAGTGTATTGAGTTTTCATTTAAGTTTCATTCATATTTGTATCTGTATCTCAATTGTAATCTCGCGAACCTAATAATCGCGTTTACTTTTCGCATTTAATTTCTGCATGATGTATGATTTAAATTTCTGCTGATGTATCGCAATATTTCTGTCACTTCACACATCCGAAGGAATTAGGTCTAGCCGTTTGACCGCCGTGTCAATAGTCCTCAACTTCAAACCCTTACAACCTCACAAACCCTAATTTTCACAAATGCCTCGTCGTAGGCAAAATTACAATTTTACCCCTAGCATTAGGTCAAAGAGCCGCCGCGCTCATGTTAGGGTTTCCCGCCGTGGAATCCCTAATTTAACCCTAATTACAACTTAACAATTCAACATAGAGATTTGGAGTTTCTACACTCCACGTAAGCGTGTCCTTAAGACATGTTTATTCCCCGTGAGACCTTGGCCACAGTCAAGAAGTTTCTAACCTCCCTATTGAGGGGAACTACAATTACTCTGATTCCATTCCCGTAAGGATATGTAGGCACAAGATGCGACGTCTTGCCGAGTAAACTTAGAACTAACCCCTTAGGTCTCTTTTCTCACTTTTAATCCTTATGTACATATACCTTAAGCAATAAATAAAGCAAATAGTAAACATCTGAACAAAAGGTTCCTGTAGAGTACTACAGAAGTTTAGGGTGCTAATACCTTCCCTAATCTTAACCAACCCCCGAACCCTAGATCTTTCCCCGCATTGTGTTTACGATGCAAAATAGGTTTTCCCTCTTTTGACCTTTTCCTTCGGATAAATCAAAGAGCGGTTGTGAATTGAATTGCGATTCAAACTCATTAATAGTTTGTGATCCTATTTCCACCGCAACAGAAAATGGCGACTTCACTGGGGACTGTCTTAACTTTTGAGGGTTATCCCTAATTTGTTCCTATTTATTACTATCTGTGTTATTGATCATTTGCATGTATATATTTGTGCTTTGATTGAGGGACTGTTCCTTGTGCTGTGAGATAAGTCCTACGCCCGGACTAGTGACATTATTATAGGATGGGGATATATTCGATGAGGCTTATAGGGAGTGAATCCCGACCAAGCTGATTCGAGAATCACCGCTCAGTTGAGACCTTTTTGAAAATGGTTCGGTTGAACGAGTAATCGTTGAAAACTTTTTCCATGGTCGATTGGAGTCTGTGATATTGAGGACCGTAGTACCTTAACACCACCTTGGCCTTATTTAGGACGTAGTGCGGGAGCTATGTGGGAGTAATCTTACAATGGCTGCTACGCGATACTGCACTCAAAAGAGGTTCTCTTGAGAATATTATTAACCCCTGAGTCAGTCGGAAGGTTGATAATATCCGAAAGATGGGCTGATGACTTTGGGCACTTTGTAGAACCTTGTTTGGCAGGTACAACTAACCTATAGTACACTCCTTTTGGGATGGGTAGACCTTGACTCCGCTCACGTTCCTTTAACCTAGGACTTTGTGTGTTTTCATGCATTGCATCCATAAAGCATCTCATTGCATTGTATTTCATGGAGTTCAAATATCATTTATGGATATCGCGGGATACCATAAATAAAAGATAAAATGAAAAAACAAGAAAAAGATTTCCTTGGTACCCCACGACATTCGTAAATGTTTGAATTCCATGAAATCTTCATTTACATCCACATTTTAGCATCATTTACTTTCTTGCATTGCATGTGTCTCCCGATTTCTCACACTCGGTTCTCTCACCTTCCAGTTTCGTCACCCTGAGTTCTCGGCACCAATACAACACCAGAGCTCAAACTCGGAAAAGAATGGAGGATCAGGCAAAAGAGATTGATCGCCTTAGCAATGAACTTGAAGACCTTCGAGGGGGTATGGGGCGTATGATGGAATTGTTACATGTCATGAATGCTAAGATGGATACCCAGCCCACTGTTGTTTCTGAGATTACCGGCGTTACTGTGGACCCTCCACCAAGTGTGACCGTAGCAAGGGACCCACCTCATGGTCTTGCTCCAGGTTTTGTGCCTCCTCAAGCCACTGTTCCGATTAATCAACCTGTTCAGCAAGCCGTGCCCTTGTTTTCTGAAGTTTCTAGGGGGGCTCCTATCTTTGCACCACCTGTTGTACACACTCGTGCGCAACCGTACTTCAATGAGACAGTTTTTGATAATCTTGATGAGAATGTTGAGGGTTATGAGAAACATGATAAGCTTCGTGAGGAAGTGAACACCATCGTCCAGAGATTGAAAAAGGTAGAGGGTGATCAAATTTTTGGGACTGCTGCAAGGGATGTTTGTTTGGTCTCGGGTTTGATTATTCCCCCGAAGTTCAAAACTCCGAACTTCGATCGTTATGAAGGTGCCACCTGTCCTAAGAGTCATCTGATTATGTATTATCGCAAAATGGCTGCCCATGTTGAGAATGACAAACTGATGATTCATTGCTTCCAAGATAGTTTGAAGGGTGCTTCCTCCAAGTGGTATTTAACTTTAGACCAGTCTCGCGTTAAGAGTTTTCAAGATTTATCTGACGCTTTCATCAAACACTGCAAGTACAATATGGATCTGGCTCCTGACAGAAGACAGTTGCTGAGTATGTCACAAAAGAGTTCTGAGTCATTCAAAGAATATGCCCAAAGGTGGAGAGAGACTGCTTCGCAGGTAGAACCTCCTTTGACCGAGAAAGAGTTAGCCGATTGGTTTGTCGACACGGTCCGTCCAGAATTTTACGAGAGAATGGTGGGTAGTGTGACTTCAAATTTCTCCGACATCGTTGCTGTGGGTGTCAAGATTGAATTGGGTATGAAAAGTGGTAAAATGACAAATAATCATGGTACTTCTAAGGATCAGCCGAAGAAACCTCCGTATAGCTCCCAGAAAAAGAAGGAGGGTGAGACTAATGCTATATCCTATGGTAGACCAAGAGAACGCTTTTATCGACATCCGCAAGGTTATGCTCAACCTCAAGGGTACCCGGTCCAATATGCTCAACAACCCTATGTGGCAGCTATTACACCTTCTTTCAATCAACAGGTTCCCATGTATCAACCTATGCAACAACCTCCTGTTTATCCGCCTCCTGTCAACTACCTACAGGCGCCCAATACTCCTGCTCCTCAACAGCCAAAGAGTCCGGCTCCTCGCCAGAATGTTCCGAACAGAAGAACGTATAAACCTTGTCCGCCGATTCCAATGACTTTTACCGAGTTGTATCCCTCTTTGGTCAAGCAGGGTCTCATCACTACTCGGGCTTTGGGTCCGCCTCCTAATCCTCTACCCGCCAATTACAACGCCGCCGCTCATTGTTTATTTCATGAGGGTGCGCCTGGTCATGATCTGGAGAATTGTTATGCTCTCAAAAATATTGTCAGGGATTTATTGGAAAAGAAGATTTTGTCATTTGAAGATCCTCAACCGAATGTTAAGAAGAACCCTTTTCCTAACCATGAGAGTGTCAATGCCATTAGTGTTGATTCGGGGGAAGGTTATGCCCTTGACGTTGGACAGATTAAGACTCCTCTCAAGATGTTCCATTCGAAACCGTTTGAAGCTGGTTTGGTAGATACTTCCCACGTTGCATGCGTAAGTTGTGAAGCCAGTGTTAAGGGTTGTGTGTGGGTTCAGAATGATGTTCAGAGGTTAATTAATGAGGGGGTTTTACAAGTGACAAGCCAATGCAAGAAAGATGAGATCGCTGTGGTTGAGCCTGTCTTCCATCAGCCGGAATCAAAGGGTAAGGTACCAGTGTTTAATCTATCAGGGGCAGGTTCCGCCAATCTCGTGTTCGATATACCGAAGTCATATATCCCTGAGGTGAATCAGCTTAAGCCTATAGTTATTCGAAGACCAAGCCCGTTTCCTTTCAGTGATCCTAAAGTTGTGCCTTGGAAATATGACGTGACGATGATTGACAAGGAGTCTGGGAAGGTTATCCCAAATGAAGAGGCTAAGGGTGCGGTGACCAATATCGCGGAGGTAAGCAGGATGACTCGCAGTGGCCGTGTGTATACTCCCCATTCCGACGAGGTCCCACCTAAGGAAACAACTAGTACCCCAGTGCCTGCCAAAGACAAAGGAAAGGGAGCTGTTACGAATAATGAAGATGCTGAATTTTTGAGGATCATCAAGAAAAGTGACTATAAAGTTATTGACCAACTTCATCAAACTCCTTCCAAGATTTCGATTTTATCTCTGTTAATGAGTTCACCTGCTCATAGGATAGCCTTGCAGAAGGTTTTGACTCAAGCACATGTAGATCAAGATATCAGCACCAGTCGGTTTGACAGTGTGATCGCCAATTTGACCGCCTGTAACACCCTCAGTTTCAGCAATGAAGAGTTACCGAAGGAGGGTCCGAACCATAATCGTGCTTTACATATATCGGTAAGATGTCAGGAGGACAATTTAGCAAGAGTGCTAGTGGACACCGGGTCTTCTCTGAATGTTTTACCCAAGAGGGTTCTTGATAGGCTGGCTTGTAAGGAGACCGCGTTGAAACCTACTCCTTTGGTTGTCAAGGCTTTCGATGGTTCCCGTCGATCAGTAATGGGGGAGGTTGAGCTTCCTATCCTGATCGGCCCGCAAGTTTTTAATATCACGTTTCAAGTCATGGACATTAATCCCAATTACAGTTGTTTACTTGGAAGGCCGTGGATCCATGCCGCAGGGGCAGTAACCTCAACGTTACATCAAAAGATGAAATTCGTGATCGATGGAAAGTTGGTTATTATACACGGTGAGGAGGATCTGATGGTCAGTAACCTGTCTTCCTTCCGTTACATCGAGGCCGATGAGAATGCTTTAGACATTTCCTTTCAAGCACTTGAGATCGCCAATGCTGTTCTGCTGGAAGTCGAAGAGACAGTGGGTCAGGGTAATCCATCTTTCGCATCTCTGAAGAGTACCAAGGCAACAATTGACAGGGGCATTCCTGAAGGCTGGGGAGAGGTAATTGATGTCAAGACCAAGACTGATCGCTCTGGGTTGGGTTACAAACCAACTCAGGATGGAGCTGCCACAACTGTCGAAGGACGTCCGAAGGTTATCCAAGAGGTATTTGTCAGCGGAGGTTTCCAAGTCAATGCCATCAACGACTATGAGGAAAATGAAGAGCTGAGCAACCTGGTGTTTAAGGGTGATGCAGTTTTGAACAACTGGGAGGCCGTAGAGATCCCTGTTATCTTTCCCTTGTCAAAGTAATTGTTTTTTAAAAAGTTTCATTTACATTTTCAAATAAAAATCCGTAGCTCTGCCCAAGGCTATAGGGTCTTTTATTGGGCCACCTTTCATTCCTAAAAAGATATTAATAAAAGCATTTTGTTCAATTCCACTTTGGTTCACTTGCGTTTTTCGTTTTCACCTTTAAAAATGAAATTGGCAACCTTTTTCAAAAAATAATAATAAAAAAAAACAGCATTTCATTCTTACATATCTTCGAGCATTTTAATTAAGTAAGCCTTCCATCATGCAGAGACATCGTAAACCTTGTTGGATCCGATGACTTTACTGACACTCCTGACTGGGATGCACCCATCAATCAAGCTGAGGACGAGGGGGAAGAAGATTTTGAAGTACCCGCGGAACTGACAAGATTGATTGAGTACGAGTACACAGAGCTTCAACCGCATAAAGAGCAGGTGGACCAAATTAATCTCGGTACAGATGAGAGCAAGAAAGAGGTCAAGATTGGTGCAATGCTTGGGACGGAGATTAGGCCGAGGTTGATTGAGTTGTTAAAAGAGTATATTGATGTGTTTGCATGGTCGTATCAAGATATGCCGGGCCTGAACACAGATATTGTTGTTCACAAGTTGCCACTTAAGCCAGATTGTCCACCTATCAAGCAGAAACTCCGAAGAACGAGACCCGACATGGCTTTGAAGATTCGAGATGAGGTTAAAAAGCAGTTGGATGCAGGTTTCTTGGCAGTCGCAAAATATCCAGATTGGGTTGCCAACATCGTGCCAGTGCCTAAGAAAGACGGTAAAGTTAGGATGTGTGTAGACTACAGGGATCTGAACAAAGCAAGTCCGAAAGACGACTTCCCACTGCCACATATTGACACACTGGTAGACAATACGGCCAGTTTTGCGTTGTTCTCATTTATGGATGGTTTCTCTGGCTATAATCAGATCAAGATGGATCCCGATGATCGAGAGAAGACTACTTTCATTACTCCTTGGGGAACCTTCTGCTACAAAGTCATGCCCTTCGGTTTAAAGAATGCAGGGGAAACTTACCAACGCGCTATGACCACTCTTTTTCATGATATGATGCACAAAGAAATTGAGGTGTATGTGGACGATATGATAGCCAAATCTCAGAGTGATGTGGAGCATTTAGACCATTTGGTGAAGCTGTTTGAACGGCTCAGGAAATATCAGTTGAAATTGAACCCTGCTAAATTTACCTTCGGTGTCAGATCTGGAAAATTGCTTGGTTTCATCGTTAGCCAGCGAGGGATTGAGGTGGATCCTGACAAAGTCCGAGCCATTCAAGATATGCCGGCTCCGCGAACCGAGACGCAAGTTAGAGGTTTTCTGGGACGTTTGAATTATATTTCCAGGTTTATCTTCAATATGACCGCTACTTGTGAGCCGATATTCAAGTTACTTTGCAAGGGGCAGACGGTTGAGTGGAACCCTGATTGTCAGAAAGCGTTTGAGAAGATTAAGGGTTATTTGCAGGATCCCCCTATTCTGATCCCTCCCGTACCTGGAAGACCGTTGTTTATGTACCTTACTGTTCTCGAAAAGTCTATGGGTTGTGTGCTTGGGCAACATGATGAGACCGGGAAAAAGGAAAATGCGATTTATTACCTGAGCAAGAAGTTTACCGATTGCGAAAACAGATACTCACCATTAGAGAAAACTTGTTGTGCATTGGCATGGGCCGCTAAGCGCCTTCGGCAATATATGGTCTGTCATACCACGTTATTGATTTCTAAAATGGATCCGATCAAGTATATTTTTGAAAAACCTGCTCAAACCGGGAGGCTAGCCCGTTGGCACATGTTGTTATCCGAATATGACATCCAGTATGTACCCCAGAAGGCGATTAAGGGTAGTATCTTATCTGATTACCTTGCAGACCAGCCAGTTGAAGATTATGAACCTCTTAAGCTCGATTTTCCTGATGAGGATATTTTGTTGATTAAAAGAGATTGTGAAGAGCCAGATCCGAGCGAAGGTCCAGAACCAGGTCTTTGGTGGAAGATGATGTTTGATGGCTCCTCGAATTTCAATGGACATGGTATAGGCGCCGTTTTGATGAATCCAAAGGGTGGATTCACTCCATTCACAGCGAGGTTGGACTTTGAGTGTACTAACAACGTCGCAGAATATGAAGCATGTATTCTTGGCCTCGAAGCGGCAATTCACCTCCGAATCAAACTTCTTAAAGTAAGTGGCGACTCAGCCTTGGTTATTTACCAGGTACAAGGCAAATGGGAAACGAAGAATGAGAAGCTGATCCCTTATAAGGACTATATTATTGAGCTGATCAAGTATTTCGACGAGATAGAGTTCGAGCATGTTCCTAGATCCGAGAATCACGTTGCTGATGCTTTAGCCATGTTAGCATCCATGTGGAAAGTTAAATTCGTTAATGAAGCACCCCTTATCCATATCGAGCGCAAGGTTGAGCCCGCTTACTGTCAGATGGTCGAAGAAGTTGAGGTGGATGAAAAGCCTTGGTTTCATGATATCAAGAACTATCTCGCCAAGCAGGAGTATCCCGATGGTGCTACTGGTCTGGACAAAAAGACATTGAGAAGATTGGCGTCCAAATTCTTTATCAGTAATGGTGTGTTGTACAAGAGAAATCACGACATGGTCCTGCTCAGATGTGTTGATAAACGGGAAGCGGACATGTTACTACAGGAAATTCATGAGGGGACCTTCGGAACTCATGCCAATGGTTATGCTATGTCCAAGAAGATGTTAAGGGCTGGGTATTATTGGCTAACCATGGAAGCTGACTGCATCCAATACGCTAGAAAATGCCATAAGTGCCAAATTTATGCTGATAAGATGCACGTACCTCCGTCACCGTTGAGTGTTTTGTCTTCACCATGGCCGTTCTCTATGTGGGGCATTGACATGATTGGGGCCATCGAGCCGAAAGCTTCTAATGGTCATCGTTTTATCCTTGTTGCCATTGATTATTTCACCAAATGGGTAGAGGCTGCCTCCTACACCAACGTGACCAAGCAAGTGGTTGCCCGATTCATCAGGAAAGAGATCATCTGCCGTTATGGGATCCCAAGCCGGATAATAACTGACAATGGCACCAATTTGAATAACAAGACTATGAAAGAGCTGTGTGATAGTTTCAAGATCACTCACCACAACTCTTCTCTGTACCGTCCTAAGATGAATGGAGCCGTTGAAGCTGCGAATAAGAATATCAAGAAGATCCTGCAAAAGATGGTTGTGACTTACAAAGATTGGCATGAGATGTTACCATTTGCTTTGCATGGATACAGAACCTCAGTGAGAACTTCGACAGGGGCAACACCTTTCTCACTGGTATATGGAATGGACGCCGTGCTCCCCATCGAAGTAGAGATACCTTCGCTAAGAGTGTTGATGGAGGCTGAACTTGAGGAAGCTGAGTGGGTTCAAGACAGATTGGATCAGTTGAATCTCATTGACGAGAAGCGTTTGACAGCCATGTGCCATGGGCAATTATATCAGAAACGGATGAAAAGAGCGTTTGATAAGAATATTCGTATCCGCGAGTTCCGTCAAGGAGAGCTCGTACTCAAAAAGATCTTACCAGTACATAAAGATATGCATGGAAAGTGGATGCCCAATTATGAAGGCCCATTCGTTGTAAAGACTGTCTTCTCCGGAGGGTCTCTGATACTTACGACAATGGACGGTGAAGAACTAGCACATCCCGTGAATTCTGATGCAGTCCGAAAATATTATGCCTAAAAACCCGCTAAGTCGAAAACCTGCAAAAGGCGACTTAGGCAAAAGTAAGGGTTGAGAAAAAAGAAATAATAATAAAAAGCTCGCTAAGTTGAAAACCCGAAAGGGCGGCTTAGGCAAAAAAGAGCGTCCCGGTGGATTGAAAACCCGAGAGGGCGGTCCAGGCAAAAGTTAGGGACAAAGGCATTTCATTGCATCAGAGGACACTGGTTATCTCGAGCACACTTTCCGCATAAGAGCCATGTTTCAGTTCTTTCATCCTTGCCCAAAGCAGGATTCCGGATTAGTCTTAGTTATTAGTGTCAGTAGGTGTCATTGGATTCGATGTAACTTTTCCCATGTTGCCAATTTCAAGACATAATCATCTGTGGAGCTATGCCTTCAGCGAGCTACCGCCCTTTAAATAAAAGAAACCATCTCGTTACTTACATTCTTTGGTGCATTGCTCTTTGTTTTCTATTTGTTATGCAAAATGCGTTTATTCCTAAAAGTTGAAAATGAAAGGTGCATTGTAGATTTTTCAAAACTGTTTTTCAAAAACAAAACAAATTTGAAATGTAATAAATTACTTTGACTAGTGGAAATTCCGAAGGGATCTCCCCAGAAATATCATTATTGCAGAAACACTTTCAAACCATTGCTCTAACACAGTCCCCGGAGAGACTATAAGCTGACAACTTCTTCTTGGGGTAACTCAAAAGTGTCCCTCAAGTTTTCTTCTCCCCATGTGAAGACGTGATACTGTACACCCAAGCAGATTACCTTCTCCCCAGAGAATTCAGAACTTTAAAACCAGATTTGGTTCTACCATTGATCTTTTCTTACTCATGATTGACGTATTGGTTGCAGAGAACGCAGGGAATCTCCGTCGAGATGTTTATTTCGTCTCTCGTCCTGTCTCTAGTCTGTTTCGTCAGCATACGCAAGGGCATAAGCATCACATGCCTATTTCATTACATATTCATTACATATTCATTACATACTCATTACATACTCATTTCATAACATCTTGCATACATAGACATCAACATACATTCATATTAACATATTCATTAACATACGCGTTAGCATTCACAGGTTCATTATGTTTCACCATCATTGGTTGTTACCGCCGAGTAACTGGGTTCGTCCATTCTCTCCAAATAGATTGTCAGCCCTAAGCATAAAATACATATGTGTTTCCAAGTTTCCCTACGGAGCTCGATCCTCGTGGATGACGGTTACTTCAGCTATCTTTCCTCGCCAGGATAAGATATTTACCCTTCGAGATCATTCCCTCGATGGAGTCTTGATTACCAGTCTTCTTTCTAGCTCGATCCTAGATTGAATCTCAGTTATGTCGGTAGTCGGACCCAACCGGACGTGCATTTATTTTGCACTATCTTCAACTACAATCATTTACAGATACACGCCAGTTCACGCCTGGAAAATATATCAGTACAACACTTTACAATCCTACATGTTACAACCCTTTACACTTTACATTTTACAGCATCAACATACGACATTTCTCACCTAAGAAGTCGATCCTATCCTCGTTATGACTCGCAGCAAATGGCCATCTCCATGGAGCAGTTGGGCTTCCATTTACCTGCCGTCTTGAGGTATGAACCAAATCGTAATCAGGAGAGCACGATCTTGAGATACGGGGAGGTTTGAGCGGAATCATATTCAGGAGAGCACGATTCTGAAGTTATGAAGAAGTTCATTTATCCTTTAATAAAAGAAGTAGCGGAATCATATTCAAGAGAGCACGATTCTGAATTATGAGGAAGTTCAGTTGGCCGTTTTTCAGGAGTGCACGATTCTGAAAAATGAGGAAATTTCAAGAGCCGAATCATATTCAGGAGAGCACGATTCTGAGTTATGAGGAAGTTCGATTATCCAGTTTCATATTCAGGAGAGCACGATTCTGAAGTATGAGTATATTCAGTCATCCAGTTTCATATTCAGGAGAGCACGATTCTGAAGTATGAGTATATTCAGTCATCCAGTTTCATATTCAGGAGAGCACGATTCTGAAGTATGAGTACATTCAGTCATCCAGTTTCATATTCAGGAGAGCACGATTCTGAAGTATGAGTACATTCAGTCATCCAGTTTCATATTCAGGAGAGCACGATTCTGAAGTATGAGGAAGTTCAGCTTACCCTTTTCATGTTCAAGAGAGCACGATCTTGAAGCAGTTTATTTATCCTTCAGTAAGAGAAAAATCAGAATCGTATTCCAGGCGCCGACCTTAAATGCGAGAAGATTTATTTATCAGATAAGCAGCAACCTCTTTATTTGAGTGCTTATTCATTTTGGCATGTAAGTCCCTTCCAACGATAAGTGACAGTTCTCCCTCGAGAAGCTTATCAGGGCATTTCCCATTAAAGTCCATTTATTTTGGCATACAGCCGGTCTTTACCCTGTATATTTGATACGGATTTCCGAAAAGTCCGTTTGATCCTGTCACGAGAGATAGTTTACAGAAGCTTGGATGTTATTCTTTGCTCAATGCTCCGGCATTCTGTAATCGATCTTACAATCGTACGTGATCCAGTTTTATTTTTAGATTCCCCAGTGGAGGCCGTCTCATAGGTACCATCTCCATTTGAGGATCTCGTCCCTTTTCTAAAAGGGACAATTGGACATTCGCACCAGTTGACTATCATTTTTAGATTTCCCCAGTGTTGTACTGTTGTCTCAGCACGTCATTGTCCCCAGTGAGTTCTTCTCGTGGCGTCTGTCCCGGTGTCGTCATGTTCGTCAGCATTTTCGCATTCATACGCATCATATCATATTCATGGCATCATTTGCATTAAGCTGTTCCCGTTTTGTCCACAGCATTGCATATCATCGCATATAAGGGCAAAATTTTCGGTTATCTATATTTAAATCTCTCCACCACGATTCCTCGAGTCTCTGCCACTCGAATCGTCTGGTGTAGCTATTTAAATAGGGGCAACTGTAATACCCCAAATTTTACCCTTATATTTAGTCAGTCATTTCGCATAGCATCTCATATGTACACTTGCTAACCACTAACAAGTTATAAAGGGGTTTTGTTTTGCAGATTTGGTCCCAGGGGTATTTTGGTCATTTTACGCAAATTCTACCAATTCCTTGAAGACGGGCTATTATTAAAATTCTGAGGCATTTGATACGTATTGGTTTTGAGGCATTTATCTATCACCAGTTCTAATCATATTGAGATTTGGCACTTGGTCAGTGGAGTTTAATTACGATTTAGTTTTGCTGAAAATGTTGTGATTACGGTGCCCATATGTGTTTGGTTATGAAACAATTGGTTAACATTTTAATCGGATGATGAGATCAGGATCACAAATACCACTTGGGAATATTTATGTTTTATGCCTATGTTAATGAATTTAAATACTTGTGGATTTATTCACAATTGTTTATAATTTTTTTAACTAAGAATAAAATATAAATAAATTCAAAGTTTTGGGAATTTTATTTCATAAATAATGTCATCATACAAGAAGGGGATGTTGCTTCATATTTTACAAAGTGCTGTTACAAGGAAGTACATTAAAATTCTCAATCCTAAGGCATCTATCCTAAATCCTAAGAGTATCTAAAGGTCTTCATGTTGTATTTGAACTTCTCCATGAATCCTCAGCTAACCTGCACATCAAAAGAGAACAGACAGTACAGAAAAACGTTAGAAGTTTTTTCGACACTCTCAGAACAATGTCATCATCGAGTGCCGGGAGTGGCACAACCGAAGCTGCGTCCTACCCCCGTTACCGATCCGCGCCGTGGGCGTCAGATCAGGTAATACATGTTCTTATCAATATGGGACATCCGAGAGATAGAAAAATAAATGAAGTGGGACTGATTCGTTTTGCCGCAATTGGGTTTCCAAACTGATACGAGAATAAGGCAACATAGGCAAATTCTGACTCAAACCCGGATGCCGGCAGGTCTGAGTCACTTTGGTTCCGAAGCTCCCACACCTGAAAATCCACAAACACATCAATATCAGGTTCAGCATTCAAAACTCAAAATGATTCATAAGTTGCCATAAGGCATCAAATTGCAGCAATCCTGAACAGGGCAGAGAAACGAAACCAAACAGCATCATACACCATCAAAGCCTTCGGCTCAAAAGCATACCAAAACAGGACAAGAGAATTGAAATGCAAGCCAAAGCTGCATCAATCCCAAACAAACTGCATCAAAACCATATTTCAGAAGGCGAAACATCCTGTAAATCATGCCCAGCCAAATCCAAAGAAAGAGGTAACCGCAGGTTCAAGCAGAACAAACGAATTAATCCAGATACCAATCAGATCAAATAAATTCAGAGGCAATCCAAATGATCAAACAAAATCGAATCTGGAAAAGGAAGTTTCGAGTCAGATCCAAAGGCATCAGGAAACATCTCCATCTGAACCAATATGAACCAATCTGAATCAATTTGAATCAATCTGAATTAATCAAACAAATCAATCAAACAAGTCAGTCAAAAACGAATCGGGTCGAAATCAAATGAATCAGTATGGATCAATCAAACAAATTAATGTCAGATGAAACCATGATCGCGTCAAAATCCCAATCAGGTTCTAAAAGAGGCAGCACAATCCAATCAGTACCAGAAAAGGAAAGATAACATTCACCATATCCGGATCAATGTCAAAACATATCAGATAGAAGCACAATCAAATCCAATCACCATAAGATCAAATCAAATCAGTAAAAATAACGTGTATCAAAAAAAGCACAAAGGCCCATTCGAAAATCAGAAGGAGAGTATATAAGAATGAGATCACCTCGTTGAGTAAAAAAGGAGAAGACAGGTGAGAACGCAACAAACGGCCGCAAGGAGTTAAAACCCTAGACGGAGAGGACGAAAAACTCAAAGCGCAGAAACCCTAACGGACGAGCAAGCGCGAGACTCAGAGACGAAGTCTCATCATCGTCGCCGTCCATCACCTTACGAACAAAGTCGCGATCGAAACACCAGAGGAGGGGTTCGCCTTCGCCGTTTGAACGGCGGGCAAATCGATTCCAAGCCTCAGAGGAAAACCTCATCACCGGCCGTTTCACCATAAAAGTGAGCCAAGACTGCTTATCATTATTGTTTTGCATGTGTTTTTCAGGATCACTAAGGGGAACGGTGAAGAGAAGCGAGAGAGACGAGAGAGATGAAGAGCGAACAAGACGAAGGCGCCGCGAACACACCCAGGGGAAACCCTAAAGTTTTGTTCCCTTAATGATAACGAATGGGTTGGGTCCGGATGTGGTGACCGGCCCAACCCCCCCTTCTTATTTTTTTTATTATTACTTTATTGTACTTTTTTTTAAAATTCATTGGTTTTATGTTTTAAAAAAAAAAGAGCTATTATTTTTCACATTTTAATTTTATACTTAAAAAAAAAAATTTTTATAAAAAAAATAATAATATAACATTTTTCTTTTAATCATAAAAAAAAATCTTTTTAAAATATAGTTATCAAGAATAAATATAAATTTTTTTTTATAAAATTAAAACTCTTGTAAATATGAAAGATGAAAAACCTTTTTTTAAATAATGAAAAAATAATAAAAATCCTTTTTACATTAAATCATTAAATATCAAATAAGACAATCTCAAGTTTGTATCTCATTTTCTTCACAGCCTCGTAGTTCATCTGATAACTGGTTAACTGTGCCTACTAACGGGTGTTCATTTTTTGCAGTTCACTTTTAGTGTATTGAGTTTTCATTTAAGTTTCATTCATATTTGTATCTGTATCTCAATTGTAATCTCGCGAACCTAATAATCGCGTTTACTTTTCGCATTTAATTTCTGCATGATGTATGATTTAAATTTCTGCTGATGTATCGCAATATTTCTGTCACTTCACACATCCGAAGGAATTAGGTCTAGCCGTTTGACCGCCGTGTCAATAGTCCTCAACTTCAAACCCTTACAACCTCACAAACCCTAATTTTCACAAATGCCTCGCCGTAGGCAAAATTACAATTTTACCCCTAGCATTAGGTCAAAGAGCCGCCGCGCTCATGTTAGGGTTTCCCGCCGTGGAATCCCTAATTTAACCCTAATTACAACTTAACAATTCAACATAGAGATTTGGAGTTTCTACACTCCACGTAAGCGTGTCCTTAAGACATGTTTATTCCCCGTGAGACCTTGGCCACAGTCAAGAAGTTTCTAACCTCCCTATTGAGGGGAACTACAATTACTCTGATTCCATTCCCGTAAGGATATGTAGGCACAAGATGCGACGTCTTGCCGAGTAAACTTAGAACTAACCCCTTAGGTCTCTTTTCTCACTTTTAATCCTTATGTACATATACCTTAAGCAATAAATAAAGCAAATAGTAAACATCTGAACAAAAGGTTCCTGTAGAGTACTACAGAAGTTTAGGGTGCTAATACCTTCCCTAATCTTAACCAACCCCCGAACCCTAGATCTTTCCCCGCATTGTGTTTACGATGCAAAATAGGTTTTCCCTCTTTTGACCTTTTCCTTCGGATAAATCAAAGAGCGGTTGTGAATTGAATTGCGATTCAAACTCATTAATAGTTTGTGATCCTATTTCCACCGCAACACATCTGTATCTATGAAATCTGGGAGATTAAAGAATAGCACGATACCATATATGTAGAGGGCTAAGATGTCACTGAATACAACCCAGCAACCGTCCTTGGCAAACTTCTGGGCTTTCTCCACCAAGAAAGGCAAAGTAAAACCAGAAACTCCAATTCTCTTAACCAACTTCCTTTTTAGCTATGAAGCATCTAAATGAAGTGCAGTAGCCAACTTAACCAAGTCAGGTTCAGCATCAACGCAGTAGTAAGGCATCTGGTTCAACAAAGGTACCCCTAGCAAGTCAGAATATTCTTCTAAGGTCGGAGCTAGGACATAGTCTGGAAAAGCAAAGCATCTGCGCTGCGGATCATAAAACTGCAGAAGAGCGTAGAGGCCATTCAAATCGTACGTAGAAGGTTTACACACAATATTCAGAAGTCTACCATAGCTTTGTCTGAAGTCTTCCATCACCTTTTTATTAGCTAGAGAAATCAAACTCCATAATTCTCGGATATCAGGTGTTGGTAGTTTGTAAGACATTGTTTTCTTCAAAGGCTCCATGACGGTAATAAGGATCAAGACCACTAGAATCGGAGAGGAAATATACACTTATAACATAGACACACGTTAATGAAATGCATATGAGAATGCAAAGATGCAAATGCAAAAATGTAGCAAGAGATCAAAATTGATGTGTTGTTGACTGGGAAGGACCAAAGTTCTACTTCAACAAGAACACTACACATAACTAGTAATAGGAACCACTAATATCAATAATACTGATTCACACCGCAAATAAAACCGGGTAGTCTGGAGGTCAAAGTTTCCTGCACAACCTAATCGCTCTCACAGGTATAGACCTATCCACTGATAAAGTTCGGCATCCTATGCGTTCATCAGCGTACAGACTTTCACGAAACGATGATACGTTCACCATTTCTAGTTTGCCATCATGATCTCCCGAAGAGGCCTCACTTAGCTGAATCACAAACGATCGGTCCCCAGAGTCGACAATCCTCAGATCCAAAGTCCTCTCAAGTCCAAAGGACCTGTAAGGAAATCATCAAAGAGAATCTCGTCTGAGCACGGATTACGCGGGAACTGGTGCGAGCAAAGCAACCAGGTTCACCACTAATCCACTTCTAGTGCTATGTTTGTACTCAAGCCTGGGTCTGGCTTATCTCTCAATAGAACTTCCCCCCTACAACAGCACAACAATAATGATATAATGCTGAAAATAAATGCGGGAAAGTAAAGTACAAAAAATAAATGCACACCTAAGAGATAAACAAACAAGCGCTAGGATTGACTCGCATAGGGGATATTCCTGTCCCCAGCAGAGTCGCCAGCTGTCGCTACTGCGAAAAAAGGTGCCGGAAATGACAGAAGAGTCGCCACCTATCGTTATTTATCCCAAAGGAGGGAAAGGAAACGATCGGGAAAAACCTAGCGAAAAGGGATAAGATCGATCATCGCAACCAAATCTCGGGTTCAGGAGTCTCTTAATTATCATTTCCCAAGTAGCTTAAGGCTCATAGCGTACAATACTCATTAGCCTTTATTATGTACGTTGAAGTTGTTTTGAGATGAGGAAGAGATAAGGAACTCTAAAGGGGAACTAAGTCAAAACCCTAATGTTATCATGCAAAATGGTCCTAAGATTGAGTTTAGAAAGGGAATATATCCTACTGTTATCATGCAAAGGATCAACCCTAATGTCTATCATCACTATTCTTAAACAAGGAAGTGAGAACCTAAGGGATCATGTCAATGGAAAGCAAAAGCAGAGCTAAAATCATTAAGCAGATGTAATAGGAATGTAAATGGATGCACATGCTATGCAACAATACAAGAAAGGGAGGACACCCCAACCTTTAATGCAAACAAGGCAAACATAAAAGAAAACAACACACAAGCAAAGGGAGGCAACCTCAACCTTTAGATGCAAACATGGACTTAAGAGAAAGAATGCCTATCCTAATGCACCTAATCAAACTAATATGCAGGGGAGATGATAAACCAGATAATGGGAAAGCCAAAGGAGAACTAAACTCACTAAGTTCAATCTGTATCAACACAGAAGTCTACAAAGGTTCCACTTCTTTATGGAATGCCTTTAGTTCTACCAAAGAAAGAACTGGGCTCTCACAAGAAGGACCCTAAGATTGTAGGACAGAGAAGGAGAATATTTGTACAAACACAAGAGTCCATCAAAGGCTTAACATCTTTATGGAATGCCCTTAGTTCGACCAAAGGAAGAACTGGGCTCTCACAAGAAGGATCCTAAGATTGTAGGACAAAGAGGAATGAGGAGAAGCATAGTGAGAACCAAAAGAACCCATTATGTTCAATGTGTATCAACACAAGAGTCCATCAAAGGCTCAACTTCTTTACGGAATGCCCTTAGTTCGACCAAAGGAAGAACTGGGCTCTCACAAGAAGGATCCTAAGATTTTAGGACAAAGGAAAATATGAGAAGCATAGTTAGAACCAATAGAACCCACTATGTTCAATGTGTATCAACACAAGAGTCCATCAAAGGCTCAACTTCTTTATGGAATGCCCTTAGTTCGACCAAAGGAAGAACTGGGCTCTCACAAGAAGGATCCTAAGATTGTAGGACTTGGAGGAATTAGAAGAGGAAAATGTGGAGGAAGAATCAACAAAAGAATCATGTAAAGATGGAAGTTATTCAAGGATATTCACAAGGAAAGGCTAAAGGAAAGGTCCTAAAGGAAGCTTAAGGTGGAGCAAGGTATGAACATGATTAAGACCTCAAAATCAACATACAAATGGTTCAACATGTATACAATATGAATATGCAAGGATGGGATGCTCAAACAATGCATAGAGTTCAAACAAAATGCAAACTAGGCAAGTGGTAAGGTTGACACCACACAAATGTAGGTCTGAATCTAAAATCTACCAAAAATAGTAAATTGAACCTAAAAAATCTAAGAAAATCCCTAAGGGACCCCTCTGGTCTCATGAACTAGGTATCTAAATTGGAGAGAAAAAATATAATCCTAACTATACCAACAGAAGGCAAAATCCTAAGCACTCTATGAACTAAGCAAGATGAGAGGGTCCTAAAGATTTAATCAAAAACCCAACGAAATGGCCTCAATAAACAGAGAGAAAAATACTCAAAAATCAATCAAAGTATCCATAATATGCACAAGAAATTTCATGAATTTATTTGATGTTTTGATCCAGAAATAAAATCAAGAAGTGGTGATATGCAATTTTCTTATTTACAAGAACATATTAAAAAGAAAATGCAAAATTAAATTGGAAAATGAATTAAAAATTAATCTAAAAATTTTTAAAATTATATTACATGTTAAAATGTGCAAAGGTATTTTTCTAGGATTTTTTAGAAGTGTAAAATTATTTTCCAAGCATTTAATTGAAACAGATAAGAAAATATGAAAAATAAAGAAAAAAGAAATAAAATGGATAAAATGTTGGTGCAGAAAGTAATTAAATCCAGTTCAATCTATGGGTTTCGTTGCGCAGTGGTGTGAATAGCAAAGGAGCCCAAGTCCAATTGACCTCAGTCAACTAAAACCAAGAATCAATCACAGCCTTCCAATGATAAGACCAGTCAATCATCCAAAGGCTAATACAATGACACGCAAGCTTTAGCACTGAACTATAAAACGAAAACAAATCCTGGCCTTCCAATCACGAGACCAGTCAAGTGATCACACGGTTGTGGCACACGTTGATGAAATGCGCCGTTTCATTAAAAGGGGGGTCAACCCTTGAGAACAAATCAAGGCCATCCGTTATGATTTAAGTAATGCAATCTAAGGGATATGGTTATGCCACGCAAGTTGATGGAGCTTAGTGCAAAATATCAATTAATCCTAGCCACACGATAAGATCTCAGTCAAATGTCTAGACTCAATCTAAGGGAGTACATCATGCCACGTCTCATCAGAGGATTTAAAAGTAAAAAAGAGAGGGAAGAACCAGACGGTGGCCGGATTCCCTCTGGTCATCTTCTTTGTTCACTATGCACAGTAGCAGGTTCAAAAACCTTCATGAAACTCAAGAATTCTTGCGCTAATCAATTCCTCTCCTTGCCTACAACACGATGTCATAATTTTCCTTCCCTAATTCCTCCTAAACAAGCCTAACCGAATCCCTAGAGTTTTCATGTCACTTCAAGAATTGTAGCAATCAGACCTAAACTTTATCCAGAATCAATATATGAAGTGCAAGGATTACAAACATGCAAAAATGGCATGCCAATTCTCTCTAATCATAGAGGAAATTTGTAAGATGGATTACCTAGTGGATAGCTTCCACTGAGCCTTCAGATGCTATGAATTCTTGATGAATTTGATCTAGAAACAATCAGTGATCCTTCCTAGAGCTGTTAGAATGAGCAATTTGGCTTGAATCTTGATGAAACTGAAAACTCGAATCTCACTTTTCTCTCACTTTTTCCAACTGATTTCTAACTGTTTTTGGCTCCAAATTGTTCTGATTGATTGTGAATGATCACAACAATTTATACTTTGGATATGGATGGATAAAAAGCCCAATTGCAGCATGTACAAGCCCAATGGAAATCTAAGTTTTCTTGCTTTGAAACTTCATGTATCGTGCCAAAACAGAGCTTGCAAAGCTTTGAGCTAACTTCTGATAGCTTTCACATGATGTGTGTGATCCAATGGTGGAGATTGCTTCCTTGTTTGGATCTTAATGGTTGATTTTGATCATGTAACTTATACTAGAAGGAACATAGAGAATGGCAATGATTTTGAACTCAACTTGCAATTCTGAAAATGCCATTGTGCTTAGAATTTATTTTTCACTCAAAATATGCACAAACTTGGATAACATTGGTCCAATATGAATTGATTTGATTTTTTTATACTTTAATGCCCTTTACATGAAAATTTCTTTATCAAATCTTCAATCCAAGCCAAATCCATGGTGCCTTGATGTTTGTTTGAACAAATGACCCCATTTGGAGCAACTTTCAAGTTGGAAAGATTTCCATTTGACATGTGCAAAGTGGTGAAATTGACCTATAATGAAAAGTGGCCCATAATCTTAGTTTCCCAAAATACCCCTGCCTTGCAAGCTTCATATCTTGAGCTTCACAAATCAGCTTGAGGAACTCTAGTACTTTTTGGAAAGCTAAGATCATAAGGAAAAACTTTCATGTTTGGGTCAAGATGAGGAGAGACATCCTTCTAGGTCAAAAATGTCTCGGAAGTTGGTTGACTTTCATGGACCAAAATCACATTCATCTGATGACCTGTAACTTGCAAGCTTCATATCTTGAGTTCTAGAAATCATATGGAAGACTTCGAGTACTGAAAAGAAACCTAAGAACATGCTCTACAAGTCTCATGTTGGAGTCAAGATGAGATGAAACTTGTATCTTGAGTTATGTGGTCTTGAAGTTGGGCACTAAACAAGGGGATTTTACACTGTCAAGCTTGGAAACCCTAACTTAGCAACTTCTCACACTCTTGAATATTGATGAATTGATCTTGGAATAACCTCTTAAGTGTCTCAACACAACATTTCATGATCATAATTGTTTGGAATTGTGCCTTAAACTCCTTTAATTCAGCTGTTGGCTTAGGGTTGACCAGATGAAAACCCTAATTGCACCATCTTTGGCCGTGGTTTCTTGTACTTGGTTTAATGACCTGAACAAACTCCATAATGTCTCTCAAGACTTCCCATGAGATCTCTCAATAGATTCTATCCATATCCATGGACTCATAGCCTCCTAATGACTTTCATTGACCCCCAAGATAGGAGTTACAATCATTTTGACCATCCACTCTTTAAATGAGCTTTGACTTCTTTCTGAGGGCTTGGTGAGGGTGATAACTTGACTATAGCTTCTTGATTATCCCTAGAACCTTTGGTAGCCTCTTCTTAATAGGCACATCTCTTGATCCCCTGCATAAATGACAATGTAATGCATATGCTAATGCTACAATGAATGCAATGAAACATAAGCTAGGTAAAGAAAAAGGTTTGGCAAATTTTGGGTTGCAACATAAGTCTCCACTAAGGAAATGCATCAAGGGAGGTATGGATAAGAAACCGCGCAGGGGGACAAAAGTCAACATACTCGGACTCCAACTAGGGGAAGCAAAAGACCATAAACACGATCCTTATTGGGGAACAAAGCAATGTGGACTTTCCTTGCGATGAAGAGTTCAAACGAGATCGTCAGGAAAGGACTAGAAACAAGACTAGAATCACTGGGTATGCTAGTGACTACTAGACCTCCGATACTTGTTGGGGATACCTAGGGATTCACTGGGGAGATATTGGTGACAACCAATAATCTAAGGAAACACGGCATAATTGGAATGTTCCAATTACAATTGGACTTTAAATAGTGCCAGTAACCTTTGCACTTTCTAGGGAATGCTAGTAATGACTGGACCTCAAGGGGATATGGTAACAACCAAATCAATGATACCAATAATGATTGGGTGCTAGTAATAACTGGTCTTCAGCCGAGTTTATTAACAAATGGAACACCAACTGGGAGACAGGTTCGGGTAAACAGCAGATCTCAAGGATATGTTGCAACATTAGTAACGACTAAAGTTTGGTAACTACCAATTAGCAGTATCAGATAGGGGTCAGCGACTGACCTATTGCTAGTTACAACTAGACTTCACAAGGAATCTGGTGACAACAACTAGTCAAATAGGATTAGCAGGGAGCTGGTAACAACTAGACTTCCTAGGGAATCTGGAGAGAAATAAAATCTTCCATGGGGATTCAATCAAGAATAAGAGGATTTCCTTATAGTGAAGAGTTCAAATGGAATCTTCAAGAAACAACTGGAGATGTAGGTGACTGACAGAATATCCCAAGGTGTACTAAGAGAATTGGTAAGAACCAAACATCATGAGATTCACTTGGAACACTGGTAACTACCAGCCATCCTGAGATGAGTGATGCCAATAACCACTGGACTTTAATCAACGCCAGTCAAAACATCACAGAACCTATTGGGGATAAGGTGATAACTCTAAGCAACAACAATGATAATTAGGTCTTACGCAGAACTCTGGTCAAAACATTACTGGACTTCAGATGGGATTTGCTAGTAACGACTAGACTTCCAAGCAGATATGGTGACAACCAAACAACGATACCAATAACTATTGGATTCAAACGACGCCAGTCACTACTGGACTTAACTGGGGAAGTCGGTAATGGCCGAGCCACATACCAATAACAATTGGATTTAACAATACCAGTAACTACTAGACTTCAAAGGGGGAGATAAGTAACTACCATATCTTGCATCAATAACAATTGGATTTTGAAAACATAGTAACTACTATGTCTCAGCAGAGTTGGTTAACTAACATAACATCGGTTGGGGTTGGACTCAGGTAAACACCCGGTCTCAAAGACAGACTGCGGTATTAGTAACAACTAACATCTTGGTAAACACCAATAAGCAGTATTAAATATTGGTAGTTACAACTAGACTTCCTGGGGATATAAGCATTTATCACAATAATACTTACTCCAGATAACTCGACAAAGGTGCAAGCCAAAGGTGCAAGCCCGTGACAACAGGTCTAAAGCCAAGGAGTCTGGTAACGACCAAAGGATCTTAAGATAACATCCAGTAACTACTAGGGGAGGAATAAATGATTGTTTCTCGATAAAGACAAACCAAAGAAACCAGTTCATAAAAGGCTACATTCAGAATAGACCAGACCAAGAGGTATACTGAAAAATGCATATGCTAAAGGTATGATGCAAATGCAATGCCGCAACGACTCCGCAGGCAAAGGAAAATAAAAAGATAGATAACAAGTTGTCACAACGGAAGCAAAAAGCATCACACTAAACCCCACGCTGGAGAATCGACCTTAATCTCTCTTGGAGAGGAAACGAACCTAATTCTTGCAAACTTGATGAGGGAAGAAGTCACTACTTCAATTCTATCATCAAGACAACTGCTCGGAGGCGATCGAAATTTCATAACACGGCGGCGTGGGGACTGAAATTATGATACCAAGATTTCAACCGTTATGCTCTCATGAGAGGAGTTTTTAATTTCACATTGTCATGTCATAGTCGACACTATTATTTGCTTGTTAATTTTAAAACAATTTTAGTTTCAAAATAAAAATTTTCAAAAATCATTATTAACGAATAAGTGATGTTTGCATAACAAAGAAGGTAGAGCATAAAAAAAGAAGCACACACAAAGATTGGACCTAAATCTGATTTTATTGAAGATGGAAACTTGCAAAGGAAAAATCCCATGGAATAATTACAATTTGGAATGGAAAATGGCAATATGGGAAAGGGTTATAAAAATTCGATAATCATCTGGTCCTATCTAGTTAAAAGTCGGCCCTGAAGTGTTGCTTCTGACGAGAGTAGCGGAAAGTGAGCCTTTTTGACAATCTTCTGCAGTCGTGACAACTCATGATGCAGTGAAATGCCTTTACCCCTAACTTTTTCCTGAATCTCCCTTTCCGGGTTTTCGATTCACCAGGACGCTCATTTTTGCTTGAGTCACCTTTCCAGGTTTTCGACTCAGCGAGCTCTTTTTAGGCATAATATTTCCTTACTTCATCCAAGTTTATAGGATGTGGGAGCTGTTCTCCGCCCATTGTTGTAAGGAACAGAGAATCTCCAGAAAAGATCATTTTCACAACGAATGGGCCATCATAGTCTGACATTCATTTCCTACGCGCGTCTCGATGTACTGGAAGAATCTTCTAGAGTACCAATTCACCTTCTCTATATTCTTTGATTTGGAATCTTTTGTCGAAGGCCCTTTTCATCCTTTTTTGGTATAGCTGGTTGTGGCATATTGTCGTCGTCCTCTTCTCATCGATGAGACTTAAAGTATCAAATCTTTCCTTCGCCCATTCAGCTTCTTCGAGCTTGGATTCCATCAAAAATCTTAACGAAGGTATCTCAATCTCAATGGGTAGTACTGTGTCCATCCCATATACCAACGAGAAAGGGGTTGCCCCTGTTGAAGTGCAAACGGAGGTGTGTAGAGCGAAAGGCAGTATTTCGTGTCAGTCCTTGTAGGTGTCGCTACGCGAAAAATGACATAGAGTCGCCACCGAATTTTATTTATGCCAATGAGGGAAGGGGAAATAACGATAAAACCTTTGGGAAAAAAACATGGTCATCGCAACCAAGTCTTAGGGTTTGGGAGTCGGTTATGCGAGGGGAAGGTGTTAGCACCCCCTCACATCCATCGTACTCGATGGGAACCTTCTAGGTTGTTTAGCATGAATGGGTGTTTTTATTAAAAGTTTGCTTGCTTAAGGAGAAGAGGGGTTGGTTTTTTATCTTAATGCTCACCAAGGATTGTGGCCCTTGTGCCTACGTATCCTCACTTAAAAGAAGTGAAGAATCAGAACTTCATAGTTCGGAGGTTTGTGAAATGATTGTTTGTTTGTTGATTTTATACCTTGAAAAAGGATTTTTGAATTGATGCCTTAAGGTGAAAATGAGTTTGATGAGTTGATGTCATTTTTATGTTTTTTGAAATGTAATTGTTCTTGATTAGGATTACACAAAACTTTGGATAGAGATGAATGTCTCGAATAACCAAGTCGAGGGTCTTGTATTCAAAATATTCAGAACGAGTGTAGGAGGGTTTCATTCTCATTCCTTCTCCACCACTTTAAAGTTCATGGCATATAATCCTAATCGTATCTTTATTATGTTTTAGATTTTTATGAAAAAAATACCACTTGATGTTGGATCAAGGGTTTTATTGTTTGTGAAGATGTTTGAAGCGACGCGAACAAGGTCGATGGTGAATGCACAAGACGGACGACTTACAAGGGTGAAAATGACTCGATAAAATCGAGAGTTTATTTTTTTGAAAATAGCGTTGAAACAAAGGTCAAAAATAACCATAAACATTCACATACAAAGGGCATGCAACCACATTGAGTTAGTCGGCATAAACAACACAAAACATGAAGAAAAAAAGCATGAAATAGCAAGAAGTTCACTAGGCAAACCTCCCAGCGAATGCACACAGAGGCAAAAGGGGCCAAAGTTCGCTAGGCGAAGATGCTAGTGAAGGTGCCCAGAAAAAACAGCAAGAAGTTTGCTAGGAGAACCTCTAGCGAATGAAAACATAGGCGAAAGGGGGAAAAGTTCGCTAGGCGAAGGTGTCAGCGAAGCTGCCCAGAAAAAAAACAAGAAGTTCGCTAGGCGAACCTCTAGCGAATGAAAGCAGAGGAGAAAGGGGGTAAAGTTCGCTAGGCGAAGGTGCCAGCGAATATGACAGAAAAAAACATCAAGATGTTCGCTAGGCGAACTTCATGTTGTTTTGCCCAGACCATGCCTTTTTTTTATGGAAACAGTGGGAAAACATGGCAAAGTTCGTTAGGCAAACTTGCCAGCGAACGTGACAGTATTTTTGAGTTTTTCAACTCATGTCACTACGCAACCTAAGCTATGTCTTATCTCTTTTCCTTTGTTCTCACAATATTTCTTGGTCATACAAACCTTATCACAACATATACAACACAAAGATCACCTAGAAATGAAACATGCAAAAAAATGTAAAAAGATAAGGGTTTGAGAAAAAGTATACCCAAGAGCTACACTTCTCTTTCACCAATGGCCCTTGCTGGATGCGCTTCTATGGTCCACCTCCTTCTTCTGTTTTTTATCCCTCTCTTGTTCTCTCAAAGGTTTATGAGTGCTCTTAATGTTTTCCTTTTTTCTGGTTTTTCTAGGGTTTCTTGCTCTTTCTATTTCTCTATGTCAATGTGTAGAGAATGCTAAATATGCTCTCCTTTGTTTGCAGCCCCCTCTCCTCTTTTATCTCAGCACATTAGGGTTTCCCTACTTTCAAAATGTCAGATTTTTCATGGGGTAATGTCTCTTGCCACTTTCCTCAAGTCACTCTCTTTCTTTCCATTTCCATGCAAGTTGTTATGCTGCATTTTTGCTGCACTACTTGCCTATGCTGTCATTTTTCTGCAACACTCTACATTGCCCTCAAACCTTGTACCCATTTGTTGTCTTATGTTTGGACAACTCTTGTGGTCAATGTTACTACCTTGGGACATATTTTTAAAATTCAGATATTTGATGTGTAGATGCATCATTGTGGGTTCATTTCCTTGGTCTTGTGACATGTGATGGTTTTGTGATATAATGCAAATTGTCACTTCTTGCATGGGGCTATTTTGGATTAAAATTACCCAGGCTAAGCATGCATTATCTTGATCTTGACATGCTCCAATGTTGAGTTAACTCCTAATTATTTTCTTTGGATGTTTGCTAGCAAAATGTGGAACATGTAAGCTTGATGGGGCATGTAGGGTACCATTTCATGAATTTGATTAGAGATTTGAATCAAGATTAGAAATAGATTAATTTCTAAACATTACTTAGAGTTGGAAATTTTGTAACAAATGGCATTCTTGTAATGTCATGAAATTCCCTTTCTAAAATTCTAGCCTTGAATTCACGAATCTTGAACTTTGAATGATGGATTTCCCTTATACCATTGAATTTGAAATGAATGGAGTCTTAAATTATGCACTTGTGATCTTGACTCATGATTTGCAAATTTGAACTCCACTTGACCATAGAAACAAACATGGATGAAAAAGTCTTGAATTTGGCCTTGCATTTCATGTTCATTAAGAATATTTATCTTGAATATCCCAATATTTTTCAAATAACTTCTTCTTGAAGGAATATTCATGAGTAGACCTTCCAATTTAGATCAAACCTTAGATGATGAAACTTTTCTTCCATGTAGCCCATGATAGGCAAATTTTCTTATTTGCAATGGAAAACAAATGAACCGACCCAATCCTTACCTTGTGAACCCACATGCTCGATATGCAATAGAACAATGTATGATATGACGGATGTAGGGCATGAAAAGCTAAAGGTGAAAATGAGGGTGTCACAGTAGGTCACTATCATTTTTTGTACAATCTTTTTAATATTCTTATTTGCAGCTTCAACATCGCCATTTAGCTTGGGTCGGTAAGGAGAAGAGTTGTGATGTTTAATCTTGAAACTGTCACAGAGCTCTTTCATTGTTTTGTTATTCAGATTTGTCCCATTATCTGTGATGATCTGATCGGGAATTCCGTAACGACAGATAATCTCCTTCTTGATGAACCGGGAAACCACTTGTTTGGTCACGTTGGCGTAGGACGATGCTTCTACCCATTTGGTGAAGTAGTCAATAGAGACGAGGATGACCCGATGACTGTTGGATGCTTTGGGTTTGATTACCCCAATCATATCGATGCCCCACATGGAGAACGACCAGGGTGATGTCAGCATATTTAGAGGATGTGGTGGTACGTGTACTTTGTCTGTATAGATTTGGCACTTATGGCATTTTTGAGCGAACAAGATACAATCAGTTTCCAAGGTCAACTAGTAATAACCCACCCTCAAGATCTTCTTTGCCATGGCGTCGCCGCCCGCATGAGTTTCGAAGGTTCCTTCATGAACATTCATCATTAACAGGTCCGCCTCTCTCTTGTCAACACATCGGAGCAGGACCATATTGTGGTTTCTTTTGTATAGAACGCCATTGCTGATGAAGAACTTGGATGACAATCTTCGTATAGCCCTCTTGTTAATTTTAGAGGCATTGACTGGATACTCTTGATTCTGAATGAAGTTCTTGATATCATAAAACTAAGGTTTTCCATTGGATTCTTCCTCTATCATCATGACATATGCTGGCGTGGTCTTTCTTTCAATGCATATCAAAGGAGCCTCGTTGATAAACTGGACCTTCCATATTGATGCTAGCATGGCTGAAGCATCTGTAATATGATTCTCATCCACCGGGACATGTTTGAAAGTGATCTCGTCAAAGTACTCGATCATTTAAAAAAGTAGTATTTTTAAGGAATCGGCTTTTCATCTCGAGTTTCCCATTCACCTTTGAGTTGGTAAATTACCAAAGCAGAGTCCCTGATCACCTCTAGGATCTTGATGCGAAGGTCGATGGCAGCTTCAAGCCCTAGGATACAGGCTTCGTATTCAGCTATATTGTTTGTACATGAGAAATATAGTCTTGCGGTAATAGCGGTATATCCTCTGATTGGATTTTCCATAAAAACACCAACTTCATGGCCTTTCTTATTGGATGCTCCGTCAAACATCAACTTCAAATGGGAGCCAGGCTTGAGACCCTCCTCTGGACCAAGTTCGTCTTTAGATTGGTAAAGAAACATGACATCTTCATCAGGAAAGTCGAACTTGAGCGGTTGGTAATCCTCAACAGGTTGTTCAGCAAGGTAGTCCGACAAGACACTTCCTTTTATCGATTTTTGAGCAACATATTGGATATCATATGCTGACAAGCGCATGTGCCAATGAGCGAGCCTTCCTGTCTGAGCAAGCTTTTCAAAGATATACTTCATTGGGTCCATCTTAGATATCAACATGGTAGTGTGGAAAATCATGTACTGCCTCAAACGTTTGACTGCCTATGCTAAGGCGCAGCAAGCTTTTTCCAATGGAGAGTAACGACTCTCGCAATCGGTGAACTTTTTGCTTAGATAGTAGATTGTGTGCTCCTTCTTCCCTGACTCATCTATTTGACCCAAAACGCAACCCATTGATTCTTCGAGTACCATCATGTACATGAAAAGCGGTTTTCCGGGTACAGGAGGGATCAATATAGGAGGCTCTTGGAGATATTCCTTGATCTTTTCGAATGTTACCTGGCAATTCTCACTCCATACAACCGCTTGATCTTTTCGTAACAACTTAAAGATTGACGTGCAGGTAGGAGTTAAGTTGGAGATAAATCTGGAGATGTAATTCAACCTTCCAAGGAAACCTCTAACTTGCTTCTCGGTTTGTGGTGCAGGCATCTCCTGAATGACTCGTATCTTTTTAGGGTCCACCTCGATTCCTCGTTGACTAACGATGAAACTAAGTAACTTTCCCAATCTTACCCCAAAAGTACAATTGGCGGGGTTCAGTCTCAACTGATACTTCCTAAGTCTTTTGAAGAATTTTAACAAATGTTCAAGGTGATCTTCCTTACTTTGAGATTTAGAATTCATCTCATCAACTTAGACTTCAATCTCTTGGTGCATCATATCATGAAATAATGCCACCATGGCCTGTTGGTATGTAGCTTCAGCGTTCTTCAGACTGAAAGGCATGACCTTATAACAATAAGTGCCCCAGGGGGTGATGAATGTCGTCTTTTCCATGTCAGCTGGATCCATTTTTATCTGGTTATAACTGGAGAAACCATCCATGAATGAAAACACCATGAAGCTGGCCGTGTTATCCACCAAAGTGTCAATATGCGGTAGGGGGAAGTCTTCTTATGGATTTGCTTTGTTGAGGTCCCTATAATCGATTCGCATTCTAACCTTGCCATCCTTTTTGGATACTGGTACAATATTAGCCACCCATTCAGGATATTTAGAGATTGCCAAGAAGCGCACATTGATTTTTTTCTTAACCTCTTCCTTGATTTTGAGGGCCATGTCAGGTCGGGACCTTCGAAGCTTTTGCTTGACTAGAGGACACTCGGGTTTAAGAGGAAGTTTGTGCATCACAATATCAGTATCCAACCCAGGCATGTCTTAGTAAGACCAAGCGAACACATCTGCGTAATCTCTGAGAAGAATTATTAACCAACCTTTAATATCTGCCCCTAGTGATGCCCTAATCTTGACTTCTTTCCTTACCTCTGTTGACTCTAAGTTGACAACATCAATCTGCTCTTTATACGGCTGAAGGTAGGCGTCTTCATACTCAGTTATTTTGGTTAGTTCTTCTGGAACTTCGAAATATTCATCAATGTCTTCTTCAGCTTGGAACATCATCGAATTGAAGTTAGATGGGATCAGATGACTATCGGATTTAAGGGGTGATGGAGGTTCTCTCCATGTGTTAAATGGATCTAAATGAGCAAATACACATACAAAGGGATGTAGATGATTCTTTTTTAGATTTTTTTGTTGAAAAGATTACCATTTTCCTTTTTTACAAAAAGATGAAAATAAAATGATGAACAAAAATAAATGCGAATTTAGCAAAACACTCATTAATTAATTAATTTTTGAAAGTGTGGCCCGTACAAAATGATCCACTAGCCTTGGGCATGACCAGGGATTTCAAACATGGAAAATGCTAACAAGCAAAACAAGCAAATTACTCGACAAGAGGCAACATGACAGGAATTTCGACGACATCCCAATTGCGCAGAACGAATTTGTCCTGGAATACCAAGTCCTTGATGCAACTTTCTCCATCGTTTTCTTCAATAGAGTTTATTTGAATGCCGCCACATACAAAGATTTTTTCCAGAGTTTTGAGGCGCTTGCCATTGACTTCTAACTCTTTGTCTGGAGTTGGTTTGTAACCCAACCCTCGTCAGTCATTCTTTGCTCGGAAAGTGACTTCATCACTTCTCCCCATCCTTGTGGAAGTCCTTCTTTCATAGCATTCTTAATACTCTGGGCGGAGACAAAGGATAGACCACGTGTAACGACAACGTCCTCCACCATCACAACATGTGCGATTTCCAATGCTTGGAAAGTTGTTTCCAACACATCTTCGTCAACTTCGATGTATCGAAAAGAGGATAGGTTGCTTACCATGAGGTCCTCTTCACTGTGTACCACGATCAACTGATCCTCAATAATGAATTTCATCTTTTGATGCAGATTGGACGTGACAGCGCCTGCCGCGTGTATCCATGGTCTTCCTAGCAGACAACTGTAAGCTGGATTTATGTCCATCACTTGGAAAGTGATTTCAAAAACTTAGGGGCCCACCATGATGGATAAGTCGACTTCTCTGATCACCGTCCTTCTTGATCCATCGAAAGCTTTTACAATCAATGGCGTAGCTCTCATCTCGGCTCCTTTGTAAGCCAATTTGGCCAACATTCTCTTGGGCATCACGTTAAGAGCCGATACATTGTCAACAAGTACTCTGGCAAGAGTATCTTCTTCACATTTAATAAAAACATGCAAGGCACGATTGTGCATGCGACCTTCAGCAGTTAGATCAGAGTTTTTGAAACTCAGTGTGTTGCAGACTGTAATGTTGGCAACCACAGGATCAAACTGCCCCACAGTGATTTCCTTCGTGACATGGGCTTGTGCTAATATCTTCAATAGCGCTTGTCGATGGACATGAGAGTTTAATAGTAACGACATGATCGAGATCTTGGACGATATTTGGTTAAGTTGGTCCACTACCCGATAATCACTTTGGCGATTGATTCTAAAAAATTCGTCCTCGTCCTCCTTCGGGACTTCTTTCCCTTTTGTTTTTTCAACAATATGTTCTTTGGAGGTGGTTTCCTTCGGAACAGCTTCCTTAGGAATGGTGGCAGTTGTTTTGGGAATAGTGGTCGCAGCCTGAGGAACGATGAATTTTGCCTTAGGTTGATACACACGACCACTGCGCGTCATCTTGCTTCCTCCAAAAATGTTCATTTCATCTACTTGCGTCCTTCCGGTGTTCATGTCTTACCAGGAACAGTCGCGTTTCCAAGATACGACTCTTGGATGAGGACCTAGCCTCATCCTTGGGTCGTACCTAGGCTTAGGCTGGTCTGTAGTTGGTGCAAGACCATTGTGAAAAACAGGTTTAACTGTAGTGGGAGGAGCAGACTTATTATTCCCGGTATTGAACATTGGTCTTTTTTCAGATTTCTTCGGTAGGTTGAAGATTGGCTCAATCACCGAGACATCCTCTTTCTTCTTCTTTCCACATATTTGCAGTATACCTTTATCAATCATCGACTGGATATCTCGCTGCACTAGGTTACAACCCTGCAAATTATGATGACAATCATTGCAACTTTCATGGGGACCCTTGATTAGACCCGTTTTTACCAGCTTTTGTGTAACTCAACCAATGGAGTCTTGACTTCAGATACTTTAGAGATTACCCTTATGTTGGAATCTTCTTCCACAACATGGACGCCACCGTGATTTGGCAGGGGACGATTCTCCACATTCGGCTGATTATCCTTAAAGGAGAGGATTCCTTTTTCAATTAGTTCCCACACAATGTGTTGGAGTGCTTTGCAGCCCTCGAGCTCATGCCCGGCAACATTTTCGTGAAATGCATAATGTGCGTTTAGATTGTAGTAGTACGGTAGTGGAGTCGGAGGGGGACCCAACTTCCTGGTCTGAATTAGACCTTGTTGTACCAGCTGAGGGTACAAATCCCTATAGCTCACGAGGATAGGCTGAATTTCTAGCCTTCTGTTTTGGAAAGCGGGCCTCGGAGCTGGTGCTCCTTGTTGTGGGTGTGCCTGCTGATTGTGGTTCAGTCGATAGGCATTAGGCGCCTGCTGCTGAGGATTTTATGGATTTGGTCATGGTTGAAAAACCGGTGTGAATGCAGCCACGTACTATTATTGATGATAATTTTGTTGAGACTGCGGACGAGACGACTATTGATTCTGCGGATGACTTCTTCTATTCTGAATTTATTTGTCATACATTATGGTGTTCATTTCCCCTTCCTTTTTCTTGTGGAAGTTACCCGACGACATTTTCACCGTGCTAGTACTAGCTAAACTTGTCACCTTGCCACTTTTCAACTTCGCTTCTACTTTTACACCGACAGCCACGATATCAGAGAAATTTGTTGTGATACTACTGATCATTCTCTCATAAAATTTAGGCCTTACAGTATCCACAAACCAATCAACCAACTCCCTTTTTGTCAGGGGAGGCTCTATCTGGGCAGCCATCTCGCGCCACCTTTGTGCATATTATTTAAAGGTTTCAGAGTTTTTCTGGGTCATACCCATAAGTTAACGTCGGTCTGGTGCTAGGTCCATATTATATTTATACTTTTGTATGAACGCACCAGACAAGTCTTGAAAATAGTGAATTTTGTATTGATCTAGGCTTAAATACCACTTAGCAAAGGCACCCTTCAGACTATCCTGAAAGTAGTGGATCAATAGTTTATCATTCTCGATATGCGGGGCCATGTGTCAACAATACATTATTAAGTGGACTTTCAGGCAGGTAGCCCCTTCGTACTTCTCAAATATAGGCATTACGAATTTTGGTGGAAATACCAAGCCCGAAACTAAGCACATGTCTTTTACGTTAGAACCGAAGACATTATTCCCCTCTATGGCCCTCATTCTTCTGGCTATTATATCCATTTCGACCCGTAGTTTCTCATGTTTTTTGTCTTCAACTTCGGACCCGTTTGGTATGTCGAATATAGACTGGTGGTTGTTGAAGATTGGTCAAACCTGGGCTTGAGCGCCAGCTTGAGTGTATGTCAAATTCTTAAAATCTGTCATTAGGGGAACGCTCTGTGGGTTCGAATATGACTGATGGTTGAATGGTTGGGCATTGCTAAACGAAGGTATGAAATCATTGGTGATGCTGAAGGGATGCTTTGTCGCTGAAGTTACTGGTGGTGGAGATACTGATGTCGTTGCATTGATTTCAGACACTATAGTGGCTTGTGTGTCCATCTTTGCTCTGATCACCTGAAGAAGTTCCATTATTTGGATGACGTCGATGCGCAGTCTTTCAACGTCATTGTCAATCTGATCAAATCTCTGGTATTGTTCTACCATTCTCTTTTGAGCACGGGCTCTTGTGTTATACTCATGGGAGTTTAGTGTGATTATTGATAGCAACAAAACACAGAATAAGCCGAAGGACCAATGAAATGCAAAATGATATGCAGGATGCAAATGCAAATGGAAACCACACATTCAAGGAATAAATAAGTTTTTGTTTAGGAACAAAGTTAAATTAACACGTAACAACGTGTTGCTTATCATTGATAAATGAAAGCTTAAACAAATTTCATTGGCAATGAAAGGTTTTACAACATTGAGTTTTCATTAACGAATGAAACCCCTTTTTCAAAAGGAAAGATTACATTCCCATAAGCTTGGGATACAACAAAAGGAAATTAAAGCTAAGGATCTTCTAGCAAGATGACCCTTATCCTTCCTGCTATAAGGCCCTGTTCTGGCTTTGATGAAGTAAATCCAAAAGCTCTTCATTTTCTCTTCTAATTTTGGCTAGAGTGAACCTCAGTTCCATTCTAGTCAAGAGTTCATCCGACTCCAGAGTGATGTTGTATGAATGAGTATAGAACATCCTTAACGCTATTTCCTTTGACCAAAGTAAATATGCATTTGAAACTAGACAAATAGGATTCTCCACTGCAGTTATCCCTTGAAGATTGGGGTAACGCCAGGCAAAAATGACTCGTGCTTCAAAGTCCGGGTTGTCATTTCTTTCACAGAAGAAATCTTTTAGCAACATTGAATCTGGTTCTCCCTCGGTGAGGATCCTAGCTGACGGTGAGCTATGATGGGACTGTAGCTGATGTACCCTCGAGTGCTTATTAAAGGTATATTTGGGAACTCCGTGTAGCTATGTATCATGGTTATTCCTCCGAGGGTCGGGTCATACCAACTGACGTCGTAATGAGAGAGTGAGGATAATTTTTCAATCCATGCGTCACTGTCTTGCAGGTTCCATAGAGGGAACGTCCTAGGTCAATGTGCAATAAACCATTTGCTCAAGAGGGTTGTGCAACAGGAAAACAGTCCCAGATCATATGTTTTCCACCGATGGATGGCGTAGTAAGTATCATTGAAAAGGGTGGGACCCAGATTCATGACGATAAATAATGTGATGGCATCCAGACTGATGAAATTAGGGCTTCTAGGAAACAGATACAAGCCGTAAATAAAGAAAGCTAGCATGGCTTTGAAGATTCCCAACTCCCCATGATTGAAATATAGTTCAGCTTTCTCCATGAATGGTCTAGCTTCCATTTCGGTGATTCCATCCCTATTACTCAACTGATTCGGAAGATCATTGGATTCTAAGTGAAGAGCTTTAGCAATATGTTTTTTTCTTGGTCTTCACTCCATTCCTAAGTTAGCTGTGAAAATCATCGGGATTTTCAGATACTCAAAGTATTCTTCAAAAGTTGGCATTAGTTGGAAGTCTGGGAATGTAAAGCAGTGGTAAATGGGGTCGTAGAACTGTACGAGCGCTTGTAGCATTTCTTGGTTTACTTGTGTGTTAAGTAAAGATAACAAATCTTTGCGTTCGGCTATAAAGCATCAGGATTCCTCACTAGGCTCCTTAAGATCCTTAGGTTATCCAACCCTAGGCTTGGGAATGTAATCATATTTCCTTGATTCATTACTATGTCTGCAAAAAAAGAAAATTTAATTCCTTGAATGGTTAGTAAAAATGCAAGATGCAATGCAAGGATGCAAATGGTTTTACTAAACTCAAAAGATAGTTAAAGCAAAAACCCTCGTTTCATTTATGTTGGGAAAAGTTATAACTTTTGAAATATAACCCAAGAGATATATGGCTACATCAAAGAAGAATACTAGGCCCTATGGTTTCAAGAAATCTGACGAGAATTCTATCCGCGCGTCCTTTTCATTCTTTTCAACATAGTATTTTCTATCACCAACTTGTCTACTATTCCCTTCCAAGCGCCTGAGGTTGGTGGAATGTTCGAATACTCATGGGTTCTCTGTGTAGGTTTGACACTGGAGAAAAATAGATTCTTCCTCTGTCCCATCTCCGTCAGTTAGGCGTCTTTCGAGCCACCCAATCAACTCGTCTTTGTCTTGCAACTCTCTCTACAATTATGTCGTCTCAATATGCAGAGTATGGTACTTGTCTTCCCAAGTGTCCCTCTCAAGTTTTGTTCTTTTAAGAACCTCTTCGTACTCTTCCATATTTTCAATGGGAATATTAGAAGATGATACAATGACGGTCTGTGTATTCTTCTCAGGAAGGTAAGGCATCTTGAGATCATGAGCTCTAGATTGGACCCATCGAGTGAATGGCTCAAAGGCTACACAGTTCCTTTTTCCCAAGCCAGCCTTAGTTTTTCTTCAGATATTCTTCCAAGCGTCGATTGTATTGTTTCTTAAGCTTTCCTCTACTTTGGCATTGAGGTAGAAGAAACCGGACAAGAGGATGTTATTAGGTTTATCCTTCATTGGGAATCTAAATTGACGTCTAACTAAGGCGAGATTGTAGTTGATCCCTCCCTATACTCCAATAGAGGTACATTCGGAAAAGAACCACAACTATCAATGTAGATTCCTCGGTCGTAGGAAGGATCATACCAGTGAATGTCTTCTTGATTTAGAGACATAATCCGCTGAGACCACCTCCAACCATTAGGGTTTTCTTTGAAGGCATCCATTCTTGGTAGATGATTGACAAAATATCTGTATAGCAAAGGAGCACAACAATTGATAGTTCATCTACCTTGAAGAGTTCTGCGATGAATGAAATGATAGGTGTCACCTAACAAAGTGGGCACTGAGTTACCACTCGGGAATATTGTTAGGACAATTGAATTGAGGTATCCCTCTACCTCCGGGAACAATACTAAACCATAGATTAGGAGAGCCAGAACTACTTCGAATGCATCCATAATTCCTTCTTTAGCAAGGTAGGTAGCTTTTTTCAATAAGTAAGCAAAGTGGAATCCTTTGACCCCATTGTTTGAGATATGGTTGGTTTTAATCTCAGACACTTCTAGGTGAAGTGTGTCAGCAATTTCCTCTGACGAGGGTGGCTTCTCTAAACCACTGAAGGGTTTCTTATCTTTTACAGGAATGCCAATGAAGTAAGAATACTCTTCTAAGGTTGGTATCAACTGACAATCTGGGAAGGTAAAACCGTGGTATAGTCGATCGTAGAATTGAACCAAGGTGTTGAGAACCCCTTCTTCCATCCTAGTTTTCACAATGCTCAGGAGATCTCCATGTGCTTTCCCAAAGTCTTCGGAAACCAATGTTCCTAGCTTTCTTAACTCCAAGGTATCATATTTCTTGAAGTTATATTTCTTGGTGTTTCTTTTCTCAAGATCCATGATCACTAGGGTTTCGGAAAAGAAAAGGATTGAGTTTTACAAAACCAGTGCAACCAAATGAAATGCTTATGATGATTATGATGATATGATATACACACAACACACAAGTATTCATAAATACAATGCACATGCACACACAAGGTTTCCCTAGGTTCAAGGTCAAAGCATGAAGTCAAAAGGTCTACCCATCCCCCAGGACTTGTACTATAGGTTGTTTGTACCTGTAGGTCGGGTTCTATCAAGAGTGCCCAAAGTCATAGGTAAATCCCTCAGATATTATCAACCAACATGACTACTCACGTGGGTCAAAAATATTCTTGGGATAGACTCGTCTGAGTGTATCATCACGTAACAACTATTTCGGGACTACTCCCTCACAGTCTCTGCACTACGTCCTAAAAAAGCCAAGTGGGGGAAAGTGGGTAACTAAAGGTCCTCAGTTTCACAGACTCTCAGGTTGAAACAATTAATGAAATGCATGACTACTCATACATCATCAATTATCTCAAGGAGGTCTCCACTGAGCATGATTACATCATATGTCAAACTTGTTAGGACTACTCCCAACAGTCAACTATTGATCATGTTACATCTTATCATATGTGCACTCACGTCTGGGTTAGGACTTATCTCACCATTCATAATACCCAATGTTCACAGCATACATACAAATATATTTACAAATACACATGTAAGTAAGCAATCATTCAATCATACAAAATAGGCTAAACCCTCAAGCAAAGAAAAGATAAGTCCCCAGTGAAGTCGCCATTCCTATTGCAGTGAGAGTTGGATGTCAAGCTATTGATTAACTTGAACCTCAATTCATTAAATTCACAACCAAACTTTGATTTATCCAAAGGAAAGGTTACAAAAATAAAGACCTTTTACGCGATGCAACAACAACGCTAAGAGATTCGGGGATCGGGGTTGGTTATGCTTAGGGTAGGTATTTCACATCCTAAACATCTGTAGTACTCTACAGGAACCTTTTGTATGTATGTATGCTATACTAATTGTTATGGTTTGTGATCAAGGTTGGGGTTTTGAGGTAAAGACCTAGGGTTGATGTTTCAAAGTTTGCTCGCAAAGATATCACATCTTTTGCCTACGTATCTTAACAAGGATAGAATCAGAGCAATCGTAGTTCACCTCACTGAGCGTGGATGAGCACTTGATTATGATCAAGGTTCAAAGGGGAATAAACATAACAATGCTTACATAGAGTTTAACAAAACTCTCTATTCTAAGTTGTACACTCAAGGGGATGGACTTTGACAAAATCCAGGAGGGGAGTAAGTAATCATGACAATGATCCTTACATAGAGTTGACAAACTCTAACCTAGGGTTCTAGTTGAAGAACACTCCTAGTAAAGGTGGGTCTTTTAGACTTTAAGCAAAGTCTAATGGCTAGTAGGTTCTAACATAACTAAGCTAGGGTTCAAGATGACTTAACAAAGTCAAAGGGAGGGTAATGAGCTATCTTATGACCCTGAGGGTCAATGGAGAAACTTTCCTTTGGAAAAGCAGAAAGATGAGGCAATTGGATGAGAACTAATAATTTCCTTCACTTGGGGAAGGCTTAAAAAAGTTAAATAAATGAGCAAGGTCATGTAACAACATATGAACAATAGTCAAGATCAACATAAAGACATATAGGTAACAACCATCAATGCAAGCACAGAACATGTGTAACAACAACAAGTTCATCTATAACATTCAAACAAGATTGATGTAAACAAGTTACAACTTGAAGCAAGCAAGTTATAAGAATAAAATGATATTAAATGTAACAACATAAGACCATTTAAACATGTATTTATAACAATCAAACAAGCAAAAACACAAGTATTTGTTCATGACTTCATGGGGGAAAAGTAAGCAAGTTTCATGTATTTGTTCATGACTTCGTAGGGGAAAAGTAAACAAGTTTCATGGTAACAACCAAGTCTACAATCAAACCCTAGCATGTTATGGTTCTAACAATACACATAAACAAGTAGAATGATGCATGATGAACATATTCAAGAGGTCACAACATCAAGAATCATGTTATAGGTCACAAAGAAGTTCAAGATATACCATTCACATTCAAACATTCACAAAGGCAAGAAACAAACCCTAAACATGTTATGGTTATAACAAGACATATTAACAAGTACAATGAGGCATGATAAACATATTCAAGAGGTTACAACATCAAGAATCATGGTATAGGTCACATATGAAGTTCAACATGTCATTTTCACATGTATGCATTAACAAAAGCAAGCATGAACATAGAAAGGCAATGAATCAAACAACTTTGAACATTTAAACATGTTAAAAAAACATATATGAATCATACAAGACAATTCTCACAAGAAAAATCAGGTTACATGTTGAAAAAGTTTAAGAACACCATGGAAAAAACCCTAAAAATACATGTTATTCAAGTGGACCAAAGTATTTGTAGGATAACAATCCTTAAATTATTTCTTCACTCAATGAAAGTAGACATGTTAAGGAGTAGTTTACAAAAATAATGTCATTAATAGCATAAAAAATGAGCAAGTATGATCATGGGAAGTTGGTGCACCAAAGGGGCAAAGCTAGGTCAAGGCAAGGGTAAGGAAATTTAAGGTCATTTGCATGAAGAAGTGGATCTCAGTCAAAACTTAACCAAATGAGGTGAAACAGAAGTGCAAATTGTGTGTTTTTGCCAACTTGAACAAGGAATGAGGCTTAAACCTTGATTAGAATTGATTTGAGAAGCTTTGGAATCAAGACATCCATGTTGAATTGGTTTTGCAGCAGTGAGTTTTTGCCAACTTGTGAGCTTTGATTCTCCCTAAGCATGAGGACTTTTGGAACCCACTTGTACTTTTTATAAAGCCCTCATTAGGTACTACAACTTTGATGTTTGAGTTAGGAACTCATTCCACTTGAAACTAAGTCAAAATCCCTTATGAAAATGCTGAATTATTGACTTACAAGTCAAGAAACCTCAAAATTTCTAAGTGTTTAAAATCCTTCATAACTTGATGAATTCATAACTCCCAATCCATTCATTATTTTCTCATGGGTCAGTATCAAACTTTTGTAAGGCTCATTAATACCTTTCCAACAATCAAACCCTAGCATGTTATGGTTCTAACAATACACATAAACAAGTAGAATGATGCATGATGAATATATTCAAGAGGTCACAACATCAAGAATCATGTTATAGGTCACAAAGAAGTTCAAGATATACCATTCACATTCAAACATTCACAAAGGCAAGAAACAAACCCTAAACATGTTATGGTTCTAACAAGACATATTAACAAGTACAATGAGGCATGATAAACATATTCAAGAGGTTACAACATCAAGAATCATGGTATAGGTCACATATGAAGTTCAACAGGCCATTTTCACATGTATGCATTAACAAAAGCAAGCATGAACATAGAAAGGCAATGAATCAAACAAATTTGAACATTTAAACATGTTAAAAAAACATATATGAATCATACAAGACAATTCTCACAAGAAAAATCAGGTTACATGTTGAAAAAGTTTAAGAACACCATGGAAAAAACCCTAAAAATACATGTTATTCAAGTGGACCAAAGTATTTGTAGGATAACAATCCTTAAATTATTTCTTCACTCAATGAAAGTAGACATGTTAAGGAGTAGTTTACAAAAATAATGTCATTAATAGCATAAAAAATGAGCAAGTATGATCATGGGAAGTTGGTGCACCAAAGGGGCAAAGCTAGGTCAAGGCAAGGGTAAGGCAATTTAAGGTCATTTGCATGAAGAAGTGGATCTCAGTCAAAACTTAACCAAATGAGGTGAAACAGAAGTGCAAATTGTGTGTTTTTGCCAACTTGAACAAGGAATGAGGCTTAAACCTTGATTAGAATTGATTTGAGAAGCTTTGGAATCAAGACATCCATGTTGAATTGGTTTTGCAGCAGTGAGTTTTTGCCAACTTGTGAGCTTTGATTCTCCCTAAGCATGAGGAATTTTGGAACCCACTTGTACTTTTTATAAAGCCCTCATTAGGTACTACAACTTTGATGTTTGAGTTAGGAACTCATTCCACTTGAAACTAGGTCAAAATCCCTTATGAAAATGCTGAATTCTTGACTTACAAGTCAAGAAACCTCAAAATTTCTAAGTGTTTAAAATCCTTCATAACTTGATGAATTCATAACTCCCAATCCATTCATTATTTTCTCATGGGTCAGTATCAAACTTTTGTAAGGCTCATTAATACCTTTCCAACAAGCTTTGAACCACTCCATTTGAATGCGTGGTTAGGAAGTTATGACCATTTGATGTTTGATTAAAATTAGGGTTTTTTCACTTACCCTTGTTTCTTGATTTGCAAGTTATCTATCAATTCTTGATTGAATATCCACCAAACTTCATAATTAGATGTGAAATGATGTTGGAAACAAAGTTGGCTTCAATTTGGGGTGAAAACCCTGTTGGTCAACGAGTTGACTTTCCTGATAGACCAACCGAATAGTTGAAAATCTCTGAATCGACTGCTGATGTTTTGGGTTCCCTGAGGCTTTGAAATTTCTTGGGTAGTCTTTATTGGGTCATATGAGCCTCATGGACCACAATTACATCATTGAAAAACCTTCTAGACCAAAAGTCAAAATATAGTTGACTTTTTCAACAAGAGACCCTAATTAGGGTTCTTGCACTGCACTGTTTCCATTCTCTTGGTGACAACCTCAAATTGGACGTATTCTTGATCATATGTGATATCCTTGATGATATAAAGACTTGTTATGTGGAGGATCAATCTAAAACCTTGACTGATCAATCTCTAGAAACCTTGATTTCTTGATTTTATGGAACCCTAATTCATTTGCATCTTGACAAAGACAAACTTGAAATAGGTTAAGGTTAAATAATGCTCCTAGAATTATGATGAGATCTAGGGGGAATTTTGGGGTACGAAAGAAGCCATTCCTCATGCCCGGTTGTACCAGAGTAGGATGAAGAAAGCCTTTGATCAGAAAGTGCGTCCTCGGTGCTTCCAGACAGGTGATTTGGTGTTAAAAAGGATCCTTCCTCCTTAGAAAGATCACAGGGGAAAATGGACTCCAAACTATGAAGGTGCATATATGGTAAGAAAGGTTTTCTCTAGTGGAGCCTTATTACTATCTACTATTGATGACGAAGATTTTACATCCCCTGTGAACGCAGACGTAGTTAAAAAATACTTTGCTTAAAATAGACCCGCTGAAGACAAAAAGAAAAGTCTAGGAAAAAATGGGACATCCCGGCGAACCATAAAAAGAAAAGGTTCGGGCCAAAATTAGGGATAAAAAGAAAAATAATAAACCCGCAAAGTTGAAAACCTGAAAAGCCGACTTTGGCAAAAATGGGTATCCCGGTAGATTGAAAACCCGAAAGGAAGATCCAAGCAAAAGTTAGGGATTTGAAAGAAAACGGCTGCGGCCTGTGTTCGATCTGTGAACTCATCCTGATACATGGTTATCCCGAGAGAAAGGTATCAGTCGAGACAGTCTTTTCAGAAGGAGAAGCATTTGTGAACGTTAAAGACATACAGGTCATAGCTGAATCGACACATGGTGGATATCTGTTTCCACATTGCTGACATTTGTATATTCTTTTTGCTTTTTCCGCAATTACCTCTTTTCAGGAATTACATCTAAATGGTAACTTGCCTATTTACAGATCTTTCATCAATAAAGTATTCATTTCACTCAAAGAGCTTTTCATTTCTGTTTTTACTTTTACTATTTTGTTCGCAAAAAACATCTGATATTTTTGGTTAACATTACAGGTGAAAACATAAGGTTTTACAGAGCACAATGAAAATGGTGAATTTACTTGAACGATAGGTATCATGGGTGGTGACCAAGGTAGCCATTTCACATGTAGAATATCCTATTTGTTTCTTTGATGTTTGTAGGATGACGTGATTGTCTCCACAATGGAAATTTTATCTCCAACGATGAAGTTCTAACAGTAGTGCGTGATGAATCACTCCTCCCCTAGCAGGAGTTCATAGTTTTGTATTCTCCAATCGGGTTTGATTTGTACTCCTCAGCAAGTGTTCAAGGATTGTCTACTTCAGGTAGAATGGTGTTAACATGCAGTCGGACATTTGTTCAGCAGGTACTTGGCCTTGGTCTTCCCACAACATGAATTTTGTCTCTCCCCATAGAGTCTTATTAACGGATCAAAAGTTTTATCACCAATAGAAGTGTGCTCTAATCCCCAGCAGGGTGGATTCCTCTTCAGCAAGATTGACGTTCTTGATGTCTTTCCCCAGCAAAGTCGGTATTCCTTGATTTATTTCCTTAAGTAGAATTTAGTGATGATTCCCTCGACGGGTACGTCAATGGTAGGTTGATATCTCTGACAGGTACATCAACGACAGGTTGATATCTCTGGCAAATTCCAATGGTCATTGGCATTTTTCAGAATCATGTTTTGGGATGATCTCCGAGCAGTTGGTATTTTCACTTCTCTCAGGGAAGATGTTTCAAGCAGAGCTTGTTAATTCCCAGCAGAGTGGAATTCTCGGTAAACTTCTATCATGTTCCCTGCAGAGGGGAATACCCAACAAACTTTGTTTCTATTTCCCCTCAGAGTGGAATTCTCAGTAGAATATTGCATCCCCAGCAGAGTGGATTTTTCAATAGGTGTTGCGCTTGTATTCCAAGTAGAGTGGAATTTTCAATAGGTTTCGTTTATCCCTGGTAGGGTGGCATTCCCAACAGATGTTCCTCGTTATCCCCAACAGGGTGGATTTCTCAACAGACATTATTCATTATTTCCCACTAAGTGAAGGTTTTGGTGTTTTTTTCCCAACATGGCAGAATTTTTCCCATAAGAGTTTTATTCAGGAAGGCCATCTAGGGCGTATTCCTCATCATAGTTGGTTTGTGGATCTTCCCAGCACTTCTCCAAATGGTGTTCTTTGATCGCGACTTTCTGAGTTTAATGGTACTAACTGCAAGCGCACAGTCTATCGCGCAGTAATAAAGATATCGATCCCACAGGGACTAGTAATCAAACTAGTGCTATCGGTTGTTACTATGCTTAGCTACGGCGGAAGATGTTTTTAGAAAATAAATGCTAAGTTATGAAATCTAAAGGAAAATAAAGGTTATTAGTTTTAGAAATATCGATATAGGAATATCAGTATGTAATGTCTTAATTATCGGGGATTCGACAGGTCACCGGTGCTTTTTAATTTTTGCAAATACTTTTCAGGACAAAATACTCGTTTAAAGACCTTTGCCTCACGCTGGTTGTTGACTCGGGTCATATTTTTAAGACGGAATGTACGCTCTCGCTGTCCCATTCGGGGTTAAAAATAATTTTTGAAAATAAATACATTCTGACTAATTTTAAAGCGCTCTCGTTGTGTTTAAAATTAATGCCTAGTTTTTACTATCCAGTTCAAACCCCACACTTTCACGTGTCGGCTCGAACCTTAATAAATTTCTCACTTTCATATAAAAACCGTTGTAAATAGCTTCTCTCTTTCGTGACAAAGTTTATTTAGAAAATTAGATTTAAAAACTACAACCAGAAAAATCATTTGTAAAAAGGAAAGGTACACCGGGTATTATCGAATCCCGTCCTACTAATTTGATTACATACCAATATGATCGGTTTAGCTCGACATGTTAACTAATGCAAACATAAATAAACATAACTAATAAAGCGGTATAATATGCATATTGAATAATAAAACAAGCATTGGATTAATAAGAAGCTGTAAATATTATTGATACTGGATAATCGAGTAGTCCTCCACAATGTCGGCAGGATTCTACTATGGCAAAACAAAATGCGGAATGAAATAATAGTGCTTCGGAAACTGAAGGAAAAATGAAAGGAAAAGCAAAAGTAGTGCAAAAAATGGCTCCAACGAAAATTTGGCAGCAACACAGTATGTGAATATCCAACCCCTCGTCAGTTCCAACTCCCTTCCTTTTATATCCTTGGTTGCAAGAGAAAATATCAGAAGAAAATACGTTGAGGGAGAGAATTCTCAGGGAGGGCATACTGAATCATGCCTAAATTTTCTCCCCTTCGTGGCCACGTTGGTTCTAAACATTGTTACTGATTTTAGGACCGTGATGATCCTGGCCAGGCTGTGACGGTCGTGATGTGTATGACGGTCGTGATGGGCTGTGACGACCGTCACACCTCAAAACCTTGCATTCTTTGGTTTTCTGGCCTTTTTTCTCTTCTTTTGTTCCTTCCTTTCACACTTTTCTATATCTTGCTCATTTTTATCATGAGAATGAAATACCTGCAAAAACACTTGCAAGCTTGCAGAATAATTGGAATTTGGACTGAAATAATACAGTTAATCATTGGAAAATACGACAAATATAAGATACATTTTTGTGTTATCATTCTTTTGCATTTGTATTTTGCATAACATCCTTCTAAATGCGTAGCATTTCCATTTCGAATGGAGCATTAAGCCATATTCAATCATACGCATCTGAAACATAAGCCAGGTTTGATATCTTTGTTGCCAGTTGTCTCTCCGACAGATAATGGCATGATTTAAGAGATTTTATTATATCCTCAGCAGAAATCATTGACAATAGTGTTCCTTTCACCTGATTCTCCCCGTTAAAATAATTTGTTTAAACCTCTCTTTCCCCGTTAGAGTTTTCTTTCCAGTTTATAAGTCGATTGATTCTACTTCCTGCCTATCCTAGGTGTTGTTTTCCAACTTTTGGTTGGTAATCCCTAGCTTGGTCTTTTGTGGATGTTATCCCAACTTTTGATTGGTAGTCCTCTTTTGTTTCCCGTGCGAAATCGATCCCATCTTTTGGTTGGTAGTCTTTGTTGTGGTGAGTTTGCATTCGTTCGGCGATTCGGTGATTCCAACTTTTAGTTGGTAGCCTTTGCTTGATTCCAACTTTTAGTTGGTATAACTTTGTTAACGATTCCAACTTTTCGTTGGTAGTCTTCGTCCCTTCCGTTGATGATCCCAACTTTTGGTTGGTAGTCTTCGTCCTTCGTTCGGTGTTTTGGTGATTCCAACTTTTGGTTGGTAGCCTTTGCTTGATTCCAACTTTTGGTTGGTATAGCTTTGTTGATGATTCCAACTTTTGGTTGGTAGTCTTTGTTCTTTCTGTTGATGATCCCGACTTTTGGTTGGTAGTCTTCGTTATGGTAAGTTCGCCTTTGTTCGGTGATCTGGTGATTCCAACTTTTGGTTGGTATAGCTGTGTGGATGATTCTAACTTTTGGTTGGTAGTCCTCGTTTATGTATGGATGATTCCAACTTTTGATTGGTAGTCCTTATTCCCGTGGGAATGATTCCAACGTTTGGTTGGTAGTCCTTGTTTTTGTGTTGACGATTCTAACTTTTGGTTGGTAGTCTTCGTTTCTGTGTTGATGATCCCAACTTTTGGTTGGTAGTCTTCCATTGTTATGTCAACTGTTGGGGTTGGTATCTTTCCCCACAAAGTTTGCCTTTGGTCGATGTTCTGGTGATTCTAACTTTTGGTTAGTAGCCTTGTTTCCCAACTTTTGGGCTGGATATTATCCCTTACAATCGTCATCCTAACTTTTGGTTGGTAGTCTTCGTTTGTGGATCTAGTTTTGTTTGGTGTTCAAGTGATTCCAACTTTTGGTTGGTAGCTTGTGTTTATACTCTAGTTGTACTCCAACTTTTGGTTGGTAGTTTGTGGGTGATTCCAACTTTTGGTTGGTACACTTTCGGTGAAGTCAACTTTTGGTTGTTTTTCTTCCCCGTCAGATCGCCTTCGGTCAGCGTTCGGGTGATTCCAACTTTTGGTTGGTAGCCTTGGTTTATCCGGACTCTTGGATTGGTATTCTTGTTTGTTTGTTCCCCCGGAGAGTAGCCTTTATTCCAAATTTTGGTTGGTATGGCTGGGTTGTTATCTTATCCCCTTGGGGTCGCCTTCGGCCGGTGCTCCGGTGATTCCAACTTTTGGTTGGTAACTGTTGTTCATCCCGTTTTGGTTTGTTATGTTGGGTTGATGTTTATCCCTCGTAGAGTTGTCTGGTTAGGCTTTTCTTCTCCCCCAGCGGAGTCATTTTTTCTCCCCAGGTTGTGAGTCGGTTGATTGTACTTCCTGTGTATCTTGATTTGATTTTGTCCCTAGAGGGTCGCCTTTGGTCGACATTCCCGTAATCCCAAATTTTGGTTGGTATTCGATGGTTTTCATTCCAACTTTTGGTTGGTGTTCTTTATTCATATTGGAGAATTTTCCACAGCAAGTTGCATCACAACTTTTGGTTGGTATTCGTTGTCTTTCACCCTCTCAGGTTGCAAATTTCCAGGTTCTCTTGGTATTCAATCTCCGTGCACCTTGAATGTTTGAAAGTCGTTGCTATCATACTTTTAGGTTCAAGTCGATTGAATATGGGCAGCTATAACACCCCAAAATTTGCCTCCTCGTTTCTTGATCAACTGGCTTATGTTTCTCTGTATTTTTGCATTTCTGCATATCACGACATTGGTTCTCGAGGCATAAAATCAAGGTTTTTCATGGCTCAAGGTTCCTTTTCATTGCAAGAGTTTAAACAGCGAGCGCCAGAGGTTTCGACATTTATTATGCCCAGTAATCGGGCGATCGACTTTATTTTATTTAGTAGGTTATTTTCAGTGCAAGAGACAGGTCACATGACATAGCATTCTCACAGTTTTATTAGTTCTGTGATTGGCAACAATTTTGGTAAAACTTGGTGTTATCACAAGATGTTCTATATGATGTCTTGACATGTGATCTTAACTTTTTACAGGTGGTTCTTTTTGCTGTTGTAGGGTTTAGTTCATGATGTCAAGTATGATGTCCTGACATATTTATACAGAACATTCAGTCAGAATGTTATGTTTTGTTTGTTGGATTTTTTCTGCAGTCTTTTGTGTGCCTTTGTTAAGTGATTGCTTGCGTAAATCAAGGTGTGACATTATTCGAAGCAAGTACATTCTGTTTCCTTTTGAAGAATGGTTTGTTGTTATTTTTGTGTAAAAAGATATGGAGAATAATTAGCTATAATTATGGATTACTTTTGCCCAAGCTCATGAAGTATGGTTTCTATTTAAAGACGTGTTAACCCTACTTGCAAGGGAGAGAGAAGATTTTGAGAAAGCTTCATTTTGTCTTTTATTAGGGTTTGAGTATTTTGTTAGTTGTTTTCTTGTGAGTCATTCATTCATCACTTTGATGTGTGAATTGGACTAATTTCTTTGAGTTGTAAGTTGTCCACTCTAAGCTTTTAGGCACGAGTGCATTGTTCTTGATTGAAGCTTTTAAGCAAGATCAAGTGTTGTCCTTGAAGTGTGTCTTCTACTTTTTGATCTTCTGTTTTTATCATTGCATGTGATTGAGGGGGAGTGAGAGGTGTCTCATATCTGAGAGTGTCTTAGATAGAAGTTACACGGGTAGAGATTAGGTGCAAAGATTATAAACTAGAGAGTTTTCTTAGAGTCTTCAAACTAATTCTATTTAGTGGATTTCCTTCCTGGCTTGGTAGCCCCCAGACGTAGGTGTGTTTGCACCGAACTGGGTTAACAATTGCTTGTGAAAAGTATGTCATCAAGGAGAGAAGTAGAAGAAATTTATAATCAAACTGAAGGATGAAAAGGAAGAGAATCTTAAAACTATCTCTGAGTTGAATGATGAAGTTACATTGTTGAATTCTTAACTTGTTCAAATGTCCAAGTCTGTCAGAATGCTGAATAGTGGAACTGACACTTTAGATGAAATCCTTCAGGTTGGAAAAAGGGCAAGAGACATGACTGGGATATGGTTTGATGGAGAAAAGAAACCCTCTTCAGAATGTAGTCCCTCTTCAAACCACAGTCCTTCTGGGCCTAAGGGAAATATGTCACATCATATGTCTCAACGTTATGGCAGAGGACAACCAAACCACCCAAGAGGAAGATTCCAAAGATGGAGATGTCATTACTGTGGATGTTTTGGTCATATAAAGCCTTTCTGCTTCAGGCTATATGGATATCCTAAACCTGTTCCTCAACCTAGACCCAATCACAACATTCCTTCTAATAGGAAGCAATGGGTTTCTGGAGCTGCTGCTACCAGTTTGATAGCTCATATGTCTCTCAGAGTCTCAGCTAAAGAGGATTGGTATTTTCACAGTGGGTGCTCCTGACACATGATAGGAATTAAAAATCTCTTTGTAGACATCAAATCCCATTCTACTAGCTATGTGACTTTTGGTGATGGAGCCAAGGGTGAGATCAAGGGGGTTGAAAAGCTGAACTGCTTAGGAGTTCCAAACCTTGATAATGTGTTGCTGGTTAAAGGGTTGACTGCCAACTTGATTAGCATCAGTCAACTGTGTGATCAAGGATTCAATGTCAACTTCACTAAATCTGAATGCTTGGTTACTAATGAAAAGAGTGAAGTGATTATGAAGGGAGTCAGATCTAAGGACAACTGTTATCTATGGGTTACTCAAGATTCTAGTTACACCTCCATATGTGCTCTAGCCAAAGAAGATGAAGTGAAACTGTGGCACCAAAAACTTGGTCATTTGCATCTAAAAGGGATTAAGAAGATCATCTCTATGGAAGCTGTCAGAGGAATTCCTAAGCTAAAGATTGAAGAAGGAAAGGTATATGGTGAATGCCAAATTGGAAAGCAAACTAGGATGTCACACCAGAAGATTAAACATCTCACTCTTGTACCCCAAAATTTGACCAACCTTTTCCTTAATCTTTGGATTATGTTTCATTGCATTTTTGAATTTTTGCATTTTACATAGCATAGTTCTTACAGGTGATCAAGTGTTTGTTTGTGTATCATCCAAGAGGAAAGTCTTTATTGGTTTCAAGCTCAAGCAAAGGCACTAGTACAAACCATCAGAAGGTTGTCAAGGGGTCCATAAGGTTTTTATCATTAGTGTGAACATGAGGTAGAAGTTTTTTGAATACATCATAGGTCATGGTGGAGTGGAAATGGTCACTCAGTTCATCTAAACAATGCTGAGGCAAAAGAGGAGAGATTAGGGTTTCATTTTTAATCAGGCTAAACTTGCTTTTGAAAAGCAAAACTTGTTTCCATGGTCTTCCATATGTCCTAAGGTGTTTGAGGATGGGTGATTGACCATCAATTTAAATCAGAGGAGCTTCAATTGATCAGTTGATTGAAAATCAAGAGGTTTGGAGAAAAGTCAACTGTGCAACGAAAAAGTTAACTCCTGACTTTTTGAGGTCAAGATCATGATCCTTAATTTCAATATGACCAATGGGTGGAATTTGATCAAGAAAATTCAAGGGAATCATGAAAAAAATCAAAGGTTGTTGAAAGTTGCCATTTTGGGAATTAAGGCTTTTGAAACTTTCCATTTTTGGAAAGTTTTATGTTTGGAACAGCCATCTTCAAATCCATTTTTCTTCATTATCAAGGTTTCAAATGAACCTTTGGCCAACATCAAAGTTGTTCCTTGTATCTCAAGCTTTCGTTTGAGTACTAATTCATAATCATATGATATTTGGAGCTCAAGTTATGATCAATCAAAGTTGGCAATTTCAATGATTTCAAAAGTTGTTAAGTTTGGATCCATGATTTAAATTGGATCCATCTTTAATCATTTCATGACATGTTTATGCATTTTTTGAGTCACTTGAACATACCAAACACAATGCACAATTCAGAATTGGCATATGAGGAGCAAAACTATGTCAAATTCCAAGTTACTTCACAATGAAGTTACATATGCAAGATCCACCATAGGATCTTTTCAAGGGATTAATTCTAACCATTGGATCACTCTACATCATAAGCAAGTGGTTTGAACTGAATTCAGAGCCATTAGAGCAAAAAACACACGTGAAATTGCAAGGCAAAAGCTCAAAATTGGATTTTCTAAATTCCCCTTAACAAGCAATAATTGGGTCTCCAATTGAGCTCATATCCATCACATAAAAGTCTCTGATGAAGAACAAAGGCTCAGAAGTGGAAATTGATCAGAATTGGAGCAGAAAACAGTTGCAAAAGTGAGGGAAAATTGAAATCGTGAAATCAAGATTCAGAGGAATTCAAGCCAACTGAAGGTTACCAATAGCTTTATTGAAGATCAGTGAAGGATTCTGGATAGTTTTGCACGAGTTCAAGCTTCAATTTAAGACCCAACGGAGGAGCTCCGTTAGGTAAACTCTTTTTCAAGAATTCTCCAAGTTCAAGCATCCATTCACTGCCATTTTTTGTGCATATTGAAGTCCTACTTATGTAGGCCATTTCTGGATTGATTTGGTGTTTGTTCTTGGTAATTCTTAGATTATGCTCAAAACTTCATGGCTTCGTATTGCTTTATTTATGAGTCAAAAATGAAATTAAACCCTAGAATCTTGATGTACACATCACGACGATCACTTTGGTATAAAAAATCATGCATTTTGGTAACTTATTGGATCATCATCTTCGGCTGGTTGATCGGAGAAGACGACCAGAGCACGGTGCTCTAGCGTCTGGTTTTAATTCCGTCGTGCTTGCGTGACCATCCATGTGTACCCTTGGACCATTTGACTGATACTGGATCAACGATCCCGATTTGTTTGACCCTTGTAGAATGCCACGCGAGATAAGTTAAACGGTGTGTTTCACGTTGTAGCCTCTGATGGGCTTCTCTAGATATTTGCACCCCCCCTGAATGCCAAGCCCAATGAACATAACTCCAAAACTTGCTATTTGTCACGCTGTATTTTTTCTTTTTACTTTCTTTTATTTTCTTTTCTTTTTATTTTTTCAGTCCAACTTTTAATCCATTAAAAATGCCTCTGATGATGATAAAAATAATGCAAAAATATTTTGTGACACTTTGAGACGCTAACTGATTTTATAAATTTTTATTTTTATTTTTGGAACATTTTTCAATTAAAAATAGAGTTAATATTGAGAGGTGTTCTTGGGTGATTAAAAATTGCATCTCCCATGATTTTGATTTTATTTCTTGATGAACTTTCCATGTTAATGGCTGATAATTTTTCCTCACATTCTTGACATGTTAAGAGATTTTCTTGGACAACGTTTCCCCTGCTTTGGGGCATATTGGTTAGGGTTTTAGATTAGTCTTTATGACCCTCAATTCACCCTTGCATTTAGGGTATCCCTTTGAATTTCACCTCTGTTTGCATAGTTTTTTTGTACTTAGTCTCCATACTTTTGACCCCTGGTTCCTAACACCTTAGGGGTTGTATAGGATTTTATTTGGAATTTTTTTGGATACTTTTGCTATTTTTAGTGTAATTTCCATTTTAGGTCATCTTTGTTTGATGTTTACCCTAATACATGAGCTAGTTTGTGTTCTAAATGGTTTTTGTGCAATAATTGAGCCTCTATTTCTTGTGGATTCATATTAAAGACATATTGAGTTATGTCGAGGTTCAATTATAGGTCCTAATTTGGTTTTTAACTTGTTCAAGTTTGTACCTTTTAGGCCTTTCTTTTAGGGTTTTACTTGTGTACATATGTGAATGTTCCCATCTCTTACATGCTTTTACTTGCATTCTTTTGTGCATTTATCCTCATTTATGTTGAGTGCACTCTTCTCTCATCTATCCCTCTGTCCAATGATGTAAGGACACCATTTGGGATGGCTTAGTGTCTCCTTAGGAGATACTTGAAGCAAGTCCTAAAATGGTGAACTTTTAGGACAATTTTGTGCATCTTTTGCACAAGTCATAATGAAGCTTTGGTTGAATGACACTTGGGACACCATTGCTGTTTTCCTTTCTTCTTTTTATCCCCTTTATGTTTAGGTTTCATTCTACTTCCATGTTGATGGCCTTAGGGCATGTTTTGCATTCCTTTGTGAATTGTTTTGTGGATTATTTTGCATTTTACCTTATGCATTCTTTCTCTTCCTTTCTCTTTGCATTCATACACATGCTTGAGGTTGAGATGGGCTTGTGGAGGCCTTTTCCCCACACTATTTTCCTCCCTAACTATCATTCTAAATGTGCATAAGATGTTTGCATGTTTACATATTACATATTGCATTTGGTTTATGCTTTCCTTCTTCTTCTCTTTTCATTACCATGCTCCCTTAGGATTTCTAATCTCCTTATTTAAGGATGATTATGATAGACTTTAGGATTCAAACCATATATGAGAACATTAAGTAGGATTTCCCTTTTAACCTCAATCATAGAGCCATTTTGCATGACAATTACTAGGTTTGAACTAGTTTCCCTTTAGTTTGTCCTCTCTCCTTCTCATCTCAAACCATTTCTAAAACACTTAATAAAGGCTAATGAATGTTGTGTGTTACGAGCCTTAAGTACTTAGGAAATGGTGATTGGGGGCCTCCTCTCAATTGTTTAGAGTGTTTAGCGTATGTCCTTTGGACGATATGTGACGCATTCGCTCCTAGGTCATAGTCTCTAGTGCAACATGCATTACAAACAATTCAAAAACACTTCTCCTTAAAAGACAAAACAAACAAAGATCAAACTTCTTTTTGTCCTTTGGGACCCCTAATAATGGAAAACCTTTTCATAAAAAGAGTTTCGTTAACTCTTAGTTCTACCGCAAATAGGTAACGCCTAAGTCTCCAATGGTTGAGCTGCATACACCTAACTGCTAGAACTAGTTGTTAGCCTTACTCTGGTAAAACATTTGAACCAACCGGTGTTCTTGTTTGCCCGAACTACGTTTGCTCTGATTTCTCATACCAGATGAGAATACGTAGGCACGAGATGGCGATGTCTTGGCGAGCAACCTTTCCCCACTATCATCCGTAGTTAGCCGAACTACGTTGACTCTGACTTTCCCATTGCACAAGGGAATACGTAGGCACAGAGCGGCGATGCTCTGCCAAGTCTCTTTTCTTTTCTTTTGTCCCTGATACCTTTAGCGTAGATAGTTTCAATCACCCTTTTAGATAGATAATCAAGCGTGGATCCCGTCGAATACGACGGATGTGAAGGGTGTTAATACCTTCCCCTTGCGTAACCGACTCCTGAACCCGAGACACAGTTGCGATGACCTGTCTTCTCCCATTTTCGTCAGGTTTTTCTGATCGTTTCCTTTCCCTTGTTGGGATAAATAACGAACACTGGAGACTCTTCTATCATTGCCGGCCTCCTTTTTCGCATTAGCGACAGCTGGCGACTCTGCTGGGGACTCCAACAGTTCCCTATGTGAGTCAATCCTAGCGCTTGTTTGTATATCTTTGGGTGTTTGTATATATATGTTGTTGTACTTTATTTTCCCGCATTTACTTTCAGCATTATATATATATATATATCATTTTGTTATGCTGTTGGGAGGGAAATATTCCATTGAGAGATAATCTGAACCCGGGCTTGAGAACAAACCTAGCATTAGAGCGGAAAGAAGTGACATACCTGTATGTTTTAGCATGCACTAGTCCCCACGAAATTTGCGTTCAGACAAGGTTTTCTGTGAAGGTATCTTATCATGTACATTAGTCGGGAGGGGGTATTAGATCAAGAAACTGTCGACTCTGGAGACCGATCATTTGTGATTCAGCTAAGTGAGGCCTCTTCAGGAGATTATGATGCCAAACCAGAAATGGTGAATGTATCATCATTTCTTGAAAGTTTGTGACGTTGATGAACGCATAGGATGCTGAACCTTATCAGTGGATAGGTCCATACCTGTGAGAGGGATTGGGTTATGCAGGGAACCTTGACTTTCAGACTACCTAGTTTTCTTTGCAGTATGAATCTATGTTCCCGATATCAGAGGTTCCTATTATCAGAGTTATGTTATGTTCTTGCCAAAGCAAAGCGCTGGTTCTTCTCGATCAACAACACAACAATCTTGATCCCCTGTTGCATTTGCATCTGCATCTGCATTTTCATGTTGCATTTTCATTGACATGTATTTATGTTGCAGGTGCATCTTTCCTCCTCGATTCTAGTCTGCTAGCCCACTATCAGCATGGAACCTTGTTTGAAGAAAAGTGTGTTGTACAAGTTCCCTAATCCAGAGATAGGACTTTTGCTAAAGCTTATCTCCTTAGATGATCATGGTGTGATGGAGAATTTCAGGAACGAATATGGGAGGATCTTGAGTTTCATCAGCAAAGCTTCTAAGTTTGAATTAGATGGTTTGTATGCTCTCTTGCAGTTTTATGACCCGCAACTGAGGTGCTTTGTTTTTTTGGATTATGTTCTGGCACCCACCTTGGAGGAGTATTCTATGTTGTTAGGTATTCCTATCTTAGACCGGATGCCATTCTACCATACCGACACTGAGCCTAATCTGGCTAAGCTTGCTGCCGCTCTTCATCTTGATGTTTCCGAGATCTCAGGAAAGATGGTTTAGAGGATTGGGGTGCCTGGTTTTCCTTTACCTTTTCTGATTGAGAAGGCTTAGCAGTACGCCAAAGAGGGTTGTTGAATCGTGTTTAGTACCATCTTAGCTCTCTGTATCTATGGTATCATACTATCCCCTAAACTTCCCGATTTTGTGGATTTGGATGCATTCTACATTTTTGCTTCAGGGAATCCGGTACCTACGCTGCTAGGTGACATCTATCATTCTGTTCACTACAAGAATGAGAACCAGAGGGGAAAGAACGTGTCCAACTGTGTTCCTTTGTTGTATAGGTGGTTTGCTAGCCATCTGCCCAAGACAAGTTCATTTGTTGCTACTGTTGGTACTTCAGATTGGCCAGAGAGGTTAATGGGTTTGTCGGCTGAGAATATTGTCTGGTTTGACAGGGATATGCTTGGCACAGAAATTGTTTATAGTTGCGGTGGATTTCCTAACGTCCCGTTGGTTGGAAGGAAAGGGTGCATTAACTATAACCCATCTTTGTTAGTGAGGCAGTTCGGGTACGCGGTGCGAGGGCCTCCGAAGGATGAAGAGATACAGGAATCTCTGTATCTCACCGGGTTATTGGAGGGTGATACTTTAGCCAGAGTTGAGCATGCTTGGAGCAGTGTCCACAGGAAGGGAAAAGCCTTGTTGGGGAAGAGTAACAACAGAGCCTTTGATCCTTATCTGACTTGGGTTCGTGATAGAGCTGTGAAGTTTCTGATGTCGTTTCCTTCCGTTGAGCCATTGTATCCTCTTATGATCGAGGAACCCACCACTGTTGATATTCAGAAGTACAACCATTTGTGGTCTGAGAAAGAAGATTTGAAGAAGGCCAATAAAGAATTGGAAAAGGAAGTCAGTCAGCTCCAGAGGGAAAAGAATGAGGTTGTCCACTCTTTTAGGAAGCAAACTGAGCTTGTGAACCGATTGGGTACAAATTTGACCAAGCAGACAGATGCTCGAGACCGTTTGGGGTTAGATTTGAAAGCCGTCAGCAATGTGCTTGCTTCTAAGAAGCATGACTTGGATAAAGCTTATTTGGAGATTTCCAAGTTCAACACCCAGTGGAACACAACCCTCACCAACAACAAAACATGTGAAGACAACTTGAAGCAGCAGATTGCCAAGTTGAAGACTCGGCTCATAGCTAAAGATGAGAAGATTGCAGTAGAGGCCTCACTCAGGCGTGACACCGAGTACAGACTGGATGAAGCTATTACAAACTTGGAGGATTGCAGGCTGAGGGCAGATTCCAAGAGGTGTAAGCTTGAGGAGTGCTTTGGAGAAGGAGCCTGGGAAGACTTTGCTGAGGGTCTGCAGGACACTATCCGACAGAGAGAGTTACTCATTCAGGGATTACTCGCCAGACCAGACCACCTTGAGACAAAGGAGTTGCTAGAGGATTTCCGTGCTCGCTGTCGCACTTGATTTCTTTGTATTTCTTTGTAGCTTTTGTTCATTACTGTATGTTAACCATCACCAGGCTTGTTGGTTGAGGTTATTTTGTTATTCCATCTATACTCAGTTATGCTTGTACTCTACCTTTGTGGTTGCTTCATGTATATGTGAGGTTTTTTCTTCGTGCTTGGTTTATGGCTTCCTATTGTCTCGTTGCTATTCCGGAACTAGAATCGAGGGGAAACGTTCCTAATGCATAGATACATGTCTGCATTTGCATAGCATTCTTGCATGTCAGGTACAGCAGGACCATTTATCTCATCTTTGTTTCTCCGTTAGTGTGTTTCAGGATTGCTGATCGAACAACTCACTGGTATGCTACCCGAGGGAATCAAAGAAGAGTGATGGAGAAAATCCAGCCAGAGATGCAAGAGTTTAGGGAAAGGATGAATCAATTCATGGACCACATGTAGGGGGTCGCTAACGGACAGGAACAACTCCGTACTTTGGTGCAGCCCTTTATTGCACGAGTTGACAGTAACGGTGTTCTTCATGGAGGACAGACTGCTAATCCTCCTCTCAATGAAAATGGGACTCCTCATGCCCGCTCTATACCTACTTTGGTTATCCCTAATGCTGGAGGGAATGGTAATGGTAATGGCAATGCCGTTGGTTCTGGTAATGCTGCTGGTTTCGATAACACTGGTTTTGGGAATCCTGGAAATGGTAATATTGGAAATGGGAATGCTGCTAACGGGAATGTTCATGGGCCTGATGCCACCTGTGCCACACATGGCAATATGAATCAGTTGTGGAATGAAGATAGACAGGATGATGTGTTCTCGCCGAGAGTTGTTGTTGCTGAATTGCCCTCTGAAGCTGATAGGAGGTTCAAGCTAATTGATGAAAAGATGAGGTCTCTTGAGAACCAAAATGCCATGGGCCTTGATATGGCTAATCTGGGGTTGATCCCAGATCTGAAAGTGTCGTTAAAGTTCAAAGTCCCTGACTTTGACAAATATAAGGGCACCACCTGCCCAAGAGTTCACTTGAGATCTTACTACCAGAAGATGTCCGCCTATTCGGACGATGAGAAACTGCTGATGCATTTCTTCCAGGACAACTTGTCTGGTCCTTCGTTGGAGTGGTACATGAGTTTGGAACCCGTGAGTATCTGCAATTGGAGGGACCTAGCGGAGGGCTTCGTGAAACATTATCAATACAACAACGACCTTGCTCCTAACAGGGTCCAACTTCAGAATCTTTCGCAAAAGAACAATGAGTGCTTCAAGGAATACACCCAGAGGTGGCGGGAGTTAGCAGCCAGGGTGCAGCCGCCCATGGTTGAGCGTGAGCTCATTGATATGTTTGTTGCCACTCTGCCTGGTGTCTATTACGAGAAGCTCATCGGTAGCATGTCGGGAAGTTTCTCTGATTTGATCATCACCGGGGAAAGGGTGGAAAATGGTATCAAGATATGGAAGATTAGCGTTGGTGAAGTGCCCTCAGCTGGAGGTGGAGGTAAGAAAGTGTCCGGTAACAAGAAATGTGAAGGAGATACCAACTCAATGTCTAGTTCCGGAGGGAATAGACGACAAAACCGTCAGCAGTAGCAAGTCGCTAGTGTTACAATTCCTATAGTTCCTCAACAACAACAACAACAACCACAACAGCAACAAAATCAACAGGGTTACAGAAGATATCCGGATCGGGTCCGAACGGCAAATAGGCATTTTGATGCTTCGCCCATGTCGTATTCCCAGTTATTGAAGAGTTTGTTACAGTTGCAGTTGGTACAAAAGAGGACTTTGGCTCCTCTAATTGGTCCATCGCCACCCGGGTACGATGCCAACGCTCATTGCGAGTTTCACTTCGGGGCACACCATTGATAATTTCAAGAGGTTCAAACACAAGGTGCAAGACTTGATTGATAGCAAGGCAATCAACTTTTCTCACGACGCTCCCAACATCGTGCAGAATCCTATGCCAAATCACGGACAGGTCGGAGTCAGTGCAATCATCGAGGATGATGGTTTAGATTTGGTAACCGATGTCAGTGATTTGAAGACATCGCTAAGTCTCGTGAAGGATAAACTGGTAAAGGGGGTGTTTTCCCAGGCTGTAGTGAAGATTGTGTTCAATGTCTAAATGATCCCGAGGGATGTGTGCAATTGAAGGGATGCGTTCAAGGTATGATGGATAGTGGGATATTGCAATTTGATAAGACTGTCAAGAATAAATCTGAAGAGGTAGTAGCTGAGGAGAAGGATGAGATTGCAACAATCACAATCCCGTACAAAATCGTTACTATTTCTGCGTCGAGGCCACCAATAATTGTTATCACGAAGGCTGGTCCCGTGCCATTTGAGGACACCAAAGCAGTTTCGTGGAATTACGGAGCTGAGGTGTATTGTAATGGACAAAAGCTAGATTTGAAGAGTTCGTCTGTTGAGTCGGTGGACAATCTTGTGGGAGTCGGAGGAATTACCCGAAGTGGTCGAGTCTTTTCACCACCCGAAGTGGTGGCTGATAAAGCAGACAAAGGAAAGGGTAAAGTGGTTGTGGAAGAAACCACTTAGGCTGGAGAGAAAGAGCCTTTGGCAAAAGATGTAGAAGAGTTTATGAGGCTAATACAGAAGAGCGATTACAAGATAGTCGACCATCTACAACAAACTCCTTCTAAAATTTCCATATTGTCTTTGTTGCTATGCTCGGAAGCACATCGAAATGCGTTGCTAAGGATATTGAGTACTGCGTATGTGCCTCAAGAAATTTCAGTAAACCAACTCGAAGGAGTTGTCGCTCACGTAAATCCAGGGAATGGTCTTGGTTTTACAAACTTAGAGTTGACGCTGAAGGGCAGGAATCACAATAGTGCGTTGCATATTTTGATTGAATGTCGTGGAGCTGTTATGTCCTGTGTTTTGGTGGACACTGGATCCTCTTTAAATGTACTTCCTAAGAAAGCATTAATGAAACTAGACACTCAGGGGCTGATGTGTACGCCTGGTGATTTAGTGGCGAGAGCTTTCGACGGAACCAGACGGTCAGTGTTCGGAGAGGTGACACTGCCTATTCAGGTGGGGCCTGAGGTATTCGATGCAGTGTTCTATATAATGGACATCCAGCCGGCTTATAGCTGCTTATTAGGTCGTCCGTGGATTCACTCAGCGGGAGCTGTGACTTCCATGCTGCATCAAAAACTCAAATATATGGTTGGTGATAGCATCATCACCGTATGTGGAGAAGAAGACATAATGGTTAGCCATTTATCATTATTCAAATATGTGGAAGTGAACGGGGAGATTCACGAAACTCTTTGTCAGGCGTTCGAAACAGTCCAGGTTAAAGACAAGTCTCCTTCAACGAGTGTAACGCCCGTTCACTTTTTTAAAGTATTATTTATGAATTGTTGGTGTGCCTTTATGTGGGAGTGTGTCTGAGAGCGTTGGTGGGTGTCCTTAAAGTATAGGAAATCATTTAATAAGTAGGGAGTTTAATAATAATATAATATAATTAATGACGATGATAATTTTAATAATTAGTAGTAATATTATTATTATTATTATTATTATTATTATTAGTTGTAATATTAGTGGATGAAATAAGGGAAATATGGGAGTTATTAGAGAGGTTGTGGGAGAAAAAGGGGAGAAACACGATAAACTGCTCAGAAACAAAATTTAGGAAAAAAAAGTTGAGGAGAAGGGAAAGAGGAAAAAGGAACGTAGGTGTGGAGAACAGAGGAATTAACCACCGGAGAGAATTCAAGGTATTTGCAGAAGAGTCGCCGGAGAGCAAACCGGAACCGGGAGTTTAGAGTTGTCCTCAATCCAAAGGTAAGGGTGGGGTTCAATTCTATAACTGTGGGTATGATCAATTTTATGAAAGGAATTGAATCATTGGGTTAGTTCCCGTAGGTTGAGAAATATTAAGGGTTAATATTTGTCTGTGCCTGAATTAGTGTTTATGTCATTAGTGCTACGTAATAATATTGGGAAACGGCGCCGACATGCGCTAATTTCCCATTTGTTGAGAGGGTTGTTATGGTGTCCTCATTTGGTTATATTATGTTGAATTTTGTGGTTGCATGATTCGTATGAAATTGTGATGCTCCGGTTATGGACAATTTGGTTGTAGGCTTAATGCCTTGTTGAATGGTTGTTGTTGTTGGGTTGTAGTCCATAATAGATGCATCTCATAGCATATCATCCTGGTTGGCCTGTATTGGCGTTGGTTGTGCCTGTATTGGCGGCCTATAATGGCAATTAAATTGGTTGTGGAGTGCTGCTCCAAATTGGTACCACATGCATATGCATAGTTGAGTCGCATAGTGTAGCGTCATTATGTGTTTGCAAGTAATGATGAGTTGCTGAACTTTTCCTGCTAATTGTTGCATATATATGAATGATGAATTTCCTGGTAGTTCGTGGTGATAATATTTGGAGAACTGCGAGAATCTTAATTGCGGTGATATAATCCTGACATGACTTTTATCATGCCTTATGTTATAATTTTGATATCTCACCCTTTACGTTGTATGTTACCTCCGTTGGTGGTAATTTACAGGTAACTCGGAATAGAGTGTAGTTGTTCATTTAAGGTCGTTGGTCGCTCTGATACGTAGCACTTTGGGGGGATGAACGCTTAATGTTATTGTTTTTAATTGTTTTCGTTGTTGCTGAATTTTTATTAAGTACTTTTCTGCAAATTGATTGCTTCTGATAGTGCCAAATGTTGGTTGTATGCACTAGACCGATGAATCGGTAGTAATGATTTCGTGACCGAGAACTAGTTGTTTTGTGAAATAATGCAAGATACTTGCTGAATTTTAATGGAATTTAGTTGTAGACTTTTCTGGTCTTGCTTTGGTTATTATAAATGTTGGAAGTGTATTAAATTCCGCTGCAAAATAACAAGTTGTCTTGTAATTAAGATAGGAAACAAGTTGTCGTTATTTGTTCATCCGAATTTGTGCTATGTATGTTATTAAATACTTTGCTGCAGGTGTATGTTATATGTTAAGGTGAAAATGTGACACCTCTAATGCGTCCCAGAATTTATGAGTGTGACGGTCGTCACCACTCTATGATGCTCGTCATGACCGTCACGGTCGTGACATCCACGACGGTCATCATGACCACCACGGTCGTGACAGTCCCATTACGACCGTCATGTGGCCCTTTTTCGTGCACTCTGATTGTTGTTTTCTTATTTATCTGTTGGGTTAGAATAGGGTGTTACAACGAGCAAAGCTCCCGAAGTGGCCATATCTTCTTTCAAGGA